>CM064511.1:10760118-11028328 GCA_032716605.1 Paralithodes platypus | reverse complement strand
CGGCTGCTTGAGGGTTACTGAGTCATGGTCACGCAGTGGGGATGTGTGGGTGGGACCTTGTAGTACACCGCCTGACCACCAAGTTTCGCTTTCCACCTAAATTAGGGTGGGAATACGCCCACGGACTTTAGTCGGGCCCCGCCATTTAGTCAAATTTTCTCGATTCGGACTTAAGTCGGGCCCCGATCTTTAAGGGTTAATTTGTACATTATTCGATAGAAAAATGTTTCCAGCGAAGCCGGATTTCTGCATACAATGATGGCTCGCTCTCGCTCGCCAGGAAAAAAACGATACCTGAATGGGGAGAAACGTCTTAAAACAGTAGGCTGAATAGGGCCGAATGGATAAAACCCAGAGAGAAAAAGCATGTTGGTCCCCTTAAATGGGAATTTCTGAAAAACCTAGATACAAAATCAAAACAATATATTAAGAATGTATTAATTGTTCGCATTTTGGAAAACCATTTTTATGCTTAGTGACCAGATGAGAGCTCTTTGTGTTTAATTGCTTGGTATATTATTATCTATTCCATATTGTGTTCTTTATGTTTCGCATTTTATGATCAGAACACTCTTTGTAATATTAGAATAATGTTTTATATATTTGATCAACAGTAGTAAAGGCATTTACTTACTTTTGTTGCCTTTTTTCTGGATTTAAAAGTGGTGTACAACCTTTACCAAACTGGCTGGAATGATTAGCACAGGGTGACAGAAAAATGTGGGGTCAAAGCTATGTATCTCGGCATTATTATGTTTTCGCTCTAACGCTTATGTAACAGCCGTTCATGAACTGAATACAAATACCACACGCCATTAGCTGGAAATGGGCGGGTGCCCAACCCCGAAAGGAGTTGAAATAGGGGAGCTATCCCCTCGCCAAAGGCGGCTTTCTAGGGCCTTTCCTAGCTGATGCTGAGAGGATTGGATTTTAGTCATGTGGTGATGGGCTGGTATATCAGAGTGAGAGATGAGCGATCTCTGCCATACCCACAGCTTACTCTGACTGTTCCTTTTACTTATGTATTTTCTAGATCTCAAGTGACGGCGTCTCTTCCGTGGATTGACCTCCCTACTGCCAACCTAGAGGTTGGCAGATTGGGAGCCAAATCGTCACATTTTTCCTTTGCCCTTCAAATTTCCCTTCATAATTGCAGAGGGGCACAGGGCTTGGGTGAGGCTTTGGTTTCCCGGGCGTTTTCCTTACCCTCCTCAGCTACCCGCCTTGGAGTGGTTTTGGTCACCTTGGCTTTATTAGTGGTAAGCAGGTAGGGCTCTGTGGGGGCGCTCTGTTATTAGCCTTGGCCTTGCTCGGGACCTTGGGGCTGCTCGGCCAGACAGCCTAGGGAACAGCAGCAACAACAACAAAGCTGGAATAACATAACGATATGTTTAAACTCTACACTACAATCAATCCAATTAATAGTTTGTTTTACTCTGATATGGAGTATTCAGTGATGTGGATAATATAGTCCTCGTTCATATGTGTCTTTTGTTGTCCTTAATATTGTTCTAAGCCAATTAACTGTACTATGTATTTGGTACTATACAGTATGTTTGTCACATTGATGACGTAAAATTAAGCATTACTTCATTAGTCGAATTTGTGAAAATATGAGCGACGGTTTCTCCTTTACCCCTTCTGTACCGGCGATGTCTATATAATTTTATTTTAGCTATATACAGTATAGGCAATTTTGTGCAGGTTAAGAAATATGTGTGGTACTAAAAAAGGCTAAGTGAGATAGTTCGAAACCTGTCAATTTCCGGAGGCTATTTTTTAAACAAATATAATCGTCTCATAGTAACCCAAATAAAATTGAAAAGATTTCGTCGGTACAGAAGGTGTCAACTAGTCATTAATGTATTAAATATGCAGGTATGGGTTCCGTACTTAAGACATATTTAAGGTAACATTGTCTTGTGTTTATCATTATGGCCGCTGTATAACACAATGCAACATTAACCTCTGAAGTGCGCATGGGGGTAATTGGAAACGTCCCCCTGTGCTGACGTATTTGAGGTGTTTCCGTCACTAAAATATTCATTGTGCCATTAATAGCATTAATACTTATCCATATGCGCCTATTATGGGTTGATTATAAAGGTATTAACCTGAAACAACAATAAAACGAGTGAAAACAGCGTTTGGATGGTCAAAATCGGAGATATAGCCCGCGAGTTGTATAATGTATGGGTGAGGCAATCTGCTTTCCCGCCAATTTCCCCCAAGGCCACTGAGACACAGTCGATCGATACTCTCTCTCTCTCTCTTGCACTCGCTTGCTATCAGTGATGACCACACCCTCCAATCGGATTTCTAATGTTAGCACGAAAATATACCTCAGAATAAGGGAATAACAGGGAAAATAGGTGATAACTGAAGGAGAGGAGGAAAGTGGGGAAGGAGGGGAGGTAGAGGACTGAGATTTTGCATGGCCCAGGGGCCAAAAAAAAAAAAAAAAAAAAAAAAAAAAATAACAAAATATATTTTTTTCGATGTCAAAAGTTGATTTTTTTTTTCTCTGACTCTTAAGAGTCTCCCCGCAGTGCGCCGGGGGAACTCTTAAGAGTCTCCCCGCAGCTCCCGGGTTAAGTGGGTACTGCTTGGTTTTCGGTCTATATTTTCATCTATTAATATAATTTTGATTTTTCTTGCTAGACCTCGATCAATCTTTAAAAAAAAAAAAAAAAAAAATCCCCTTTCAAGATAAACTTGTAAATTTTTCGGTAGAAAAATGTCCCGGCCGAAGGCCAGTTCTTTCTAAAATTACAGGCTCGCTATCGCTCGCCAGAGAAAAAAATAGACACCTAAATGGCACGATAAATCTTAATATTGTCAAAGATATGGGGCGAAAGGTCTAAAAATCGCCGAACTAATGGAACGAATGTCTTAAAATCTCAAAACTAATATGCTAAACATGAGGGAGAAGGGGGTCCATAAAAAGCGAGTATTACCCCCTTAAGCCAATATGGAAAAGCTACAACATTGAATTAAGTTTTGATGACTACTTAAGACTATGAAGGAATCAAGTATTCAATGTTAATAGTTGACCCAAATCTAATTCATGCGTATTTTGGATAATTTGTATATAAACAAACGGCTACCAAATGATATAAACAAACCTCAGCTGCCACTACCAAGTCATTCAGTACTAGAGAACCACGGTTATCTCAATTGTTCTTTTGTAAAAAAAAAAAAAAAAAAAAAAATGCGGAATGTGCCTGAGTATAGAGATAGATAGATAGCTGTTTTATCTTAAAGTAGTTAGTCGTGTTGTTTGGACAATCAAGCTCTATAATTTACTACTCATTTTCATCAAGGCCGTTCAATAAATAGCATTTCGATTGAAAATCTAATTGCATTGTGAAAGTAGAACATTGGATGATTGGAGTGATGTATTAGTAGTAGTAGTAATAGTATTATCAACTCTGCGTAAGCAGAGTGGTATCGCCCTCGTATAGTGGTACATGCTAACCGAAATGTCTGTCCGTCTGTCTGTCTGTTCGTCTGTCTGTCTGTCTGTCCGTCCGAGAACTCCTCCTAGACCGTTTGACGGATTTTCACCAAACTTCACACGAACCTTCGGTGCATGAATTTGATGGTAATTAAACAAATATTTTTTGAATTTGTGCAATAGTTATGATCTTAGTCCTAAAAATTGTTTTGCCCCCCCCCCCCCCCACCCACACCCACTCCCCTTCAGGCCTCCCACCGCCCACCCTGTACCTATTCCCTGTGTGTGTGTGTGTGTGCCCCGTAGGGGCACTCACACACAGAAGTTTGAATTTGTTTGAATTTGTGCAATAGTTATGATTTTAGGTCTAAATCATGGTTTTGCCCCCCCCCATCAACCCGACCCCCCACCCTGTACCTATTCCCAAGCAATGATGATGGCGTTCTGTGTGTGTGCCCCGTTAGGGACAGCAGTGATGATGATGGTGGTGATGATGATTACAGTACTAGATATGATGGTGACAGTACTAGTAGTAGTGATGATGGTCATAATAGTAGTGGTGATGGTGACAAGCAATGATGATAGTTGTAGTGATAATGATGACAGTAGTGATGATGGCGACAGTATTAGTGATGATGGTGGGTAGTAGTGATTATGGTGAAAGTTGTAGTGATGATGACAGTAGTAGTGTTGATGAGAGTAGTGATGATGGTAAGAGTAGTAGTGATGACTGTAATAGTAGTAGAGCTGATGATAGTAATGGTGATAGTGACTAGTAGTGCTGATGGTGACCCATCGCAGAGTTGGGTATGCCGTTTTGATTTTAGGCGAAACGGCACGTCTACTTTATTATCAACTCTGCGTAGGCAGAGTGGTATCGCCCCCCGTATAGTGGTACATGCCGGCCGAAATGTCTGTCTGTCTGTCTGTCCGATAACTCCTCCTAGACCGTTCGACGGATTTTCACCAAACTTCACACGAACATTCGGTGCGTGAATGCGACGGTAATTAAAAAAAGGTTGTTTTAATTTGTGCAATAGATATGATTTTAGGTCCAAAATATTGTTTTGCCCCCCCCCCCCCCCTCAGGATCCCCACCCCCCACCCTGTACCTATTCCCAAGCAACGAAGATGGCGTTCTGTATGAGTGCCACACAGAACGCCATCGTTCAGGGGGCGAAATAAAAAACTCGCCGGCATTTGTTAGGTTAATTAACTTAGTTTAGTTGACATTAGAAGGTGACAATTATAGTGATGATGGTAGTAGTAGTGATGATGGTGGTAATATTAGTGGTGATGGTAGTAGTAGTGATAATGGTGACAATTGTAGTGATTATGATAGTAGTAGTAATAATGGTGGTAATATTAGTGATGATGGTATACCCTTCGCAGAGTTGGGTATGCCGTTTTGATTTTGTGCGAAACGGCACGTCTACTTTATCAACTCTGCGTAAGCAGAGTGGTATTGCCCCCGTATAGTGGTACATACCGGCCGAAATGTCTGTCTGTCCGATAACTCCTCCTAGAGCATTTGACGAATTTTTGCCAAACTTCAAACGAACGTTTGGTGCGTGAATGCGACGGTAATTAAATATATTTGTTTTTAAATTTGTGCAATAGTTATGATTTTAGGTCCAAAACAAAAAAAATTCCCCCCCCCCCCCCTTCCTCTTCCCTCGGCCCTTCACCAGCCTCTGCACCCCCCCCCCCAGCAATGATGATGGCATTCTGGGGGAGAAATCAACTCACCCCGCATTTGATAGGTTAAGTTACTTTAGTTGACATTTGAAGCGATGGTAGTAATCGTAGGTGACCCATTGCAGAGTTGGGAATGCCGTTTTGAATTTGGGCAAAACGGCACGTCTACTTTATGAACTCTGCATAAGCAGAATGGTATCGCCCCCCGTATAGTGGTACATGCCGGCCGAAATGTCTGTCTGTCTGTCTGTTTGTCCGATAACTCCTCCTAGACCGTTAGACGGATTTTCACCAAACTTCACACGAACATTCGGTGCGTGAATGCGACGGTAATATATATATATATATTTTTTTTTTTTTTTAATGTGCAATAGTTATGATTTTAGGTCCAAAATATGGTTTTGCCCAACCCCCACCCTGTACCTGTTCCCAAGCAATGATGATGGCGTTCTGTGTGAGAGTTCCCCGTAGGGGCACTGTTACGATCCAGGTTCTTAAAGACACAGGGCTCTTCAACATTGGACTAGATAATGGCAAAAAGCAACAACGGTAACACTAGATCCAACCCCTGCCTTAAACACTGGAAAACAAAACACCATTACCGCCCTGAGTCGTGCCTGGACAACGAGGTATCCTATGACTCGGTAACTGGTACACACACACTAGGCTGACGCTCAATGAAACAGCCTATTCTCAAACAGTAAAAGATTACTCGATTATGTTACACAAAGAAAGATAGTTAACGTGATTAATTAACGTTACGGTAGATACTCAAATAACTGGCACTCCTGTATTAACCCTTAATTAGCGGCTCACCACATAAGTCGAGTTAAATAAAGCTGGACTATGTGGCGGCGCTCGACATAGGTCGAGTGGCAATTTCAGCACGTAATGTTGCTGAGAGAGAGAGACAAGTGGTGGCAGGAGACTAGCGAGCGTATGACTGCTCCAGACCACCGCGGCGAACCTACTGACACAAATCTCAGCTCCCTCCTCCCTCTCTCACTCGCTACATACTGAATTATATGGGGAAAGTACCGAATTACATGCTTTTTGCACTCGCGTTGCACGGTTATTGCAAGAAAACTAGCCATCATAAAAGGATCGTTATGGTGTCATTCGAAAGCTCTGTTTATGCCCTTTCAGGGATAGGTACTTGTTTTACGTTCTGGGTCTTATTTAGGCATGAAAATGATCACGTAAACAGCCCTATTTTGGCTAAAAACACCCCGCTGGGCGGTACATATAAATAAACCGCATAGGCCGCTCGTAAGGTGTTAAAGAAAGTGCAATGCTAGTCCTGCAACAAAAACGGCAAACTTCTGAAATAAGTCTGATGCTGGGAAGATGTCCGTAAAGAATCTTGAACAATTATAATGCAGAATACGGGTAACAATAAATGCTAGGATATATAGTAATAATAGGCAGGCGACTATTAACACCTTACGAGCGGCCTATGCGGTTTATTTATGTGTACCGCACAGCGGGGTGTTTTTAGCCAAAATAGGGCTGTTTACGTGATCATTTTCATGCCTAAATAAGACCCAGAACGTAAAACAAGTACCTATCCCTGAAAGGGCATAAACAGAGCTTTCGAATGACACCATAACGATCCTTGTATGATGGATAGTTTTCTTGCAATAACCGTGCAACGCGAGTGCAAAAAGCAGGTAATTCGGTACTTTCAGTACATAATTGAGTATGTAGCGAGTGAGAGAGGGAGGAGGGAGCTGAGATTTGTGTCAGTAGGTTCGCCGCGGTGGTCTGGAGCAGTCATACGCTCGCTAGTCTCCTGCCACCACTTGTCTCTCTCTCTCAGCCACATTACGTGCTGAAATTGCCACTCGAGTTATGTCGAGCGCCGCCACATAGTCCAGCTTTATTTAACTCGACTTATGTTGCTCGCCGCTAAATAAGGGTTAAAGACTGCGCAAAGGTAGTAATGCTCGACAACTAAAGAAATGCTTCGTGACACAACGCAACAGCCTACTCGGGTTGTGCAACTCAACAACAACCTCGGCTCAAAAGTGCAGTGAATAATAATGCTGCATACATATAATAATGGAGCTTATCTCTAACCAGTGTCTGCTCAGTTAATAAAGTCTAGCTGGGGTATCAAGGCAGAGCAACAATGGGCGACCATGCGGCTCGTAGCCTAATGTTGTCCGAGGGTGGTATAATGAAGATTACGTTATATGACGGGGATGCTCTCTTGATAAATCTAGGTCTCTAGTACCTAGCTCTATCCTGGCGATCCCTCAGAAGTCAACACAAAGAGGCAGCACTATGTTGTGAGGGATAGGCTATGGCCCTCTCACACCACAGTGCTGTGCTCGCAAAGTAACCCAACCTGAAGACAACTTAGGCTCCCACAGTACCTGTCGATGTCGTGCAGAGCTTAGCTAACACTGCACACATCGGAGACAACGACACAGTAACCTTACCCCTAGTCTAGCTTTAGATAACCAAGAAGAATCACTCAGCACCTTGCAAGGGAGATATATACCGGTCAACAACCTTCCCGAGAGAGGACACATAAGGAAAAGTCCGTCTCTCTAAACTGTCTTCGTGGTGCAATGCATAAGTGTGTTGATTTTCGGTGTGAGCATCCTAGGTTTGCATCCCCGGACTGCCACATGTGTTTGTTAATTTCATTAATCGAGTTTAGGAGTAAAGTTGGTTGGTGGAGAGAACATAATAAAGCATAATACCTCCTTAAACTAATACATGGAAATATCTGAGAGCTTCGCGTACAATACGACTGGTCGACGGTGAACGTCTATGCTGAATCCAGAAGGGATGTTGAGTTTAATAAAGATTAGAGAATGAGAAAGGAGAAGTCGAGAAAGAGAAATAGTATGCAAAGTAGCGAGTATGGGGGACAGAATTGCAATGGATGTAGGCGATACGCGTGTCAGGCAAGCTCTGAGCTGGTAAAAAACACGAGGCCGCGACGGGAAGGGACTAGTTGACCACCCGGCCGCCAACGCCGTCAGCGCCCAAGCGAGCCGCGTCATAGCTCACCTCGCTGCCGGGTGTACTCCCTCACACTCTCTCGCTCGCCTCCCACACAAGCAACATTTATATAATAGCGAATATAAAATATAAGGCGCGGTCACAGAACAAAACAAAGACCATTTCTAGACTGTCTGTGGCAACACGACACTAATGAAATAAAGCAGATCATTCTAGGACAACTGTAGCCTATTCCCCCATCCTGGCGAGCGCTAGCGAGCTGCAATGCCCCACGCAACCATTCTGCTAACGCCGGGAGGCGTCACACCCCCCCCCAAGATATGGGACACTCAACCATGAGCCCATATCTGAACAGGCAGAATGTCGCTAGAATCTGCCACTCCTAACCACTCTGCCACTCATGGAATGAAAGCTCAGTCTCCTCTCAAAAAAAATACAACAACATTTTTATATAAAAAAATCTTATCACCCTTCCCAAATATAATACATTAATTCATAACATTGTGCTCCCAGAGCGAGCTTTAAGAAGCACAACCTACTGAGGGAAAATCATCTGCACTCAGTACTCAGCTACAATATTATCTTAAAATTAATTATTAAAAAGAAAGAGTTTTTATTTAATTTTTCATATTTCATTTTAATGTTTTTGGCAGCTACTATAGATGTAGCCTAATTTTCTTCTAATCAAAGCCAACAACTCCTGCCCTGCGACCCTACGCTGATGCTACACACGCGAGCCAACAAGCACCAGCGCAAAAATACACCGCGAACCAACACAGGAGGCTATATCAACATACTGTGGTAGCCTACCCCGGATCCTCCACCCGCGACAGACAGTCCGCAATCACATTCTCACAACCGGCAATATGGCGAATGTCTAAGTTGTACTCTTGCAACATGAGCGACCATCTGGTGAGCCTCATATTCCGGTTGTGGAATTGATTGAGGAATTTAAGCGGGTGGTGGTCGGTATACACTACCACGACTGGCCCATATGCAGGAACATAGACCTCAAAGTGTCTGAGCGCTAACACGATTGCCAGCAGTTCCTTTTCAACAACCGAATAGTTTTTCTGTGCTGAATAAAATTTCTTCGAAAAGAAACTGACTGGATGCTCAAGACCTTCCTCGTCTGTCTGCAAAAGTACGGCACCAGCCCCTACTCCGCTGGCATCAGTCGCCAACTGAAACGGTCGTTCAAAGCCCGGGGCCCTGAGGATAGGGTGAGTGCATAAAAGGTGTTTAACTACTCGAAACGCCTGCTCACACTCAGGTGCCCAGCGGAACTTTTTATCTTTAGCTAGTAGATCTGTCAAAGGAGCTAACACAGTAGAATAGCCTCTTATAAAGCGGCGGTAATACCCAATCATGCCCAAAAATCTCATGATCTGCCGCTTGGTGGTCGGCCTGGGGAACAAGTCGATAGCCTGTATCTTCTGTTGGGGCGGGCTCACCTGCCCTAACCCAACCACAAACCCCAGATACTGCACCGTGGCTTGCACAAAGTCACACTTGCCCAGATTAACCACCAAGCCTCCTTTACTAAGTTGACTAAATAAGGCTTCTATGTGCTCACAGTGACTTTGGAAATCATTGTCATAAATGATCACGTCATCAAGGTAGACAGTACAGTTTGGGATGTCTGCTACGATGTCGTTCATTAAGCTCTGGAAAGTGGCCGGCGCATTTTTCAGACCATATGGCATCACGTTGCAACGGTAAGTACTGCCATCCACCACAAACCCGCACACCTCTTTAGCCTGCTCTGACAGTGGTACTTGCCAGTAGCCTTTGACGAGGTCTACCTTGGTCAAGTACCTTGCTTTCCCGATCTTATCCACACTGTCATCCACCCGGGGAAGAGGATATGCATTGGTGGGGGTCAACCCGTTCAACCGCCTAAAGTCAATGCAGAACCGAACTTTTCCATCAGGTTTGGGCTGCAGAGTGACAGGAGAAGTCCACCGTACTGCCCCCTTCTCGATCAAGCCTCTCGCCAGCATATACTCCAGCTCATCCCTGAGCGCTGGGAGTTTAATGGGTGGCACCCGATAAGGTATCGACTTGAAGGGGGGGTGCTCTCCTACATCGACATCATGCACCGCTTGAGTAGTGAGGCCTGGGTGCTCGGCAAATACAGTGGGTATGAATCGAACAGGCGCTGCACTGCCACCTGCTGTTCCTCCGGCAGGTGCGCCAGAGCATCATGTGCACATTGGCTCGAATTCCCCGCCCACTGATCAGACGAGACATGACAATCCCAGTTACCAACCACCTGATCATTGCTGCCCCCCTCTCCTTCTCCACCATGACCGCAGCAGGTCAACACAGGGACAGCTAGTGACTCAGGTGGGCGCCTCACATACTCCTTCAACAAATTAATGTGGCATAGTTGGTTACGCTTCTTCCGGTCTGGAGTGGCAACGAGGTAATCTAGATCGGAGACCTTTGACACCACCCGATAAGGCCCAGCGTACTTGGCAGCCAGAGGATGACCTGACAAAGGCAACAGGACCAACACCACTTGACCTACCTGAAACTCCCGGAGTTTCGCCTTATCGTACCTGTCCTTCATACGGGCCTGCGAACTCACCAAATTACGCCCGGCCAGCTCCAGACTTCTAAGCATTCTCTCTCTGCTCTCGAGGACGTATCTCAACATAGAACATGGCTTAGCGGTACCCTCCCAAATCTCCTTCACCATGTGGAGAGGGCCCCTCACCTGGTGCCCGAAAACAAGCTCATTCGGACTGAAACCGAGACTCTCTCCAGGTACTTCTCTTGCCGCGAACAAAACATACGGCAGACCAAGGTCCCAATCCTTTCCGTTCTCTGCGCAGTAACATCAAAGCATGCTTTTCAGCGTGGCGAGCCACCTCTCCAACACCCCTTGACTCTCTGGTTGATATGCAGAAGAGACGACAGTGATGATGCCATGCTGAATCATAGTTTGTTTGAACAGATTAGATGTAAAATTAGAACCTTGGTCCGATTGCACCTCTTGCGGGTAACCATACCGCGAGCAATACAAGAGCAGGTTCCGGACAACAGTTTTCGCCGTGCCATTTCTCATTGGATATGCATCAGGATAACGAGTGGCCACATCCATGATAGTTAATAGAAATTTATTACCGGCACTAGTAGGGGGTAGGGGTCCAACCATACCAATGATGACCTTACTGTCCACTGAGAGGAATGGGGTGCAACGGGGCTCTCGGAATTGTTTGGTTAGGTTTTCCAACCCTCTGGCACGTATGACACCTTGCTATCCAGGTTACCACCTGCCCCTTCAACCCCGGCCACCAAAACAATTTTTCTAAAGCCGCCACCGTTTTTCTCACTCCTAGATGTCCTGCCAGTGGTATGTCATGCGCCAACCTCAGTAGGCTATCCCTGCACTCCCGTGGCACCACCAACTGGTCCACTACTCCGGACCCCTCTTGCCAACTACGTTTAGGGTCTTGAAAACGCCTATAGAGGATGCCTTCTAAATAAAAAAAATCTCCTGGCTGTGCATCGCCGTCCTCGTCGAGCTCTACAGCTCCATTAGCACACGTTTGGAGCTCAGGGTCCTCTAGTTGCAACCGACGTATATCTGAGGGTGCCAAGCGATCTAACTGCTCCCGGAGCAATGCAGACCTTCCCCGATACTGGGCTGCTCCCTCTGTCTCTCTCGATGTACATAACGTTGCTGTCGTGGAGACTCGTCATGCCCAGCCTCGTCACTCTCGATGACAGGCCCAGGGGCTACTCCAGAATTAAGTAATGGTGCTAATACTGAATCACCCAGGAGAGCCGCCGAGTCAAAACTCTTAAAACCAACTCCAGCTTTAGCCTCCTCCTGTTGATCGTTCCTCCGCTGGTCTGAAGACGGAGGACTAGGCTGTGACACTTTAGCTGCCCGAGCTCGGGTGACAACACACGCCATGGGTTGTGTTTGGCACAGCTCGACCCACTCTTGCTCTTCCCTACTCACGTCGGCCGGCCTCTCGGCAACGACTAAGGGTAGAACCTCAGAAGCGGGCATTGCAAAGTCGTTGCCGAGAAGAAGGTCGACGCCCTCCACTGGCAGTTTCTCCACAATCCCGACATCCAATTCACGTGCCACACCATCCACCTCCAACTCCAACTGCACCAGCGGGTATAACCGAGGTGCATTAATACCCTGCACCACTACCACCCGAGCCGCGTTTATAGGGTAGCCAGTCAAGTTTTTCATCAGAGTCTGGGAAGCACCTGTATCACGCAAGACCTCTACTCCATGCTTGCGCCCCGCCCACATCACGCAACCCCGCCCTCTATGGTCGCAAAAAACATCCTGAGCAGGGTTCGAGCCTCCCAGGTGCTTCTGCATTGGCTGTGCCTCAGCCTCTGACGAACTGCCCCGGGCAAACTCAGATGACTTCGGAGACACACCAATGTTGCAGGCCAAAGACACAGCTGCTGTAGGTGGTTTGCTAGGACAGACTCTTGCAAAGTGCCCCTTTTTATGACAATGATAACACTCCAACTCCCCTTTGGGCTTCCCTTGGTACTGGGAAGGGCCCGGCCCCTTCTTAAACGGGACGGTGCTAGTCTTGTGGTCAGTCTTGGTATCATGGCTCTTGTACATGTTTGCATAAGGTATACCACTAACTCGGGGGGGTGGGGCATCACGCCCCTTGTTACCTGCCTCACTATGCTGGGCAGACCCGCACCCACGAATTAGTGATAGCCGGAGGTCAGCCATCTCAGGTGCCTCCTGTAGAGTTTTTAGTTGCTTTTCTTTCAGGTTTAACGTCAGGTCGCCGCCCGTGCATTTGAAAAACTGCTCTAAAAGCACCAACTGTTTAATGTTGTCAAACGTAGTAGCTTTCTCCGACCTCAGCCAATTCCCAAAAGCATCGGACAGCTCCCGGGCATGTTCCAAAAAGGTGCTCTCCCGACCCTTGGTAACACCCCGGAACTTCAACCTGTATGTCTCTGGTTGTAGTTCGTATGCTCTCAGGACAGCCTCCTTGAGTTCCTCATAGATAATACAAGACTCTATAGGCAATGCATCATAAGCCTTGAGTCCCTTGCCCACAAGTCTAGGGGAAACAAGGGCTGCCCACTTCTCCCAAGGACACTGGTGTTCCTGGCACTTCTTCTCGAATCTCATGAAAATTTGGTAACACCCGACTCATCAAATACAGGGACTAGCTTCAACGGGTGCGACAAAGACTGATCATGCCCACCACCGAGACGTTGCCCTGTCGTTTCCACCCGAGTCTTCTCAAGATCGATATCTGCACGGTACCTGGTAGACTCAGCCTCCGACTCGGATTTTATTCTCGCGAGTTCGAGATCAGTCTGTTGTTTAGCCTTAGAGAGTTCGAGATCCGTCTGTTGTTTAACCTTAGCGAGACGTTCCTCACGCTCAGCCTGCATCTTAGCCATCTCAAGCTGGAAGAGCATTTCTGTAGTGAAACTTTGAGGAGGAGGTGCAACTATTGGAGGCCCACCCAGCGATCCTAAACCACGCTGCCAGCGGCTATCGACCTGCGGGAACGTACTAAACTCCGGCATCCTAGAGGTCCCGATGGGAGTAGAGTGGAGGGGGGGCTCGAACAGAAGTCCCCGAGCACCCTCTCCACCCTGGACCTCACTAGCCGCCCCCAGTACGCAAGCCCTCAAATCGTTCTTCTTGATGCCATGAGCCACCTTAAGCCCCATGAGGGGAGCCAAACACTGTAGACCATACTTGCTAATTCCCTCTAGTCGATCAGCTGTTATAGGCACCTCCAAAACTTCTTTGCGGCCTCCTCACTAGTTACTAACCCCCCTGGCATCTGCCCATCAGAGCCTGCATCATTCCCTGAACCCTCAGTATGATCTGATTCGTCTCCCATGGTGTCCACCAAAAATGCTCACATTTATAAACAAAAAAAAGTACCCAACCTCCTATGTAGCACTATTCACTTGCCAAAAATGTCTGAAGACTCTCAAGTGCTATACTACTTTGCCAAAAAAAAATCTAACGTGCCCACTATATTCCTCAAAAAAACAAATGACCACAACAATCCTGCAATTATATCTTAGTTCACAAGATCCTGGCAAGGTCGCCATTTGTTACGATCCAGGTTCTTAACCTAACAAGTGCGCATGGGGGTAATTGGAAACGTCCCCCTGTGCTGACATATTTGAGGTGTTTCCGTCACTAAAATATTCATTGTGCCATTAATAGCATTAACACCTTAAGAGCGGCCTATGCGGTTTATTTATATGTACCGCCCAGCGGGGTGTTTTTAGCCAAAATAGGGCTGTTAACGTGATCATTTTCATGCCACCTAAGACCCAGAACGTAAAACAAGTATCTATCCCTGAAAGGGCATAAACAGAGCTTTCGAATGACACCATAATGATCCTTTTATGATGGCTAGTTTTCTTGCAATAACCGTGCAACGCGAGTGCAAAAAGCATGTAATTAGGCACTTTCCCCATACAATTCCTTATATAGCGAGTGAGAGAGGTAGGAGGGAGGTGAGATTCGTGTCAGTAGGTTCACCGCGGTGGTCTGGAGCAGTCATACGCTCGCTACTCTCCTGCCACCACTTGTCTCTCTCTCTCAGCAACATTACGTGCTGAAATTGCCACTCGACCTATGTCGAGCACCGCCACATAGTCCAGCTTTATTTAACTCGACTTATGTTGCTCGCCGCTAATTAAGGGTTAATACTTATCCATATGTGCCTATTATGGGTTGGTTATAAAGGTATTAACCTGAAACAACAATAAAACGAGTGAAAACAGCGTTTGGATGGTCAAAATCGGAGATATAGCCCGCGAGTTATATAATGTATGGGTGAGGCAAGCTGCTTTCCCGCCAATTTCCCCCAAGGCCACTGAGACACAGTCGATCGATACTCTCTCTCTCTCTCTTGCACTCGCTTGCCTTCAGTGATGACAACACCCTGCTTGCAACTCGCTAATGTTAACACGAAAATATACCTCAGAATAAGGGAATAACAGGGAAAATAGGTGATAACTGAAGGAGAGGAGGAAAGTGGGGAAGGAGGGGAGGTAGAGGACTGAGATTTTGCATGGCCCAGGGGCCAATTTTTTTTTTTTTTTTTTTTTTTTTTTTTTTTTTTTTTTGATGTAAAAAGTTGATTTTTGTTTTCACTCACTCTTAAGAGTCTCCCCGCAGTCCGCCGGGGGAACTCTTAAGAGTCTCCCCGCAGTTCCCGGGTTAAAGACACAGGGCTCTTCAACATTGGACTAGATAATGGCAAAAAGCAACAACGGTAACACTAGATCCAACCCCTGCCTTAAACACTGGAAAACAAAACACCATTACCGCCCTGAGTCGTGCCTGGACAACGAGGTATCCTATGACTCGGTAACTGGTGCACACACACTAGGCTGACGCTCACTGAAACAGCCTATTCTCAAACAGTAAAAGATTACTCGATTATGTTACACAAAGAAAAGATAGTTAACGTGATTAATTAACGTTACGGTAGATACTCAAATAACTGGCACTCCTGTATAAAGAAAGTGCAATGCTAGTCCTGCAACATCAACTGGAAACTTCTGAAATAAGTCTGATGCTGGGAAGATGTCCGTAAAGAATCTTGAACAATTATAATGCAGAATACGGGTCACAATAAATGCTAGGACATATAGTAATAATAGGCAGGCGAATAATAAAGACTGCGCAAAGGTAGTAATGCTCGACAATTAAAGAAATGCTTCGTGACACAACGCAACAGCCTACTCGGGTTGTGCAACTCAACAACAACTTCGGCTCAAAAGTGCAGTGAATAATAATGCTGCATACATATAATAATGGGGCTTATCTCTAACCAGTGTCTGCTCAGTTAATAAAGTCTAGCTGGGGTATCAATGCAGGGCAACAATGGGCGAGCATGCGGCTCGTAGCCTAATGTTGTCCGAGGGTGGTATAATGAAGATTACGTTATATGACAGGGATGCTCTTTTGATAAATCTAGGTCTCTAGTACCTAGCTCTATCCTGGCAATCCCTCAGAAGTCAACACAAAGAGGCAGCACTATGTTGTGAGGGATAGGCTATGGCCCTCTCACACCACAGCGCTGTGCTCGCAAAGTAACCCAACCCGAAGACAACTTAGGCTCCCACAGTACCTGTCGATGTCGTGCAGAGCTTAGCTAACACTGCACACATCGGAGACAACGACACAGTAACCTTACCCCTAGTCTAGCTTTAGATAACCAAGAAGAATCACTCAACACCTTGCAAGGGAGACATATACCGGTCTACAACCTTCCCGAGAGAGGACACATACGGAAAAGTCCGTCTCTCTAAACCTCAATAAAGCATAATACCTCCTTAACCTAATAAATGGAAATATCTGAGAGCTTCGCGTACAATACGACTGGTCGACGATGAACGACTATGCGTTTTTCTTTTTTTTTTTTTTTTTTAAGAGACAATGAACGGAGGAAGGAAAAACACAGATAAAACAAAAAGGTCCATGTGCCTAAAGGCATCCTCCATTCATAAAATGTTTGTAACAACTGGATTTAAACATTTGTAGATTGTAAGTTTGTGGAAAGCAATTCGAGGGAAGTGAATTCCAAAGAGTAGTAGCTCTGGGGATAAATGAATTCTGATAAGCAGAAGTTCTGCATTGTGGAGGAGAAAGTGTAAATTCATGGGCGCTCTCAGCCGCCCTAGTTCTACGGGGAAAGATGTGGAGAGGCGGCACAATTGAAGCAAGTTCCTCGGAACAATTGCTGTGAAAATACCTGTAGAATAATGCAAGGGATGCAACGTTTCTTCGTATGCATAATGTAGGAAGGTCCTGTGTGATTGCAGGGTTATTGATTAATCTAATAGCTTTATTTTGAATTTTGTCCAACTGCCTCAATGCAACCACTCAACTTCCACCCCACAGAGGTGAACAGTAATCCATCTGAGAAAGCACATGACTTTTATATATCACGGCCAACTGCTCGTCAGTGAAGAATTCTCGAACTCTGTACAAGAGTCCCAGTTTTTTAGAGGCATTCTTAGCAATGCTTCTAACATAATGTGTCCAGCTCAAGTTAGTAGTTAATGTTACACCGAAAATGTCAATACTAGGGGAAGTGGGAATATTTACATCATTAAAAAACATATGGGAGTCAGTGAGATTCTGTGGGTTAGAAAATTGAATGTACTTGGTTGTCTGTGCATTAAAGGAAACTAGATTCTTTTGACCCCATCCATTAATTCTAGAAAGATCCTGGTTCAGAGAAATTGCAGTGTTTATTTTTGAATTTATAAGATCGGGTTGGGTGAAAGAATTGGTAAATGTGAAGGAACTGTTGAGTGTTGAGTCATCTCCGTAGGAATGTATTGGATTATGAGTGGTAGATATGAGATCATTGATATGAATGAGGAACAGAATTGGGGCCAAAACTGATCCCTGGGGAACACCAGCATTTATTGAGTGAACTTGAGAATAAAGGCCATCTACCATTACACATATTTTTCTGTTATGAAGATAAGAAGAAATTAGTGGAACTAATGATGCAAGGCCGTAGTGTGACATCTTCGACAATAAGGATTGATGCCAGACTCTATCAAATGCCTTTGATATATCCAGTGCTATTGTATGTGTTTCACCATGTTGGTCTGTAGCTTGGTTGATTTGATGCGTAAGAAGGCAAAGCATGTCTGCAGTTGATCGACATCGTCTAAAACCATATTGCCTATCACTGATTAATTTATTATTCTCAAGATGCTTATATATGTGATTATTTAATATAATTTCAAAGACTTTACCAAGAGTGGAAGTTATAGCTATTGGTCTGTAGTTTGATGGATCTGAAGAGGCACCTTTTTTAGGAACTGGATGGATGGTTGCTTCTTTCCAGGGTACTGGGAAGCATGAGGTATGAGTACACAGACGGAAATTTTTTGCCAATACAGGAGCGAGCACCAAGGAGCAATTCTTAAGTACTATTGGAGGAATTTCATCTGGACCAGGAGCCTTATCTACCGAGAGATTCTGCAAAATAGTTTTGACATGTCTGGTGTGGATCTTAAGTGAGGGAATTTCAGGCGAATTAAAATTAAGTACAGGGACATCTTGATTTATTTCATCTAAGGTTGAGTTGGTGGAGAAAATATCCGCAAGAACGTTAGCTTTACCTCGTGGGTCACTTACAAGATTGCCAGTCGGAGATTTTAATGGTGGAATGGATGAAGCAGTAGTGAAGTTGGATTTAAATGAGTTAAGAGTAGACCAAAATATTTTGTTATCATTTGGATTATTTAGAAGTTGAAACTGAAGCAGTAGTGAAGTTGGATTTAAATGAGTTAAGAGTAGACCAAAATATTGTGTTATCATTTGGATTATTTAGAAGCTGAAACCAGAAGGGATGTTGAGTTTAATAAAGATTAAATAAAGAATGAGAAAGGAGAAGTCGAGAGAGAGAAATAGTATGCAAAGTAGCGAGTATGGGGGACAGAATTGCAATGGATGTAGGCGATACGCATGTCAGGCAAGCTCTGAGCTGGTAAAAAACACGAGGCCGCAACGGGAAGGGACTAGTTGACCACCCGGCCGCCAACGCCGTCAGCGCCCAAGCGAGCCGCGTCATAGCTCACCTCGCTGCCGGGTGTACTCCCTCACACTCTCTCGCTCGCCTCCCACACAAGCAACATTTATATTATAGCGAATATAAAATATAAGGCGCAGTCACAGACCAAAACAAAGACCATTTCTAGACTGTCTGTGGCAACACGACACTAATGAAATAAAGCAGATCATTCTAGGACAACTGTAGCCTATTCCCCCATCCTGGCAAGCGCTAGCGAGCTGCAATGCCCCATGCAACCATTCTGCTAATGCCGGGAGGCGTCACAGCACTCTCACATAGAACGCCATCGTTCATGGGGTGAAAAAGCTTGTGACGCATTTGTTAGGTTAAGTTAGTTTAGTTAACATTAGAAGTGATGGTAGTAATAGTGGGGATAATGCTGATAGTAGGGATGATGGTTATGATAGCAGTGCTAATGGTGACAGTAGTGATGATGATAACAGTAGTAGATATGATGGTGACAGTACTAGCAGTAGTGATGATGGTCATAATAGTATTCATGATGGTGACATTAGTAATGATGATTGTAAGATGATGGTGACAGTATTAGTGATGTTGGTAAGTAGTAGTGATGATGGTGAAAGTTGTAGTAATGATAGGAGTAATAGTGATGATGGTGAGAGTAGTAGTGATGATTATAATAGTAGTAGTGCTGATGATATTAATGATGATAGTGACTAGTAGTGATGATGGTGACTGATCGCAGAGTTGGGTATGCCGTTTTGATTTTGGGCGAAACGGCACGTCTACTTTATTATTGTTTTCAACTCTGCGTAAGCAGAGTGGTATTGCCCCCCGTATAGTGGTACAGTTGTGGACAGATGAAATAGATACAGCCTTGGTCTGTCTAAGACCTCAATAGAGGGCAGCACAATTAGTTCCCATAAATTATCTGGTAACAGTGATGGCGTGGGGATAGGAGGTGAACGTATGGGGTGGAGGGAGGGAGGTGAGGGAGGGGGAAGGAGGGTACAGGAGTGGGAGGGGTAACCAGCGGCAGGTGGGGGTTGAGGGAAGTGGTGACCAAATACTTTACTGTGAAAGGATGATAATTTTGTGTTTTGATCTGTATGTGGTATTATGATTGAAAAATATTGGATTGCTGGTATTAATGAAACATATAATACTGCTAAAGTTGTAGCAAATTGAAACAGACACCCTCCAATAAGAAACTATGTGTTTCTACCTCGAGAATCATAGATGGGGGAGGGGAGAAGGTATTATTATTATGAAGACTAGCACCAAGCGCATGAACACTATGTGGCACTAAAACTCATGATTAACCCTCGGGGCCCGGGCAGGTTTTCCTAAGGACGGAGGTCGTATCTGGGCGATCTGGCCGAAAAACGTCTAGGTCTAGGCTACTGTATTTTTGTTTATTTTAACTACTAGAAATTTCCCAAGCATCTATAAATGTAGTGCGGTTTTCAATCTGTAGACTGGCGTTGAGTAGAGCTCTGTAAGTCAACTGGTTCAGTTGTGATGGCGATTTCAGTGGAGCGAATTTTTCCGCGATGTTGACAATATCGGAGCTTTTCAGACACTAATTTCGTCTGACGTCACAACAATAACATTGATCCAACATCTCCGTATTGTTTTCGGAGGTGCGGTGACGCAACGATCGGCTTTGTTTACATGCGTCGGACGCACGGCGTTCAGACCAAGCTGAATAGGCTTTCAAGCTTACGGATTTTAACATGCTGCCCGGGCTTCTGCCGTTCTGCCGCGGTGTCCTTTTAACATGCTGCCTGGGCTGGAAAGTTTAAAACGGTAGAAGTAAGCTAGGCGAATTCAAGAATGATAAAAGGCTATGGGAAAAAACGTTACAGAAAGGTAAAGGACGAGCACGAGACAGAAAATGCATAAAGAGATCCAGATACAAAGTGCGGAGTGAAAAACTACAGAGGGCAACTAGCAGTAGTGCAGGATAGGGGTAGGTGGTGGTGGATTACAAAGAAACCTGTGGCTGGAGCATGAATTATTTTATGAAGAACAATTAATTTAAACTTTGGTAATGGCATAATAAATTAGTTGTCTAACATCTCACTTACCCACCTTCGATTGTGATAGTAATATAACGAATTCTTATGCATTACATATTCAACTATGAAAAACATCCTCACAGAGCCTCATAATACCATATGCCTTGATAAGATTAGGTAGAGGTGTGTGTAGCATGATAAACGCGCTATAGGCAACTTGCTCTCGCTATCTCTTTCTCTCTCTTTCTTTCTCTCTCTCTCGCTATTGGAACATAACGACAAACCGTTTGTCGGTTGTATATCTAATTTACTTTGAAACATTATATATATATATATATATATATATATATATATATATATATATATATATATACCGGTATATATATATATATATATATATATATATATATATATATATATATATATATATATATATAATATATATATATATATATATATATATATATATATATATATATATATATATATTATTATTACAGTAAATGAAGCAAGCTTTATCTACCTAATTATCTTTGCTATATTCATTATATGTTTAGTCTGCAGTTTGACTGTTATAGCAAACTGGGTCGACCGTGGTAATATTACACACTACACTATATATATTTGCAGGGCAGTTCCTTGATTTTGTAAAATAAATACTACCATATTTGTTTAGACATAATTGTATGAAACTGACAGCAGCCCCTTCTCTGTATCATCCTACTTTCAAAGCCAAAGGTGGATGCAGCAAACTCACAGGCTCACCACCACCAATTGCTCTCCTCTCATTCCACTGACTAACCTGGTGAACAATCTATATCTTTTCTATCCTAAATGACCTACAGTAGAGCAGTTGGTTCAGCAACCCACCCGTATCCCAGATAGCTTCGGAGATCAGCCTAACAATCTTGACTTGTTTCTAACTTCTAACCCTTCTTCCTATACTGTCGATCTTTTCCCTCATTTGGGCTCCTCTTACCTATATCTCTTACCTGTCCTATCTCTCCAGTACGGCCATCCGATAGAGCCGAACTAGCCAGCCGGCGGCACTTGTAGCACTTTGGCATTGCCGACTGGGGGGCTCTCTGGTATTACTTCTTTGATTTCCCATGGAATGACTTTTGCTTCCGTTGCCTGGGACCCTCGGAGAGTGCTGAACTCATTACCGAGGTAATCCTCTCGGGCATGGAGGCATACATTCCATTTTCTTTCCCTCAGACTAATGTAAAAAAAAACATTGTTTACTCACGCTTTTCAACTTGTGTCCGCAATAAGGATGAAACATTCAAACAGTACCAACACCTTTAAACTCAAGAATCTTATTCTTCCTATGTTTCTGCCCGGAATCAAGCCAAATCTGTTATTTGACTCACCAAACACTCGTTCATCGATTCTATATTAAATGCACTGAACTATCCAATATCTCATCACACTACATGGCTGGTGCACTACAAACAGACTTAATTTAATAACTTAATCTAGCCCCAGCCAAATCCACCGCAACCTTGCTCACAAGCTGGACAGGAGAACACGAATACATCCTTCAACTCACCATAAACAACACACCCCTAACACATACACACTCACCCAAAATCCTAGGAGTAACATATGATACTCAAATGACATTCAAACAGCACACCACAAACACAAAACAGACACTGACACCCAGACCATAGCACCCTCAGGTCACTTTCTCACACAACATTTGGACACAACAAAGAAACCACCACCACAGTTTAAAAACAATACATAAGATGTGCTTAAGGAAATTGACAGACTGAAACCTCAGAAATCTCCTGGTCCCGATGAGGTATATGCCAGAGTATTAAAAGAATGAAGAGATGAGTTAAGTTACCCATTAACATTTCTTGTTAACAATTCATTAGAAACAGGTATAGTTCCAGAAGCTTGGAAGCTTGCAAATGTAGTTCCGATTTTCAAAAAAGGTGATAAATCAATAGCATCCAATTACCGTCCCATTAGTCTCACTTCAATCATAGGAAAGCTACTAGAGTCAATTATTGCTAGGAAAATGAGAAACCACTTAGAAACATTTAACTTAATCAATTCTTCTCAGCATGGATTCACTCAGGGACGTTCTTGCCTTACTAATTTGCTTAGTTTTTTCTCAGAGGTATATGAAGCAGTAGATAATGACAAGGCATACGATATTATATATTTAGATTTCAGTAAAGCTTTCGACAGAGTCCCTCATGAGAGATTGATGAGAAAGGTTGAGGCACATGGAATAGGTGGGCGTTGTTAAGATGGATTAGGTCATGGCTAATTGGTAGGAACAGAGAGTCAGCATAAATGGTACCAAGTCAGAGTGGGGAGCAGTCAAAAGTGGTGTCCCCCAGGGATCGGTATTAGGTCCCCTGTTGTTTCTTATATACATAAATGACCTAGATTTAGGTATAACTAGTAGGATAAGTAAATTCGCAGACGATACTAAAATGGGGAGATCAATTGATTCAGATAGCGATATAGAGTGCCTCCAAAGGGATCTAGATACCTTACATGAATGGCCAGTAAATTGGCAGATGAAGTTTAGCATTGACAAATGCAAGGTATTACAGATAGGGAAGATGCAAACAAATTTTTAATATAAACTAGCTAATTTAGAATTAGAAAATTCAGACTGCGAGAAATATCTAGGTGTGTTTTTTAGCAATGATTTGAAGCCTAGAAAACAGTGTATAGGCGTTCGTAATAAGGCAAACAGGATTCTCGGGTTCATCTCTAGGGGATTTGACCCCACTCACTCCATGTATATTTGGAAGAGCTGAGCACCATTAGCACTTAGACATATATGCTCATGGCCGAGTGGTTATGGTGCCCAGCTCTTCCAAATATACCTGCAGTGAGTGGGTTCGAATCTTGGTCAGGTTACCTCTCTTTGAACTATCCAACTCTAAGGTCTTCCCAAGCTTTCTGGTATCTAGCCAAAAACCTCTCCACCAATTCTTCTTCTTAGTCTTTCCCTTCCCTTTTCCACTCTGACGGCACTACCGTCACTTCTTCCTCTGACAAAGCTAAACTCTTCACCCAAACTGTCGCTAAAAACTCTACCTTGAATGATTCCGGTGTTATTCCTCCCCCTCCAACCCCCTCTCTCCTACTTATACCTAATATCCTAATCTCTTTTAAATATGTGCTATCTACCCTCTTTGGGCTTAATACTAAGAAGGCGTGATGGTGTTCCTCCATTCTGACTCCCTGCCTAGGCAAACTCTTTCATCTCTGTCTCTCCTCTAATGTCTTTCCTTCTTGCTGGAAGCTTGCTCTCATTTAACCTATCCCAAAGGGATGATCGCTCTCAACCCTCCAACGATCGTCCAATTGCTCTCATTTCTTGCATCTCCAAAGTTTTTGGAAACTATTCTTACTTCGAAATTTCTTAAGCATCTCTCTGCCCATATAATCTACTTTCAGATCGCCAGTATGGCTTCCTTAGATGGGGGATTTTAATTTTCCGAATATAGATTGGCAGCATCAAATAGGAGACTCTGATTCTGAGGAGTTTATAGAGGTAGTACAAGATAGTTTTTTATTTCAATTCATAGATACGCCGACTAGAGGTAATAATATTCTCGATTTAGTTTTTAGTAACAATGAACATATGGTAAATAATGTAGAGATAGCGGACCACCTAGGAAATAGTGACCACAATTCTGTGTATTTTAATATACAATGGAAAGGTAATACCAGAGAGAATACAACATTAATACCTGACTTCAGAAAAGCCAATTATGGTGGGTTAAGAAGAGCCCTATTAGCTGACCCTATGGTCAAAAAATTAAGTCGATCCAGGTGTCCAAATGAGTGTACCCCTTCTCAGGCACCTGTCATCTTAAGTCAGGAAGAGACGTCAACCTTGGTAGATACATACGATAATTTTATCGAGTCAGTATTCAATGCACAAAATAAATACATCCCCAAAAGAAAATTTAGATCAACACAGAACCAACCCAAATGGATGAATAATAGACTATTAGATCTTCTAGGACAAAAGAGAGGAATATATAGAACAATTAGGAAAGGCGAAATTCACCTACTTGCTTACTATCAGAATCTATCAAGACAGGTAAAAAAGGATATTAGGAAAGAAAACAGAAATTATGAAATTAAGGTTGCCAATGACTCAAAAAATAATCCTAAAGCTTTTTACCAACTATATAAATTCAAGATTAGAGATGTAATTGGTCCCCTTAAAACTTCGATAGGAGAAATGGCAGAAAATGATTTAGAAATGTGCAGTACATTAAATAGTAAATTTCTTTCCGTTTTCACTAATGAAAATTTGGCACAGTTTCCAGAAGTCCGTAAGGTATATAGCGATAGTATAGAAAATAGGTTAAGTACGATTACTATAAGTAGAAATGATGTGCTTAAGGAAATTGACAGACTGAAACCTCATAAATCGCCTGGTCGTGATGAGGTATATGCTAGAGTATTAAAAGAATGTAGGGATGAGTTAAGTTACCCATTACCATTTTTATTTAACAAGTCATTGGAGACAGGTATAGTTCCAGAAGCTTGGAAGCTTGCAAACGTAGTTCCGATCTTCAAAAAAGGTGACAAATCAATAGCATCCAATTACCGTCCCATTAGTCTTACATCAATCATAGGAAAGCTACTAGAGTCAATTATTGCTAGTAAAATTAGAAACCACTTAGATACATTTAATTTAATAAATTCTTCACAGCATGGATTCACTCAGGGACGTTCTTGCCTTACTAATTTGCTTAGTTTTTTCTCAGAGGTATATGAAGCAGAAGATAATGACAAGTCATATGATATAATATATTTAGATTTCAGTAAAGCTTTCGACAGAGTCCCCCATGAGAGATTGATGAGAAAGGTTGAGGCGCATGGAATAGGTGGGGCGTTGTTGGGATGGATTAGGTCATGGCTAATTGGTAAGAAGCAGAGAGTCAGCATAAATGGTACGAAGTCAGAATGGGGAGCAGTCAAAAGTGGTGTCCCCCAGGGATCTGTATTAGGTCCTCTGTTGTTTGTTATATACATAAATGACCTTGATTTAGGTATAACTAGTAGGATAAGTAAATTTGCAGACGATACCAAAATGGGGAGAACAATTGATTCAGGGAGAGATATACAGTGCCTCCAAAGGGATCTAGATACCTTTCACGAATGGTCAGTAAATTGGCAGATGATGTTTAGCATTGACAAATGCAAGGTATTAAAGATAGGGAAGATACATACAAATGTTAAATATAAACTAGCTAATATGGAATTAGAAAACTCGAATTGTGAGAAAGATCTAGGTGTGTTTGTTAGCAATAATTTCAAGCCTAGACAACAGTGTATAAGCGTTCGAAACAAGGCAAACAGGATTCTCGGGTTCATCTCTAGGAGTGTGAGTAACAGAACTGCTGATGTTATCTTAAAACTTTACTTGTCATTAGTGAGACCCCATTGGATTATGCTGTTCAATTGTGGTGTCCTTATTACAGAATGGACATAGATTCATTGGAGAGAGTACAACGTACAATGAAAAAAAATATCCATAATATTAGAAATCTTTCGTATAAAGAAAGGTTGAAGAAATTAGGCTTACATTCGTTAGAGAGATGCAGAGTTAGAGGGGATATGATAGAGGTGTTCAAGTGGGTTAGTGGGATTAACAAAGGGGACATGACAAATGTACTAAAGCTCAGTGATATCAAAAGAACTCGTACCAATGGTTTCAAATTAGATAAATTTCGTTTCAGAGAAGATATAGGCAAATATTGGTTTGGTAACAGAGTTGTAGATGGGTGGAATGGAGTACCAAGTGCTATAGTGGGATTAAAAACGATAGGGAGCTTTAACATAAAATTGGATAAGCATATGGACGAGAAGGGTTGGGTGTGAAGGGGGATCAGCAGGGTTGGGCCAATCAGCGCTCTGCAGACCCCGTAATCCTGCGTTCATCTATAACCGTTTTGGTAAGATGATTCTCAGGGTATTAGAGTGTTCAGCCTATAATTGGGCTTTGTAATTGGGGTTGTGTGGGACAGGGTTCTGCCTTGCTTAGGCAAATCGGCTTTCTGCAGACTCCCATTTTCTTATGTTCTTAGGGGTCGCTCTACTGGTGATCTTCTTTCATATCTTATTCATATCATACCAACTCTTGGTCATGCTCCTTTCATGATTTCGGTGAAACCTTTTCTATTGTGCTAGACATATCTATAAGTCCTTTAATAGAGTCTGGCACAAATCTCTAACTTCTAAACTACCCACCTTTAGTTTTTGTCTCTCAAATTGTGCCTTTATCTCTATTTCCCTTCCTGGCCGTTCCATGGCTGCATTTATGGACGGCCATCTTTCACTTCCTCAACCTATCAACTATCAGCTCTTCATTCATATGCTGATGACTCTACCTTACACTATTCAACTAGTTTTTCAAAACCCCCCACCAAGCAATCTCTCAAAAAGTCACGTGACGATGCCATATCTTCTGACCAATCAACAATTCCCATTTGGGGCAAAACATATATCGTTGCTTTTGGTGCTTCCAAAACCCATTTCTCCATTTATCTACCCATCAAGAACTCCCACAGGACTTTCTCTTATACTTCAACAATACACAAATCAACCCTTCATCTTCTCTCAGAATTCTCAGTGTCTCCTTTTCTCCTGATCTCACTTGGAAAGATCATATTACCACCCTTGCTAAAACAGCTTTCCAGAATCTGGGTATGCTCAATCGTCTCCGGGGGTTCTTTACCCAGGCACAGCTTCTTGCTCTGTACAGAGGCACAGTGAGTCCATGTATTGAGTATTGTTCACATGTGTGGGGAAGATCCTCTCACACAGCATTTCTTGACAAAGAAGAAAAGAAAACCTTTCGTCTCATTAACTGATGTCCACTCCCTGAATCTCTGCGATCTCTCTCTCTCTTCGCTGCAAAGTTGCATCTCTCTCGCTATTCTACTGATATTACAATAATCAGTGTTCCTCACCCTCTCTCAATGTATACCACCTCCTTTACGAAGAGTACGTAGAACCTGTCTTCCAATACAATCCCACCTCTACTCTTTGCAACTCTCCAACCCAAGAGTGAAACGATATTCCCAATCTTTCCCCTATTTAACAGCTGAGCTCTGGAACGCTCTACCCTGAATCCGTTTTCCCCTCATCCTATGACTTTAATTCCTTTAAACTCCTTGTATCCAGGCATTTTGGCTCGAACATCCCTTGATTTTGGCCCTGTCACTCTTTCAACTATGGGGAAGGAATTCTTCACAGACAGTTCTGCCTTTTGTCTCACTAACTCACATAGCAAAAATATCTACTAACTATAAAATGACCATGCTTTTATTTCAGTCTCGCTCTTCAGGTTTTGTGCGAGTCAATTATTTATTAATATTAAGATTACCCTCTTTATTGGTTAATAAGGATGTATAAAATCTAGAGTTACCAAAAATGCTATTGTAAAGTCGGTTTGTAACTAAATATATTAAGAAATCAATGGACCTTATATTATTGATTGGCAATATTTGTCAAGATTGTATTATTGGTAACCTAAGAAAATATTGAATTAAGAAATATTATGATACGTGCAATAGTTTGAAAGCCCCATAAATTAAATTAATTTGCATATATTCCATACCAAGTGTGTTTTATCGTACAACAATTCTGATAACAATAAACACGGAAATGCTACAACTCCTCCTTTGCAATATTTGTTTAGATACTGACCTTGTTGTTAAGCTTTATGTTATTCACAATTTACTGTCAAATATTATACGTAATCACAGGTCAGATATTCACATACATGAAAATTCACCCTGTTTTTTTAGAACGGGATTAAATTACTAATGAGGACTGATAATTAGTTACTCCCGTTTCTCTTTTGCACCTTTAATCTTTTCCTGTTTTCTGTAATCTGCTAAAGTTAATTTATCAAGCTTTATGTATCTCTCATGGTTCATCTTTCTCTAGCTTGTTAGTAGCTATATCTCAAACATTCGAAGTCTACTTTTGCCTAGGTCATGATATTATGAATTTCTCTAATTATCTTAAACACATTTATATTTCATAAAGCAGCACAATGCATTATTTTCGTTTTGCTAGTTGTATATACCATGCATCTTTGCTCACCATAATTATTACAATCCTATTCAGTATTTTCATTTTAATGTATTCCCAACCCTTTCTTAATACGTGTAAACTGTTTCACTTTAATTTCACGATCATTATAGGATGTTCCTCAGTTTTGGAATGCTATTTATCTATAAAATCGGTAATGGCTATCTCAATTACTCCTCCAACTACAAGACGTCCTGCCAAAAATTAATTAACTCATTTAATATATGCCATAATAAGTGAAGAAGCGTATCCTCATATCTCTGAGACACTAACCAACTGTATACAGCTTAGAACCCGTAGCAAGGAATGGCCCTAACGCTATCTCATTTAACGCTTTTGCACTCTACTGATGCCGTCAAAACGTAACATAAAACTATATGATAAACCGGAAAGGTTCTGCATAATCGTGTTTTCATTTGATATTAATTAAGCTTACACCACCCTTGCGTAATTATTGTTGAGCATAATATCTACCAAGAGGTTTGACCAATAAATGTAACTCAGTTTTTAATGTGGGCATATTATTTTATAACATGGTCTTTTGCGCCTCTATACCAAAACTTTGAGGATTGTATTGACACATTATTCAGTATAATATAACTGGTTGCTTTTCTTGAACAGGCGTATTGCCATGTAAATATATATTAGTCATCCTTTGTTTCCTGATTTCTGAGTTGGAGTGAAATTAATAAAAATCTTTTATTTATAGATACATTGAACAATGTTTTATTAATTTATAATATTATATCGTTTAAATTCTTATGGACCTATAAAATGAAAAGCGATTATATACCCGTGGCAATGTCAACACTGATAACACCTCCAGGACACTTGGAAAACACTGTAATTGGCGCGTCATTGATACCGTATTATATACAGCATATATGCATTACATACTTTCGTTACTACTATGACCTATACACTCACCATTATGCTGAAACACTAACTATAATATTGGAAGTTTGACTGACTCACCAACTGACAAATAATAACAATTACTATATTTCCCCTTGTTAGATAACCAACAGGTAGTTCAGTTGTATCTGACGGTCCCATGTTTGAACAATACCAGATTCCCGATATCAAAACTCAGTAGGCGCTCTAAGCAGAACAAAAATGAAGTAGTATTACGTTATAGATTTAAGATATCATATATTTGAATGCCTATATGTCACATATACAGTATATTGTATATGGAAAGAGAGAGAGAGAGAGATAGAGAGAGAGCAATAGCAGGTTAGCAGCCTGTAGCGCGTGTATTATGCTGCACCTCACGACTCTATGCCCCTTTCCCACTGGTGAGACAAGTCTCGATTTTCGTCGCCGAAACCAATAAATTGGCACATTCGTGACATGTCTCAACACCTCTCATAAAAAATCATGTCTCAACACCTCTCATAAAAAATCGTTTGACTCTCAAGGCCTCTCAGGCCTGGCAAGGGCCCTCACGGTCGTCGCACAATGTTCGCACAGTTCAAAATTTTGGACGAGGACTCACGATGATCGGTTACCCTCGCAAGCATCGTCGAGCATCTCCGAAGGGTTTCTGCGATCATCTGCGGCATCGGCGAGACATCGCGGATGGTTTCGCACAAAAAAAAACTTTGCAATGCTGCATGGATACTCACCCATACTCACCGTCGTCGATGCTCTCAGATGTTCCGGGAACATCGACGATGCCAAAGAGCACCTTCGGCAGGTGGGTACAATTTTTGTATTAGGCTGAGATATCTTTCACCTACGGTGAAATTCCACATATTGTTATTTTTGTTGTTGTTGTTGATGAAATCTTATAGAATAACCTTTCCTCTTGCCGGTCATGAAAACAAAAAAATATAAAAAGCAGTTATTATGGGTGAAAACAGACAGAGTTAATATTTTGCTGCGGAATGGATTCTATAAGAGCGAAAAACTATCGTTATAGATTTATTTCTATAAAATCCAATAATGATGATAGAATAATCTAAACACCGCCATCATGTTCAGCGGACATATATATATATATATATTTGTTTTGAGAGTAAGCTAAATTTGTATATTTTTCGATAGAAAAATGTCTCCGGCGAAGCCGGATTTCTCCATACAATGCTGGCTCCCTATCGCTCGCCAGGAAGAAATCGACACCTGGATGGGGATAAACATCTTAAAACAGTAGGCTGAACGGGGCCGAACGGATACAAGGCAAAGAGAGAGGGAGAGAAATAGAAAAAAAACAAAACAAATCGAGGAGAGGGAGAGAAAGAGAAAACAACAAACAGCAGGTGGGCTCAATGTTTGCGTTACGGCTTAACAATTGAGCCCACCTCGCTTTTTTTAGTTTACTCTTTCTCTCTCTCTCTCTCCTCGTTTTTTTTTTTTTCTATTTCTCTCCCTCTCTCCTAGCGTATCCGTTCGGCCCTGTTCAGCCTACTGTTTTAAGACTTTTACCCCATCCAGGTTTCAATATTTTCCTGGTGAGCGGTAGCAAGCCAACATATATATTTTTTTGTTTTGAGAGCAAGCTAAATTTGTACATTATTTGATAGAAAAATGTCTCCGGCGAAGCATTGCCAACCTCCGAATTAAGGGGAGATGGGTAATTTTTCTGGTCCCCTTTCTTCCTCATGGTTAACCCCATTAGTTTTCATATTTTATGACGTTTGGCCCATTAGTTTGGCGTGATATGCTAATTCCACTCTGCAATTAGCACATTCACGTTACATTCGCTCAGCTGCGCACACCTCGCCGATCTCGCCGATCTCGCCGACGTATGTGCGATGCCAACGCCGATGAACGACAATGAATCGCAAGAATTTGTGCCTTAAAAAAATGCTTCACAGATAGCCCAGCGCCCAGTATAATTTGTCATCTGTTTGTAACGTCGAAATCGTGAAGGTCGCATGTATTCTTGCGAATTTGACAAAACGAAGGCATCGGCGACGAAAATCGTCTTTTGTCTCACCAGTGGGAAAGGGGCATAATATTTCGCAATCATAATCCCACATAATGTTTAAAACACAAAATTAATCAATCTTTCACAGTAAGGTATTTGGTCACCCACTTCCCTCCACCCCCTCCTGCCGCTGGTTACCCCTCCCACTCCTGTACCCTCCTTCCCCCTCCCTCGCCTCCCTCCCTCCACCCCATACGTTCACCTCCTACCCCCACACCATCACTGTTACCAGATAATTTATGGGCACTAATTGTGTTGCCCTCTATTGAGGTCTTGGACAGACCAAGGCTGTATCTGTTTCATCTGTCCACAACTGTACATGCCGGCCGAAATGTCTGTCTGTCTGTCTGTCTGTCCGATCACTCCTCCTAGACCCTTCGACGGATTTTCACCAAACTTCACACGAACATTCAGTGCGTGAATGCAACGGTATTTAATGTGTGTTTTTTAAAATTTGTGCAATAGTTATGATTTTAGGTCCAAAATATGGTTTTGCCACCCCCCCCCCCCCAACCCCCAACAGCCACCCCCCCCCGCCCCTCCTAAGGACCCCCACCCCCCACCCTGTACCTATTCCCAAGCAATGATGATGGCGTTCTGTGTGTGTGTGCCCCATAGGGACACACAAACACAGAACGCCATTGTTCAGGGGGCGAAAAAATACTCGCCCCCATTTGTTAAGATAGTTTAGTTGACATTAGAAGGTGACAATTGTAGTGATGATGATAGTAGTAGTGATGATGTTGGTAATATTAATGATGATGGTAGTAGTAGTGAAAATGGAGACAATTGTAGTGATGATGATAGTAGTAGTGATAATGGTGGTAATATTAGTGATGATGGTAACCCTTCGCAGAGTTGGGTATGCCGTTTAAATTTTGGGCAAAATGGCACGTCTACTTTATCAACTCTGCGTGAGCAGAGTGGTATCGCCCCCTATATAGTGGTACATGCTGGCCGAAATATCTGTCTGTCTGTCTGTCCGATAACTCCTTCTAGACCGTTCAACGGATTTTAACAAACTTCACATGAACATTCTGTGCGTGAATGCGACGGTAATTAAAAAAAAAAAAATTGTTTAAATTTGTGCAATAGTTATGATTTTAGGTCCAAAATATGGTCCCCCCCCCCCCCCCCCCCCTCTCAGGACCCCCACCATGTACCTATTCCCAAGCAATGATGATGGCGTTTAGTGTGTGTGTGCCCCGTAGGGGCACACTTCCACAGAACGCCATCGTTCAGGGGCGAAAAAAAACTCGCCCGCATTTGTTAGGTTAAGTTAGTTTACTTTACATTAGAAGGTGACAATTGTACAATTGTAGTGCTGGTGATAGTTGTAGTGATCTATCTATCTATATATATGCTCAGGCCCAATCCCCACTTTTCCTATTTTTAATTTTTATTTTCCTCTATTTTTTTTTTTTTTTCGTTTGTATTTTCTTGGGGGTGGCCGACTCAAGACAGAGCAAGAACAGGAAAACACAAAACACAAGACATAACAACGAACAAACACAGACAAATCGCAAAATTCACACACATCTAGGTCACCCAGGAGAATACCCAGAGAATAAGGTCACCAAGGTTGCTCCAGCACTCCCCCGGCACCCGACCACCCGGAGAGGCTCCAATCTTTTCAGGCAGACATGCTTCCAGGCGCACCCTTCATATTAATCGTCTCCCCGGGCCAGGCGCCTGATGGACTATTATCTAGTCCAACCTGCGCCCGACCCCTTCCCACAAATGACCACGTGTTCACTTAACTATTCACACACATTCTCCATTCATTCCTGTTTATTACCACTTTATTGCCTGATCTATAGTCATACCTCTATCATCCAAAGCTTGTTTTACACAGTCTCTCCATCTCAATGGGGGTCTTCCTGCCCTTCTATCTCCCCTTGTATCTGACTCATATATTCCCTTTGTAAGCCTTTCATCTCCCATTCGTTCAACATGACCATACTAGCTCAGCACCCTTCTATCCACTCTGGCTGACAAATGTTCCTGCTGCCCCACTCTCCTACGTATCTCTTCATTCCTCAATCCGTCTCTACTGGTAACTCCACACATACTCCTCAAAGCAGCTCATCTCCATCACATCCAGCTTCCTTCTCTCCTTTTTCTTCAGAACTCATGTCTCAGCCCCATTCATCACTGTTGGCACAACAATTCCTTGATACATTGCACTTTTTACTTTCATTCCGAGATTTCTCGTCTTCCACATACTTCCCATTGCTCCGAGAACCTTTCTTCCTTCACACACATCTTTTTCTTCACACACATCTTTCTTCACACACACTTAAAGGTTTCTTTATTGATATTCCCTGGACCTCTTTCTTTTCTAATGATGCACGCACCACCTTGAGCCACATACAAGATTTTGTAAAAATTGGAATGGAAACTTTTATTCCTCATCAAAAGTACAGTAAAAGATCTAATTCACCTAAATGGTTTGACCATAATTGTGCTAGAGTAACTGAACAAAAAGCCTACAATGCATGCACAAGATCAAAAGCACATTAAGCCTTTAATTACTTTAGAAACATCAGTAATCATGCCAAAACTGTATTAAACCTAACTAAATCAAACTTTCTCCACAAGCAGGCAAATAAACTTCTAAATAATCCAAATGATAACAAAATATTTTGGTCTACTCTTAACTCATTCAAATCCAACTTCACTACTGCTTCATCCATTCCACCTTTAAAATCTCCGACTGGCAATCTTGTAAGTGACCCACGAGGTAAAGCTAACCTTCTTGCGGATATTTTCTCCACCAACTCAACCTTAGATGAAATAAATCAAGATGTCCCTGTACTTAATTTTAATTCACCTGAAATTCCCTCACTTCAGATCCACACCAGACATGTCAAAACTATTTTGCAGAATCTCTCAGTAGATAAGGCTCCTGGTTCAGATGAAATACCTCCAATAGTACTTAAGAATTGCTCCTTGGTGCTCACTCCTGTATTGGCAAAAATGTTCCGTCTGTGTACTCATACCTCATGCTTCCCAGTACCCTGGAAAGAAGCAAACATCCATCCAGTTCCTAAAAAAGTGCCTCTTCATATCCATCAAACTACAGACCAATAGCTATAACTTCCACTCTTGGTAAAGTCTTTGAAATTATATTAAATAATCACATAATTAAGCATCTTGAGAATAATGAATAAATCAGTGATAGGCAATATGGTTTTAGACGATGTCGATCAACTGCAGACATTCTTTGCCTTCTTACGCATCAAATCAACCAAGCTACAGACCAACATGGTGAAACATACAATAGCACTAGATATATCAAAGGCATTTGATAGAGTCTGGCATCAATCCTTATTGTCGAAGATGTCACACTACGGCCTTGCATCATTATTCATTAGTTCCACTAATTTCTTCTTATCTTCATAACAGAAAAATATGTGTAATGGTAGATGGCCTTTATTCTCAATTTCACTCAATAAATGTTGGTGTTCCCCAGGGATCAGTTTTGGCCCCAACTCTGTTCCTCATTCATATCAATGATCTCATATCTACCACTCATAATCCAATACATTCCTACGCAGATGACTCAACACTCCACAGTTCCTTCACATTTACCAATTCTTTCACCCAACCCGATCTTATAAATTCAAAAATAAACACTGCAATTTCTCTGAACCAGGACCTTTCTAGAATTAATGAATGGGGACAAAATAATCTAGTTTCCTTTACTGCACAGAAAACCAAGTACATTCAACTTTCTAACCGACAGAATCTCACTGACTCCCATATATTTTTTAATGATGTAAATATTACCACTTCCCCTAGTATTGACATTCTCGGTGTAACATTAACTACTAACTTGAGCTGGACACATTATGTTAGAAACATTGCTAAGAATGCCTCTAAAAAACTGGGACTCCTGTACAGAGTTCGAGAATTCTTCACTGACGAGCAGTTGGCCGTAATATATAAAAGTCATGTGCGTTCTCAGATGGATTACTGTTCACCTCTGTGGAGTGGAAGTGGAGTGGTTGCATTGAGGCAGTTGGACAAAATTCAAAATAAAGCTATTAGATTAATCAATAACCCTGCAATCACACAGGACCTTCCTACATTATCCATACGAAGAAACGTTGCATCCCTTGCATTATTCTACAGATATTTTCACAGCAATTGTTCCGAGGAAATTGCTTCAATTGTGCTGCCTCTCCACATCTTTCCACGTAGAACTAGGGCAGCTGAGAGTGACCATGAATTTACACTTTCTCCTCCACAATGCAGAACTTCTGCTTATCAAAATTCATTTATCCCTAGAACTACTACTCTTTGGAATTCACTTCCCTCGAGTTGCTTTCCACAAACTTACAATCTACAAAAGTTTAAATCCAGTTGTTACAAACATTTTATGAATGGAGGATGCCTTTAGGCACATGGACCTTTTTGTTTTATCTGTTTTTCCTTCCTCCGTTCATTGTCTCTTTAAAAAAAAAAAAAAAAACACTCTCTGTTTTACCTCCATTTCCATACCTCCACTCCTGCTTATCGATCCTCCTAGATATTTAAAACACTCTACTTGTTCCAATATTTCCCCATCCAGCCTCACATCTAGATTCACCCTACGATCACCCCTATTACACACTATGACTTTACTTTTATTAACGTTCACCTTCAGTTTCCTCCTCCACCAAACCACTCCCAAACTCTTTGACTACCCGCTGCAATTTCTCCTCAGAATCCGCCACCAACGCTGTGTCATCAGCGAACAGCAACTGATTCAACTACCAATCTCTACCATTCTTTCCTACTAAACCCAATCCCCTTCCCATAGTTCTCATTTTCACCTCCCTCACCACACCATCCATAAACATATTAAACAACCATGGTGACAATACACAACCCGGTCGCAAACATACCTTTACCTCAAACCATTCACTCAACTCGCCATATCCTACTCTAACACATGCTCTGCTCCCTTCATAAAAACTCTTAACTGCTTCCAACAAATTTCCTCCAATTTCATAAATCCTGAACACCTTCCACATTGCTTCATGATCCACACGATCATACGCTTTTTCCAAATCCATAAAAGCCCAAAATATCTCCTTATGCTTCTTTAAATACTTCTCGCATAACTGTCTTACTGCAAACATCTGATCCACGCACCCTCTTCCTCTCCTAAAACCGCACTGTTCTCCTATTGCAACTTCCGTAAAATGTACGGAAGTTGCAATAGGAGAAGAACACTGCGGTTTTAGGAGAGGAAGAGGGTGCGTGGATCAGATATTTGCAGTAAGACAGTTATGGTATGGTGGCAATACACAACCCTGTTGCAAACCTACCTTTACCTCAAACCATTCACTCAACTCGCCATTTCCTAGTCTAACACATGCTCTGCTCCCTTCATAAAAACTCTTAACTGCTTCCAACAAATTTCCTCCAATTTCATAAATCCTTAACACCTTCCACATTGCTTTCCAAATCCATAAAAGCCCAAAATATCTCCATATGCTTCTTTAAATACTTCTCACATAACTGTCTTACTGCAAACATCTGATCCACGCACCCTCTTCCTCTCCTAAAACCGCACTGTTCTTCTCCTATTTCAACTTCCGTACATTTTATTATCTTCTCTATCAACACCCTGCCATACAGCTTTCCAACCACTGATAATAAACTAATACCTCTATAACTTGAACACTCCTGCCGATCTCCCTTCCCCTTGTACAACTGCACAATACGTGCACTCTTCCAGTCTATTGGTACCCTTGACATCACAAAACACACATTGAAAAGTCTCGCCAACCAATCTATTATCACATTTCCACCCTTCTGTATACACTCCACAGCAATACCATCCAAACCTTCTGCTTTTCCCGCTTTCAATTGTTTTACTGCTTCTTTCACCTCATTGTCCTCAATCCTTTCATTCATTCCCTGCCACCTGGGTGGCCTGGGTAACCTATTTCCATCACCCACTGCTTCATTCACTGCTTCTCTTCCATCTCTTGCATTTAGCAAAGATTCAAAATACTCGGCAAATCTTTTCCTCACTTCAACTGGTTCCACTAGTAATTCTTCATTTGCATCTTTCACCGACTCTTCCCTCTTTTGTCCTCCTTTCCTTTCTGTATTTACCTCCTTCCAGAACATCTTTTTTCGTTCTTCAAAATTCTCACTCAACCTTTGACCCCACCTTTCGTTTGCATCTTTTTTCGCTTCCCTAATTTTCCTTTTTGCCTCTCTCCTTTTCTCCTTGTACCTCTCCCATACCTCAACACTACCATCCTGTAAAACCCTCTCAAAACACTGTCTCTTCTCCTCAACTGCCTTTCTCACCGTATCATTCCACCACTCGCTTCCCTTCCTGATACCTCTGCCTCCTACTTTCCTTTTACCGTATACTACCTCTGCACTTGCTTTCACTCCTTCCTTAAACTGTTGCCATTCAACCTCTAATTCTCTCTCTTCCATCTCTCTCACTTCCATCCACTTTTCATTTAGTGTTTCCTTTTACTCCCTCTCTTTTGCACTCTTCTCTAACTCACTAACTTTTATTATCTCTCTTACTTCACGCTTGTCTCTCATTCTCCTGTAACTCCTAACTCAAATAAAATATAATAATCAATATTTGTATTACTATGTAAATCAGTAATTTTTGTCCAACTAAGAGCTCATAAAAGATGAACTAGATTTCTTAAAGAGCCTTGTATGCCAATGTTTTACTATTCTTTATACAATGTAACTGTCTTTGACTAAATACAGATTTCAATTCAATTCCATTCAATTCAATACCTTCATTATTGTAGATTTTCATAGTCCTTGTTACAACTATTATTTTCTAGCATTGTGTAATATTATGTGAATAAACAGATATTATATCATTCGACAAATGTATCAACTCGAAATATCTTAATTTTGTATTACGTACGGAACTTCCATATAAAACACACAGAGTATGTCAATTAATGTGGTCAATTGTACGCTAGAGTAATAATATCTTGAAGCGTAGAGCTTGAAACAGTTTTAGCCATAGGATGAGGGAAAGATAAAGTGAGTGAGAGAGTTTCAGTGTGCCTGACCAAGCTTATATAATAGTTTATAATCGCATATGTAGTATTTGCGTAATGTAATCATATAAGGTAGGTCACATATTGTAGCATACAAACCAAATACTACGAAGTAAAAACATAAATTAGAAATATTTTAGCATAAAGATTTAGTAATTTTAAAATTTGTTCTTCTTGTATTGTGCATAATTTATGCAGTATTACAAAAAAAATATATATATAGTTTACAAGACAATACTTGTACAAAATATAGGTCTGGAATATATAGCACTGTATAAGATCTAGTTTTCATCTATATTATGGACTAAATTAAGCATTATTCTTCCCGAGCACATTGCCTTACAATTCTAATTCACACACAATCCATACCCACAGGAACTAACTAAATGCAGACATAATAACATTGAAGAGCATGGAGTAGAATACTAAAACAGGCGTATTTATTTAAGCTGAGCGGTTAGAGTAGTTAACTCATAGTATATGCAAAGGTAATTTATACGTCCGGACTCAGAGGAAGAAACAGTATATATACGATACATATACAGGTATTTATATATATATATATATATATATATATATATATATATATTATATATATATATATATATATATATTATAATATATATATATATTGAGTATATATCACAAATACACGTGAGCCACTAAATGTGTCTAATCTCTCAGTGGGGTTCGAACCGCCGACCGACAGGACGAAAGCCGACGCTTTACTCAACTACACCAACGCAGTGCCGTGGTGTACTTGATTAAAGCGTCGGCTATCGTCCTGACGGTCGGCAGTTCGAACCCCACTGAGAGATTAGAAACATATATATATATATATATATATATTCCTACTATTCCATCCCCTGAACCCTGAGGTTTAAAGGACCCTTGCATGAACCATTTGTCAATTAAATGCCACTCAGCTTTAATAACAGGTTGTTTTCATATTCTTCTCATGTTCTGCAACTTTATGAGGGCTTTAAAATTAAATGTGGTGAAAATCGCATTATAATTTGATGCACAACTCTTAGTTTCCTTATTCTTTCTTCTACTCTTAACGAAAACCGTCAGATACTAATGATTTGAATTTTGCTCCGGCTGAACGCAACTCTAACGTATTTTCATTTCTCTCCCATTATCCCCTTCTTTACCGGGACCAGCCTTTTAACTTTATTTTGGCTACTGTTAAATTACTGTATTCAGTTTAAAAATGTCTCCAGCAATTAACAGACTTCGAACTATTTTACTTAACTCTTTTTACTACCACAGATCCTTCTTAAACTGCAAACAATCGTCTAAATATAGCTAGAACAAAGTTAAAAAGACGTCACCGGTACAGAAGGAGTTAAGATTATGCTACAATTCGGTAACAATACATACGACATGATTCTGGATTAGTATATCTGTCAAACAGAATTTGCCGAAAGTATTATTATCGTCCTCTCACCCTCTCTCTCTCTCTCTCTCTCTGCCTGTCTATTGTGCAAGCAGGATTTCTCAATGAAATTGTTGGCTCCAAATTGACTATTTTACTCAATTCAACTACTCATACCAATTCCACTTCTCGGCCCAAGTTGACTGTTTGGACCAACTCTGCTGCTCTGCCTACTTCCAGTGCTTGGTCCAATTCCATTACTTAGGCAAATACCATGGCTCAGCCCGATTGAACTTTATTTACTGCTTGGATCAATTCTATTGCTCAACCAAGTTCAACTGTTTGGCCCAATTCCAGTATTTGGCCCTATTTCTGTGTTCACCCCAATTCCAGTGTTCGGCCTAATTCCAGTGTTTGGCTTAATTTCAGTGTTCGGCCTAATTCCAGTGTTTGGCCCAGTTCTACAAAGGAACAAATATTATTCAAGATTCCAGGAACAAAGAGTATCTTTTTGAGAGTTAACTGGGATAACCCTATCAGTGCGAGCAGTTTCCTACTATAGTAGGGCTCATTCAGGCACTCATGATTGCTGAAGCAAATGCCTCAATTAAATTAAATGTTTGCAGCACAAAAAAAAAACCCAAAAAAAACACGAGAAGCGCTTTCAAATGACACCAGAATGAGCTATCTAGCGTTAATACAGACCTCGGCAATATTCGCTAATATTTAGCAATGTTCCGCTACATTTGCCTTTAGCAACGCTGAATAGATCTAATGAGACCTTAACACAGAGCCTCAGTGCCGCAGCAGACTTGCTGCAGAGCAGACAGGGGCCTGTCACGCTTCTGATCACTCACGCTCGTCTCCACAGGCTTTAATGTGCTAATAATTCCAGGATATTTCCAGGACATACCAGTACATTCCCCGCAGTGAAAGGGTTAATGATCACAGCAAAAACTTACTTGGGTACATTTGAACTCATTCAATACATTAACAGATTTGGAATTACAACCTAGATACCCTTGGGAAAAAAAAAAAAAAAAATCAACATTTTACTGAATTTGCACTCACACATTCACAGGCTATTAATATCCGGCTCAAAACTGAAATTTCATAGATTCAATTACCGGGAAGGGTGATATAGATGAACAGTTTCCCTACACTACATCTCTTCATCCAACATTATACACGAACCTGGAGTGAACTGAAAATTGTTACGACCCATTTTACAAGTAAACGTTTGTAACTTCACAAATATACAATAAACCATGTGGACCATGGTGGTTAAGGGGGGTGACCTGTTTTTTGTTTCTCTCTTGTGTTGTGTCCATTTTGCCCCATTCAGCCTACTGTTTTAAGACATTTACTGTATTCCCATACAGGTGTCCATTTATACCTGGCGAGCGATAACGAGCCACCAAATATTTTACAATGAGTTAGATAGCTGGCTAAATGTGTACATATTTCGATAGAAGAAATTCTCCGGCGAAGCGGGATTTCTCCATAAAATGCTGGCTCGCTATCGCTCGCCAGAAAAATTGGTACACCTGGATGGGGATCAACATAATAAAACAGTAGGCTAAATGGGGCCGAATGGATACAACCAAGAAAGATAAAATAGCAGGTCAACCCCCTTAACCTTCAAGGGTTTCAAAGCCTTAACCCGTACAGCCCCAGCGACGCGTCTGACGCGTCGGCGATGTATGTAACACACAGCCCCAGAGACGCGTCTGACGCGTCACCCTAATTGCGCCGACCGTAACCTCAGGTGTAGCCACTCAAGAGGGCTCAGATTTGTATGGGAACTGTGTACGTATCCCACGCAACCGTGCCGATGGTTGAAAACTCTCAAAGTCCACGTGCGTGCGCGTGAGCGCGCAATAACCTGTTTTTTTGGGGTAATTGCCTTCAATTTTGTACTCTTGTAAAATACGTTTTCGGGGGCTCTGTAGGACCATTCTTTAAGCTTTTTGAGCGGTTTTTCGTGGTTTTTCCTTCATTCCTAACCCATTCGCTATTGTTTCTGGAATAAAACCATTTTTTGAAAACCGGTCGGGTTCTGGTGAACAAACATTACAAAACTAGCCGAGGCTCCACGGGTTAAACCCATAAACAACGGGATAAGCACGGCGCCAAACTCGTAGGCTAGTGGCTCCAATAAACTTTGTTCTTAATTGTTTATTTCTCTGAGTAAGAGGACCCCTGACCCCTAGTTGATGAGCACCGGGAACTTTGGCCAACAATTAATAGTAAATGGCGTCCCCCTGACGCCTCAGTCAATAACCCAAAGCTTTGACTGAGTAAAAGTAATAGACACTCTGTATACATTACACAGGGGAGGGCAACCGATAATTGTATGAATAACAAGTATAACACTTAGCTACAATTCTTTAACTACAATAATGCATAGACAAATTACTAAATCGATAGACAAATAAATAGTTGAAAAAACAATAAATATATATGAACACATTTTTCATCACTCTCTTCAGACAAGATTATTCTCCTATAATACACAATGATCTTTGGTTCTTTGTTATCTACCTACAATCACAAAAATGTATTTACCTTAGGTTATGATGAAAAACTCGTGCATGAAAGAAGTTTTATAGTACGCTATATTTTCGTCTTTATAGCAATATTATATCCCCATAAACCACTTATATCGACCACTTATGCCCTAGTCTCACATTAGCTTTACCATTGTTTATATACGTTTTCATAGAGTGATGGTCCGAAGCATATGAACTATATTAAATGCAGAAGTCATATTGGAAACAGAGTAAGTATAATAAGAAGAACAAACATGAGCAAAAACAAGAGAACATGTAGAGAGTTTGAGTTGAAGGAATAGTTAACATATCAATGAGTTGACGGTTCAATACCAACATATGAAATAAAGGAATTGTATGGTATATACAGTATATGCAGTCCTTGCATAGCATGAGCAATACAAGGTATTCTCTATAATTGTGTGATTATGTTCCCATATTTGCATTACAACTCAGATCAAATTTTCAGCCATAGTGCCGTATTGTGCTTGAGACAAAGCGTCGTCTTATAATCTATATTGTCACCAGTTATTTTATGTATTACATATAATTCAGTGACTTGTTGTCCAGTCTAGGCTCCTAATTGATCCAATAACTATCGTATATCTTGTTAGAAATATTTCAAAGAAACCAGTATAATTTCTTAGTTTGTGGGACAAGACTATTCAACATAACCCAGAAGAGACTGATTAATTGCACCGTATAGCATAACATTTCTCTATATACAGAGCGGTCACCAAACATTTTCCCATAGGGAATTCCTGGGTCTTTGCTAGAGAGAGTTGAAGAATCTATTTTTATTTATTTCACTCCAACACCAAACACCTTCCAAAGAAATGAATGAAAGCAAGCATGTGATCCACCGGGATTCCAACCTGGGTCACCACATACAGATGCAGATCAAATATATGGGAATGGAGATCAAATAATATAGGAATACCCTATGGGCAATATACAGGAATTCCCTATGGGGAAATGTTTCGTGACCGCTCTGTATATATATATATATATATATATATATATATATATATTATTTTGTATGTGAGTGAGAGAGATAAAAGTCAGAACTGCATGTAGTGAGTGCCTCCCCCAGAGTTGAAAGAGTGACAGGGCCAAAATCAAGGGACGTTCTAGCCAAAAATGCCTGGACACACGGGGTTTGAAGCAATTTAAATCATAGGAAGAAGGAAAGACTGAATCTGGGAGAGAGTTCCAGAACTCAGCTGTTGAATAGAAGAAATACTGAGAGTAACGTTTTACTCTTGGGTTGGAAAGTTGCACAGAGTAGGGGTGGGATTGTGTTGCAAGACGGGTACCACTAACCCTACGTAGAGGAGGTGGCATACACTAGGAGAGCTCTGAGGAACACCGATTCTTGTAGTAGCGATATAATAGCGAGAGAGATGCAACATTGCGGCGAAGAGAGAGAGATTGCAGAGAGTTGATGATAAGAAAGACCTTCCTTCCTACTTTGTCTAGGAGGGCAGTGCGAGAGGATCCTCCCTACACATGTGAACAATACTCAATACAAGGATGCACTGTACCCCTGTACGGGGCAAGCAGCTGTGCAGGGGTAAAGAACCCCCTGAGGCGGTTGAGCACACCCAGCTTCTGGGAGGCTGCCTTAGCAAGACTGATAATATGGTCCTTCCAAGTGAGAGCAGAAGGAAAAGAGACACCAAGAATATTGAGAGAAGATGAAGGATGGATTTTTGTATTGTTGAAGTATAAGGGATAGTCCTCTGGGGATTCCGGACGGGTAGTAAGGTGAAGAAATTGGGTTTCGGAAGCATTAAAGGCAACAAGGTTTTCTCTGCCCTAATTGGAAATACTAGTTAGATCAGAAAATATGTGTTCTATGGCTTCATTACATTTGTCTTTGAGGGATTGATGGCTGGGGCATTCTGGAAGACTAATTGTGTAGAGTATGGTTGATTTGTCCGCATAAGAATGGATGAGGCTGGAGGTACAGTTGAGAAGATAATTTATGAAAATTAGAAAGAGAATGGGAAATAGGAACACCGGAGTTGACAGGATGAGGAAGTGAGCTATGGCCGTCCACAACCGCAGCTATGAAACAGCCGGAAAGGAAATTAGAGACAAAGGCACAGATAAAGGGATAGAAACCAAAGGAGGGTGGTTTAGAAATTAAAGATTTGTACCAGACTCTATCGAAGGCCTTCGATATGTCTAGCGCAATGGAATAGGTCTCACCGAATCCCGAAAGGAGAATGACCAAGAGTTAGTAAGAAAAGAAAGAAGATCACCAGTAGAGCGACACTTAACCCGGAAACGGCAAGAACACTCATAAGAGGTTTTGGTGGGCATGGGGGAGGACCCTCTTAAGAGGTAAGGCCTAAAAAAAAAAAAAATTTAAAGGCCCCAGTAGCACTTAAAACAAGTGAATTGGTTATAAAGTGAGATTATTCACCTCCATACCTCCTATCACTACTCTACATCTGTCAAAATCCACTCCTTCTCCCACCCACCCCTTCAATTATCACCTATTTTCCCTGTTATTCCTTTATTCATTGGTATATTTGTGTGTAAACATCTCCAAGCCGATTCTATGGTGTAGTCATGTGACTAGCCAGTGTGTTATGTAAGGAAGTGGGTGGGATGAGTGAGTCAGTCTGACTCAGTCAAGCTCAAGGCCTCGCGAGTGGAGGGTCTGCCTCACTCTGCTCCACAATTCATGAATGAGCCGCTTGGCAATAATTCGCGATTTTGACCCTCCAAACACTATTCCCACTTGTTTTATTGTTGTTACATGTTACTATCTTCATATTAAACGTAAAATAGGCGCATATGAATAAGTAATAACAATATTTATCGTAAAATGACGATTATAGGCGGGAATGGAGCTTAATATTGCCGCCCAGAAGTGTGGTGTTCACTACATCCTGCGTGCACTCGCCGGGTTAAGGAAGCCATACTGGCGATATGAGAGTAGTTTATGAGAAGAGAAATGCTTAAGAAATTTGGAAGCAAAAATAGTTTCAAAAACTTAAGAGATACAAGAGATGAGAGCAATTGGACGATAGTTGGAGGGTTGAGAGTGATCACCCTAATTTTGGGACAGGTTGAATGAGAGCAAACTTCCAGCAAGAAGGGAAGACGTTAGAGGAGAGACAGAGACAAAAGAGTTTGCCTAGGCAGGGAGTCAGCACTGAAGCACAGTTTTTGAGTACAACAGGAGGAACACCGTCCGGACTGTACGCCTTCTTAGAATTAAGCTCAGAGAGGGTAGACAGTACATTTTTAGAAGATATTATGATATTAGGAATAAGTAGGAGAGATGAGGGTGGAGAGGGAGGAATAGCACCGGAATCATCCAAGGTGGAGTTTCTAGCAAATGTTTGAGCAAAGAGTTCAGCTTTGTCAGAGGAAGAAGTGATGGTTGTGCCATCGGAGTGGAAAAGGGGAGGAACAGACGAGGAAGAGAAATTGTTAGAGAAGTTTTTGGCTAGATGCCAGAAAGCTTGGGAAGAGCTAGAGTTGGATAGTTCAGTGCATTTATTATTGATGAAAGAGTGCTTGGCAAGTCAAAGAACAGATTTGGCTTAATTCCGTGCAGAAACTTAGGAAGAATGAGATTCTTGAATTTTAAGGCGACGGTACCGTTTGAATGCTTCCTCCTTGTTGCGGACAGCAGTAGAACAAGCGGCGTGAGTAAACCAAGATTTGTTTGCATTAGACTGAAAACAAAAAATGGTATGTATGCTTCCTTGCCCCGAGAGGATTACCTCGGTAATGCGTTCAGCACTATCTGAGGGTCTCCGGCCAAGGAAGCAAACGTCATTCCATGGGATATCAAAGAAGTATTGCCGGAGCCTCCCAGTCGGCAACGCCAAAGTGCCACAAGCGCCGCCGTCTAGAGGAATCGGGTGGCCGTACTGGAGAGCTAGGACAGGTGACAGATATTAGTTTATGGTCGGAGGAGCCCAAATGAGAGAAAATAATTATAGTATAAACGGAAGGGCTAGAGGTTAGAAATAAGTCAAGTATGCTGGGCCGACCTCCGAAGCGATCCGGGATACGGGTGGGTTGCTGGTCTAACTGCTCTAGGTCATTTAGGATAGAAAAGATTAAAGATTGTTCACCCGGTTGGTCAGTGGAAACAAAGGAGAGCCATTGGCGGTGGTGAACGTTGAAATCTCCTAGGATGGAGATTTCTGCGAAAGGAGAGATGGATAGAATGTGTTCCACTTTAGAAGTTAGATAGTCGACAAAATGTTGGATAGTCAGAAGAATTAGGGGAGAGATAAACAGCGCAGAAATATTTATTTTGAGAGTGACTGGAAAGCTTTAGCCAGAGAGTTGAGAATTGCTCCTTAACTAAATATGTCACTTAACTTGTACAACGTCCCGAGATAAAGCTAGCTGTGACTTTGATGGCATTGGGAGATTTTGACCTACTTTTTTAGCAGAAATAAAATGCATATGATCAAAAACTAAGGAAAATTGAACACATCTTACTCATCAGACCATGGCAAGCAGATATATGGCAACTCGTAGTTTGAGAGCAAGGTCGGTTTTGTCAGCAGTTTGCATGCTCTCTTCTTTTTCTCTCTTTTTCTCTCTTCACACCTGGGAAGCGGACCTAACTCTGTTTGCTCTTTCATCTATTTATTCATCCTTGTGTATCCTTTTTCCTTATCATTCTGTATCCCTTCTTTCCCTCATTCTGTTTATCCTGTCTCCCCATATCCCTTCTTTCTCTATTTGCTTATATTATATGTATTCTTTTCTTCCCTCTCTCAACTTTCCAGGAGACAACTCTCACTCCTTCGATGTGCTTATCCTTCTATATCCTCTCTGTTGTAGGAACGCTGAAAGCATTAACAAGAAATAGAGTGGTCAGTATGGAAGTGAAGAAGTCCTTGCATGACAGCGTGGTAATCCTGACACTGACTTACGAAAGCGAAGCATGGACGTTGGTGGAGAAACTCAGACCAAGAGTGAGGGGGGTGGAAATTAGTTACTTGAGAAGACAGTGTGTGCGGAGTTACATGGAGGGATAGACAGACGAATGAGGAAGTAAGAAGGAGGTGTGTGGTGGAGGTAGATGTGCTGGAAAGTGTGAAAAGGAACACGTTGAGATGGTTCGGCCATATGGAACGTATGGGAAGCGCAAGAATGACTAAGAGGGTGTACGAGAGCTAGGTAGAAGGACAGAGAGGGAAAGGTAAACCGAAAGAGAGGTGGAAGAATAGAGTGAGGAAGTATATGGATGAAGGCGGTGCTAGTTGGGAGGAGGGACGTCGACTGACTGGGGACAGAGGTGCCCGGGGGTGTTTCGTTCGTGGCCACCACTTCGGGCATCACGGCGTCAGGCAATAGATAGATAGATAGATAGACTTCTATCGTTTCTTCATCTGTCCTTTCTTGATCTCTATTTATCCTCCTACTGGTTCCTTACTTTTCTCTTTATGCTCACTTCTCTCCGTTGTCATAGTTGTTCCATCTCTATCTCATGTTCCTTTTGATACTCGATTTCTTCTCTCTATTTCAAATGTATCTTTCCTCCATTTATATTCACCTTTCTTCCCACTTTATCATTTAATTTGCTCTCTAGTTTTGCTTATTCTCTCTCTATCCTTCTTTCTTCTCAATATATCCTTCCTTCTTTCTGTCTCCTTATTTATTCCCACTCCTCCTTCTCTAAGACAGGGCTAACTCTCTCCCTTTACTTATGTTTGCTTTCTTCCTTATGAATATATATATATTTTTTTTTTCTTTTTTTCTCTATATTCCAACTATTCCCTCTCGGGCATAGGCTGATAGCCTTTACACTCTACCGCTGAACACGGTTAGGCCCGTGAAGTCTTGTTCCAGTCTATGGAGTGAGACATGCGAAGCACCTACTCACGGCTCGAACCCAACTCCACCTCTGAAGCTGCTTCGCCCCTGCGCTTCACAGTCTCACTCCCCAGGCTCGGACCCTCACTCTCAGAACGCCACCTATTGAGCAATTAACTCACTAGGCATTGACCCCCTGTAGCATATTTTGAATATGGGAATATTCATACAGTGCTATTTAATCAGGGAACAATGAGGGTATTTTGTTTTGGCATTTCGGTGTGCTGTGGTAATGCACTGAAACTAGGTACAGCACAAATTCCATCCCAATAATATCTTCCCATTGACATATTGGGATTCGAACCCGGGTCTATTGGATTACCAGTCCAGTGGCAAGACCACTCTGCCACACCTCTCCTAAGGGGGTACTACTCGCTTGTTATGGGCCCCCTTCACCCTCATGTTTAGCATATTAGTTTTAAGATTTTAAGACGTTCCTTCCATTAGTTTGGCGACTTTGATACCTTTTGCCCCATTTCGTTATCAATTTCCAGACCTTTCGTGTCATTTAGGTGTCGATTTTGTCCTAGCTAGCGAAAGCGAGAGGAACCAGCCTTCGGCCTGGATATTTTTCAATCGAAAAATGTACACATTTATCTTGGAGGGAGGTCTAGGGGGTATTTTTGTTTAGCTTGATGGAGGTCTAGCGAGGAAACTAAAAAAATAAATGAATACATGAATTAATAGCCCCCAAAACCGGCCACTATTCCCTTAACCCGTTCATTACCGGTGTCGTCCTTTTAACTTTACTCTGGCTACTATTAGACGATTTTATTCAGTTGAAGACGGGCCTCCAACAATTAACAGGCTTCTAACTATCTCACTTAACTATTTTTGTTACCACAGATCCTCCTTAAACTGCACCAAAATCGTCTAAATATAGCAAGAATAAAATGAAAAAGACGTCGCCGGTACAGAAGGGGTTAATTCCTCTTTATGTTTTCTCCCTTTTCCCCATCTCCCTTCTTTATTTCTTTCCTCGTATTCATTTATTCTTTCCTTTCATCCCTTTTTCTCATTGTTTTCCTCTCTATTCTTCCTTCCTCCCTCCAAGTGTGAATTATCGCTGACTTGCGCGACATGTTCACAGTCTCGTAGATATGAGTATGCTAAACATAGCAATGTAGTTATTACCGTTTGTGCTTGTGTGAATGGGTGTGGTGTTGTCCGATATGTTATTTGGTTTATTGTTATACCCTTTTCCAAACAAGTATGCCAAAACTCTTGACCACTAACCTCCATAACTCACAAATGATTAGAGTAATCGAGCTTATATTTTCACCATTTTGGAAGGGCCAGTCTGGGAATAGGTGTAAAAATTTACAACCCTTGTGCTCTAGACCTCTTTGAGTTATGGGAGGTTGTGGTCGGGATCAATGGTCAACCTACTTGGAATAGGGTATAGTAGTAGTCCAGTCAACTTAGAGTTTCACCCACCACTAATTGCAAAAGAAACAAAACCAACTTTATTTAGGGGCTTGGTCTGTACTAAAAATAACATATTAAAAATCCCAATTAATCGAAGTATTGGAACAATGTTTATTTTGCATTCAAAAATATTTCACAGTTAGGGCCCTGGCGACATTAGGACACACATATAAAAGTACATATAATTACTATAAATCTGTAACTAACGACATAAATTGTTGAATTGCTGATGTGGTATTACAGTTTCTCTTTAATAGGAGGAAAAAAGTTGATGTTTTCAGTTGATAATCACTAGTACCATGAATAGGCCTACCCCATCCATTGACCTCTAATGTCACCCACAGTTTCTACCTTCCTTTGAATGTGTTTGGTCCTTTCTGCTGAATAAATATCTGCCAACCTCATGAGACAGGACATACAGAGATACATCATTGACCTCAAAATATCGTAGGACACCAGGTTTACAACAGACTGATCAAGTTATCACCCATACCATGAGACATTGAGACCAACGTTCAGACCATAGTTTTTTCTCAGTTGTCCTCACTACTGGGTGTCATTCTCATCTGCACTCATTTCAGTCCCTTCACCATCTCCTCCATTCTCACACACACCTCTGCACTCTCCACATGCAGTAGTGCATGGTAACCCCGCCTCTTTGCACCCACAATGATTGGTGCTGCATCCAGTCTTGCACTGGCATCTGACAAACTCCAGTAGTTCCTTGGGTGCAATATTCTGACTAATTTGAACTGGTATCATTCGCCTGTCAACTATTTTCCAACCCCACTCATCAGCATCCAGCTGTACTTCTTTCCATGCTTGGACCTGATGATATACACGGTGACTGTGGTACTGTGCGGCTGCTGAAGTCGGTGGTAAACTTTTAGGTTGGACTGCCTTTTTACTTGTCTTCACCAGTTGAAGGAACTTCTGACGCCGCAGTTCATTCAAACCACTGATCTTGGCATTTGCCTTGTACACACAGAGGATAGCTTTTTCTCCAACAGCAGCAATCTTACTCTGTGTGCATCCTGTTCTGTTAAAGACAACTGCCTGCTGGATGAATGTCTCATTTGTATGGATGCAAGTGCTAAGGACCGTTATCCTCCCCCTCCCCGTAGCAATGACACATTTAAACAAAAGAGATCAGCTTCAATCCTACAGCTTTTCCAATACCAAACACTCTCGAAGTAGTGTCGCAGCCTAACATGGCATGGACAAACAACAAGTCTCGACACACCTATTCTCCCAGCTCCGATCTTGCCTAATGGATGTACATGTACCTTTGCTGATGTCCGGACTTTGCCTCTGGATGGAAGTAGAGTCTCCTGTGGTTCCTAGTGGCATGATGGCACAATAGTATCATAAGGTCAGTGTCATCTCCAACAACGATAGTGTCACATGTCTCAGCAACCTTCAGAGCATGGGACACAATAACTATGTCAGCATCGCCATCTGCATGGTGAACTACACAACCTGATTTCTCCAGGGTACTACCCAGCATGTTAATGAACTTCTGTTTGTTGGTTTTGCTGGCCAAGAAATCATCTTTCTTCATTTGGAGTTGCATACCCGGGGACACATGAACATCTCTGACTACTGCCGATCCTGTTCTTCTGAATTGGGTGCCATCCTTTGGCGCTGGTCTACCGTCATACCCGTCAAAGACAATGCCGGGTTGGTTGTATTTCCGCTTTACGTGTGCCACATATCTTGGACAGATGGCATCATATGTCTCTCCATTCCCCCAAATGATCCTATGTAGCAATGCGCCTCGAGTTCCTCTTGCTCTTTATCAGAGATCGTAGGTGCTAATTCCCAAATGGCATTTGCCAGCGCTGGCTTATTGGCCTTCAAGAGGACGTCCCGTCTATCAAAAAGAGCTGGAGGGAATCCACACAGTTCATAACAAAACGCCTCATTGAGTTTGTCCTTATGCGTACCAATAATAACCAGCCTTTGGAATAGTAGTTGTGGGTCAATATGCATGTCATCACCATCAATCTTGACTTTTGACTTGGATTCCATAGTAACTGCTCTATCTTTCTTCCGATATGTGTAGTTGCAAACCTGTTTCCCACACATCCCATCCAGAATGCTCTCCCCAACTTCTTTCGCCTGAGTCACATTCACATTCTCTGCTGCAAGTACACCAGTCACCAGATTCCTCAGACCACCTTCTTTCTCGAATGGTCTCCTATCTTGGAGGAATTCAATCAGTTTGTTCACATCAGCAGAATCCTTCTTCTGACGGGCTGTGGATAGATCTTTGTAATGTTCACTACTGACAAGTGCTACATTGGTAAGGTCCTGCATAGCTTGGGCCACTTCTGCACACACCGGACTGGACATGCACCACACATTCCTTTGTGTTTCTGTCAATCCGCATCCTCTGGTAAGACCCCCTGTTGTTTTGAGGCTTCTCATTAGGACCTGTTCTATTTCTAGGTCAGGGGACAACCCACCCCAGAACCTGTCAGACCTTCGAACAACATGAAGTCCATCTTTGAACTTATTGAAAAGTCCCTCATTTCTGGTCTCGGGGTCAGACATCTTCTGCAAGTAGATATGCAATGACTTTGTGTACAAGCTGTGTCCCGAAGCTGCAAGGTATGGTAACATCTCCTTCATTGCTTCAAGATGGAGAGCCCAGTTCCCAGTCCTTTCTGATCGTAGAACTTTCGAATGATGTAAAGCATCACCATGTACATCATCCACAGCTGACAAGTGTTCCTTCTTTCTTTGGGTGTGTCAGTCGCATTAGAAATCAAGGCTTGTATTTCATTCAGTGTTGGTGACGATTCAACCTCCGACATGGATATCTCTCCTGAAATCAGTTGATCGAGCATCTTCGCAACGTCCTGCATGATGTCTGGGACATGTACCCCTTGATCCGTATCAGCTGATTCCTCAGCTTGATCACTATCAGCTGATTCCTCCGCCTGTGAACCATCTGTGACCACTGATGGCAGGGGTCCCTCCTCGTCCAATTCCTGAGCATCGCCACATTCACCCTCGGTCTCTAGAGGTACCATGGAAAGGGAGCTGGAAGTCAGTTTGAAGCCAAGTGAATCTGCCAGTAGGATTGCATGGAGGGCAGTATCCACAAGGAAATGTCCCCTCAAAGCCCTGGCTACAGCTTTACCACTCATGATGTGAGTGACAGTGTTGCTGGCAAACACTTGTTCCAGGATTTCCTTCAATCCAGATCCCTCCATCAGATGACCAATGCAGCCCAAGTAGCTCATGAGCGTGTGGAAGCCTCCGAGTCTCAGTATAATTGATTGGAGTGGACTTCCTTCCCTCTCGTTTTCCAGGATGGTAGTAGCCTTCCACCAGAGTGGCTGATCGAAGCTGATCACTGGAGTAACATCATAATGACTGGAATGCTCAAGCACAAAACACAAAGTGGAGTATATGCACGTCAGGTCTCCGGGATCCATGTCAATCATTGGCAATAACCTTACCGATGATACACCAGGATGGTCTACTTTGGAGACTAGTTGCATGAAACCTGACCAGCCTGGTCTCTGTGGTCTGACTGGAAAGGTTGTTTTCCACAACAGATCCACATGGGCCAGGTCCTCTTGTGACTTCATCCCAGATAACATGATCTTCCTGTATTCGAGCTTTTTCATTCCATTCGTTGGGGCCACATAGTGTCGAATATCAATCTTCCCAACCTGGGATATATCACTTGCAGTCACAGTTACCGTCTTATTATAGATGCGCTTTTAACCTTTGGGGTAATGTTGGCAACTATGCCCATGCCGTGAAACGTACCACTACCATCTAGGGTTTCCACATTGTGGTCCACGTTATCTGCAGCATATTGGATGAAATGGCCTGGTATATAACCTGGTATATCCGTCCCACTCTGAGTAGCAGCACACCTTTCATACTTCTGAATTTCACTATAGCTACTGCAAAAGACATGCTTATATAATGTGTCTACGAGATAACGAGAAGCAAAGTGTGAGTGCATTGCACACCTAGGCCTAACTGCAATGGGGCTTTAATAACTCTGGGCCTAGTTGCCTGCAATACTGCTTGTCCAATTGAAGACACTCTTAGAGACTTGAGATCCTTGTCCGTTCCGACCAAAAGAGAGTCCAAAAAATGTTGCAAAGAGTTGGGCAAGAATGCACAAGTCATATCAACAGAAGACATTTCAATGGAGGTAGGGTAAATGTCCTTGTCTTGAACTACTGTCTTTATGTCAGACTTTACCAGTTTTGCCGCTGTCTCGATCAACCAAAGTTTTTCAGCCTCAGTATCAGAAGTTTTTGGGCTGACTAAAAAGAGTCACTGATAATTGAAGCAGCCTTTTGTCGAAATATGACGATGTTTTTCTTCCCAGTGATCTCGGTGATGACAATTTTGTCTCCAAAACGTTCTTTGAGTTTCTCTTTCATGTGCGTTTGTCCATATGGCTCAATCTCAGAATTCTGTAGGACATTGGCCATTTGTGAAATGAGATCTTGAACAGTGGTAAGTTCTTCATCATTCGCTTCAAGGTTGTCAACCACTTTCAAGAAAGCCTGCTCCCTTTCGCAAGCAATGGGCCACCCAACCTTCCTTCTCTTGGAGGATTGAGCAGCGTCACTTCGAAAGCATTCAGGGACTTGTTTCATTGTTCTAAAGTTCACATTACAAGACTGATGATACATAGCATCGGCAGCATGTAGATCTTGGACAAAGTTTATTCTTCACAACACAGTTTCTCCCCATTCATCATTACGTTCTCCGCATTTCTTCCTAACAGTATCCTGAAAGTCGAATGTGCGGACAGGCACGAGGACATGATCTTTCTGCCGTCCTTGGTATCGGTCACCATTTCCACAGAACAAACAGTGATCTTGATAACTACATTTTGGATCAGTTGAGCGGAGACTAAGACGTCTGTCAGCTGATGAGATACGTTTACGTCTGCCACCATCTCTGTTGTAGTCTCTTCGGCACTTTGTATGCACCTGCTGACCTGGCACGACCTGTACATTGTCATCGGCTCCTGCACTAGCAATTCCTTCACAACCTTTCTCCGTCAGCGTCACTACCGGGGATCCATTAGATAGTGGTTCACTACAGAAGACACACTCAGCCATACCAGCCCTGAAAAAAAGTAGTGTCAATAATAATACAATAACAATACAGTAATAATACAATAACTCTGGGATACCACTCAGACTTCACTATGTGCACGACTGTCTTGCTCGCTCGCTAGCACTGACTACTTCACGCTCAGCTCTAGGTGTCTCGCTTTCAGACTCCTGATGATTTTGCATCAGGCTCACCAGGCAACCTTTAAAGGATGCTGCCACCTGTTGATAAATGTCTCAGGGGAGTCATTCTTATTCCAAGGGCTAGTGATGAAGCCACTCATCTGACATGTTGACTTAGGTTATCGTGCTGGTGGGTAAAGGGTTAAAACCATAGGCTTCCCTCTAAAAGTGGCCTTAAATATGACTGCATCCATTCGAAATCATGTTTATATGAAAGATTAGCTATGAAAACATAGGTGTAGGTACCAATTTTAGATTCCTACTGTGAAAATTGGCCGAGTTGCGTCATGATGTATGCAGGAAAACTGGCTCATAGATATACATTTTTCAATGGTAAAATTTAGCATGTTCCAATATTTGAACTAAGTGGGATTTTTTATATGTTATTTCTAACTCCTCAGTCCACCAAATAAAACTGGTTTCGTTTCTTTTGCAATTAGTGACGGGTTTGGCCAAATTTGCGCCAGAATGACTAGACTATAGTGTGTGGAAGCAATCATCCGGACAAATGGCAATATTTTCTCCACCACCGCGAACAACCCAGTACCATAAAGAAACCATAGCACCCACATTGGAGCACCCCCGATACTCGTCCCCCCCCCCCCCCCCTTTCCCATATAGAAGTATAGATAATTGGAACAACTTGGAGGAGGAGGTGGTGCGAGCGAAGAACATTAACATGTTCAAATCTAGGTTGAATGAAAGTAAATATGGAAATAGGACAACATAAGCTATGATATGTTAGTCCAAAATACTGGGAATTGGGAATATCCAATACGATACTTGTATAGGTCAAATAGATTGATTATAAAGTAACTAAGACAGGACAACATGGGCGCTGCTCAATTCCTGTAAACTACAAATAAGTAAATACAAATAGGTAAATACACACACACACCTGGCTATAGGCCCATTATCATGACTCGCAGTGTTGCCACCTAGGCCTGAAGACCTATTGTCTGGCATGGACACACTATACCTTGTTTCTTTTCAACTGATGGTAAATTAAAAAGTTTCCATCAAGATTTCACAGATATTTTGAAGATTTTATATTGAAATATGGTGCTAATTAATATTATTTGGTCAAAATATGGTGGAGAGACTGAGTAGTTTCATATTTGCCCATTAGGTATTGAAAAATCAGCTTCTAAGAGATTAAATTTACGTTCAGATGAAATCAAACAGAATTACAGGTATAATATCTTTACATGTGGCAGCACCCACCATCCCATCAGCCCAGATTCAGTGCCAAAATTATAGGTTTGATTCCCAGAGGGAAGTAATGAAAACCTATTGCTTAGTAGGGCCCCGTAATCATTGACGATAGTGCCTATTAATATAATAGTCTTCCTTCAACACCCGCGGCAGCTGTTTTGAATCTCGCGCGCGGAAGGGTCAGGGAGTACTCTCATAAGTGCACCCTTAATTCTCTTATGGAATCGTCCTTATGATTGGGCACCCTACAGAAAAAACTTTGTAGAAAATAAAAAAGAAAATTTAACTTAACCCTTTATTGGCAACTTATGTCGTGTGAAAGAAATTTGGACTAAGTGGCGGTTCACAACTTATGTTGTGTGCCATTTTCAGCACGTAATGCTGCAGAGAGAGAGAGCTGAGCGGTGTGAGGAGCGTAGTAAGGCTATGACCGTCGCACACCACCGCGGTGGGCCAACTGACATGAATTCCACCCTCCCCCACCCTCATGCACTCGCTACACAAGGGAATTATGTAGGGAAAGTACCTAATTACATGGTTTTTGCACTCGTGTTGCGCGATCGTTACAAGAAAACTAGCGGTCGTACAAGGATGGTTGGGGTGTCATTGGAAAGCTCTGTTTATGCCCTTTCAGGGATAGATACTTGTTTTATGCTCTGGGTCTTATTTAGGTATGAAAATGATCACGTAAACAACCCTACTTAGGGTAAAAACACCCCGCTGGGCGGTACATATAAATTACCGCCTAGGCCGCTCGTTAGGTGTTAATATCTGTTATATTATGGCTTACCATGCATGGATTTCTTGTGCGCAGCGCCCAGGCACAGGCCCTCTAGCAGCCATATTTCCTCCTTCACTGATATATCAAGACTCACTAGATAATCAACGAATGGGAAGGGGATGGATGGGAGGGCCATGCATCGACAATGATTACGGGGCCCTACTAAATATTAGGTTTTCATTACTTCCCTCCGGGAATCAAACCTATAATTTAATAGTGGCCCCTTCATCATTGACGATATTGCCTGAGTACCAAGACTGGATGGGGACATTCGTAATAATACCTTAACCTCAGGACAAAAATAAGCTGTATACAATTTTTAAGTTTTATTGTATACAAACAATAAATAGTTATAAATATATAAAAGATTGCAGGCAGGGCGTGGCTTCGAAGAAAGTCTGCTTGCCCATGACCAGATCTTTTACCTTAAGATCTATACATGATAAATTGGGAACATCCTTGTGCCCTACTTAGAACTATAAACTCTTTGGAATATTGTTCTAATCTTAATAATATTTGTACAGTGTATATATGTTTGTACATTCTCTTGATCCTATATAGTTGCAACTATGATAGATATCTTAAAATAAAATAAAATCTTTTGAACCGTCATATCAGTTCGATCACAGCTCGTGATTTATCACATTCTCCGGCGGAAGGGTTCTGTGGGGCTTTGGGCTATTCACCAAAGGCCCCCCCCCCCTTTTTCTCGCCTTAACCTTAATACAAAATAGCACACAGCCTACGAGACCATCCGTCGTAGAGCTACACAGGTACATTTTGGCTTGTCCAGAGCAACCGACAGGTATTGTGTAAGGAAAGTATGGTTGGATGCCCACAATTGAGTGTTGGCAATGTCGTCTATAGATTTTTTTTGTATAAATCTAAGAGAGACGGCCCACTTCCTGATGTCGTGAGCCCTGCCCACTACGCCAGGATTACTTTCTTTAATAACATCTACTAACAGAGAAGCCAATTTTCTCCTAGTAACACGATTACCTGCCTGGGTCACCCACAGAAAGCCTGGTCGTCGAGGGTGAGCTGTCCTCATAAACTTAACTAAGGCCTCTACTGGACATAAAATATGATGTGTGTGTCCGCGTTTTAACGCCGGAACAGAAAATTCTGAGAAAACATGATCAGAGTGCTCATTCTTAGCTATAAAAGTGGGGGACGATGCGATTTGGACTTTGTCGTGCAGTCTCCCAAACCTAAGGCAATTAGGTTCGTTGCTCATCGCCGCCAGCTCAGAGACCCTATTACCGGTAGCTAAAGCCATCAAGAACACAGCCTTTTTAAGTAATGAATCAAAATCCGGCGCAGTGTTGTATTTGCACGATTGAAGCAAAGATAAGGCTTTATCAAGCGACCAAGTGGGCATGAACTGAAGTGGTGGTGGGCGGATCTTGAAACACGCCCTCATAAACCCTTTCTCCTCCGCCTGCGGTATCGAGAGACCAGTGAGATCAAAGAAGGGGGTTCTGATAGCAGATAAGTGATTTTTCAACGTAACAACTGAAAAATGCTTCTGCTCAAATAAATAATCTAAGTATTTGAAGACTAGGGCTTCTGATGCATCGGATTGCCCTGACTCAACAATCCAGATAGTGAAAGCTTTCCAATGTGATTGATATTGCCTCCTGGTAGATATAGTATATTGGTTTATAAGTTTACTTGTGACACTTTCCCCATACTGAGCAGGCCATTTGGCTTTGTAAATGTCCAGAAGGAAAAATTGAGCGAGGTCTGAAGGTTGCCAATTGTCTCTAAGTGGAATGCGGAGACCGGGAGTGACACCGGCTCCTTGCACCATTTGTTCAACTGGTGGTACCACGCCTGAGCTGGCCATAACGGCGCGATCATCGAGACTAAGCCCCGGTAACCTCTTAGTTTGTGAATCACCCTGCACATTAGAACAGAATCTGGTGGAGGAAATAGATAGATTGAATTCCACTTGTTCCAGTCCTCCAGTAATGAATCTGGTCCCCCCGCCGGGGTCACCCCCCGGCGGGTTAGGAAGAGAGGTAGGTTGTGAGTCTCCTCGAACAGATCCACTTGTGGACGGTAAGGCTTTGCAATCATCTTGTCGAAGACGGTTTGTTTGAGAGCCCATTCTACTAAGGTGCTCCGTCGCCTGGACAGAGCATCCGCCCACACGTTCGACACGCCATGGAGGTATGAAGCATGCAGATGAATGCTCAGCGATTTGGCTATGGCAAAAATCTGTTCTGACACTATTAGCAACTCTTGAGACCTCACTGAACCTTGTTTCTGATTGCAATGGACCGCTACTATGTTGTCCATCCGAAACGCTATTGATTTCCCTTGCAATGACGAGCCGTGGGCTTGGAGAAAATATAGAGGAACTAGAAGCTCTTGTTTGTTGATGTGCCATGAAATGCCTTGGTCCCAAGTGCCATGCCCTTGATGGCCTAGATTGGATTGATACACCCACCCCAGTGTTCCGGAAGCGTCTTTCTCTACCCATACCAAAGGGGGAGGAGAAACCCAAGTTGTCATAGAGTACAGTGTTTCGGTCTTCGCCCAGACCGACAGTAAGCTGTGAATTAATCGAGGAATCGGCCATAGTTTTCCCTCCGGTAATAGTGGGAAAAATGTGTTGCCTTCTATTATTAATCTCTTTACTTTCAACCAGCCCAACTTCACAGTTAATTGGATCCAGTTGAGAGAGCTGACCAGGGAGACCCACGCCTTTCTTGTATTCAAACTGTGGAGAAAACGAAACAGTTTCATGCGAAATCTGTGGCAATTGTCCACATTCTGAGTAAGGGTCAGGTTGACGGTATCCCAGACCAGCCCTATCCACTGCATTTCCCGTGTAGGAACAAGGAGCGACTTTGCCAAGTTCACCTTGAACCCTAGGGTTTGTACAGTCATGATTGATTACTTGGTTGACATGATTGTGACATAATTCTCTCGACTCCGCCACCACTAGCCAGTCGTCTAGATACCACAACACCATCATGCCCTGGGCCAATAATGGCGGAAGGGCTTGCCGGACTAATTTTGTGAAAATTCTCGGTGCCGCCAGGTTCAACCCAAACGGCATTTTCCGAAAGACATAAGTCTCTTGCCGTATCCTCAAGGCGAGGGACTTTTGGAACCGTCTGTTGATAGGGACATGCCAATAGGCGTTTTTGAGGTCTAAGGAGCACATCCAGCCCAACGGCGGAAAGGTAAGCCTGATTTGATTTACTGAAAGCATCCGGAAGGATGGATTTACGATGTAAGTGTTCAGACGCGAGAGATCCACTACTGGTCGCATCTGCACACTGTCCCGCTTTGGCACTAAGAAAAGTCTGGAGGTGAATAGTTTGCAAGGTGGTTTTACATAGACAATGACCTGATATAATTTCTTGGACTAGGGCCTCCACCCTCGGCGAAACATGGGTGTGTTCGAGCGCCTGACGCAGTCGTGGCCACCGGATCCACCGCCAGGTAAGGCCTTTGCGTACTACGGTTCTGGACCAGGTTCGCTTGGGCCAGGCTCTGTGGCATATCTGGAACGACCCCGTTTGCAAACTGGGCTCGATTAGTGGAGCTACTCTCAAATCCGACACGCTTAAGCACGGCCCCGGGAGACAGAGAGTATGGTTGGATAGTTTTTTGAAGGAGGTGGTGGGTTGGTATCAGACGGCTGGCTAGTCTTGGCTGCCGGCTGTCCCTGATGAGGTTTGGGGTGTGACTTACCTCTATAACCTGAGTATTTACCTTGTTTGGGCTTGGGCTGATTACCTCCCTGCTGTGGAGGAGGCCTTGGGTCTCGAAAGGACTGTTTACCATGAGGGGGTTGTGACTTACCGCCGCTTTTGGGCTTAGTGAAGGGTTTCTTAAACGGTTCCCTCTTAGCCTGGGAGGTAGTCAGCTTCCACACATCCATCAAATTATAAACAACATTCCACGTTTCTGAACTAAGGAGGGAGGCAGTTAAAACTGGAAAGGGTTACCCGGCGACCAATATCTTCCGGTAACTTCTTCACTAAAAATACCCGGAGATCCTGACGTGCCCTCACAGCTTCCATGATAGCTACCCTAATGTCACCCAAGGATTGTATAGAGTTTTGTAATAGCATCCTACGTGACAGCTCAGTGGCTTTCCTCACATTTTGGTCTGCAATGGCCGAAATAGTTCTAGCTAGGGATATGGTAACCTGGCGAGTGACAAGATATTGTGAGAACAATCGTAAAGCTTTGCTTCGTAGCTTAAAATCCCAATCCAGATTGGCTGGGGGAGGGGTACAAAAGTTGTCATCTAACTGGTGAAAAGCTATTTTTGGGGCCGCCAGGAAAGCGAACAAGGCTGGAGACACCCCTTCTGCCTTATTAACTGGTAATGAGAACCAAGCATGCAACTCTTGAGGGACCTGATGAGAGGTTTTAGATGTAATAGTGGAAGCAAATACTTGTGCCTCTGCTTCCCAATCTACCGATGGACCTACACCTACCTGCGTCATCTGCAAGACTGGTGTGTGTGACTGATCAAGGACCGGAACTGTAGCCAGTTCCCGCGTGAGTGCATTCAAAGCTTTTATGTCATTAACGCCATCTGCTTTGGACCAGTCTGCAAATAGTTGTGCCGATGAGGCCGGCGGTACTGCCGGGGCAGCTGAGATGACAAAGAATTCAGCATTATGTGTACTGGGTGTGGCCTTAATAGAGACGTCTAGTAATCTCCCTACCACATCCTTAGCTCTGAGTTTCCTATTCTTGTTAATTTCAATAGTCCACTCACCTGGAACCGGTAGCTCACCCGAAATAGTAGGCTGTGCTAGGAATGGTTTCAAAGGATGTACCTGAGTCCAGGAGCAATCCAGTCCGTAGAGGAGAGGCATAGGTCCTTTCCTCTGTGGAACCTTATCCAAAGGGGGAGGAGTAATATCAGAAATTACCCACACGTTAGTGGTAGTCATAGTAGCCGGCACAGTAGTGCCTGCCGCTGTGGACGTTGGTGGTGGTAAAACCAAGGCAGGTAATGAGGACTTAGGGGTGGGAAAACCTGTAGGCTCTAATGGTCTAATCATGGAGCTACTCGGGGGAGCTACCGGTCGACTAGACGAAGGATCAATAGAGGGAGAAACCTGATATTGTTGCATAACCCTATGCATAATGTTACTTATTTCCTCTGTGGTTACACACCTACTATGGGAACCCCTAGAAGATTGGGAACTAGCCTCTGATTCTTCACACATTGAAACTTGAGCTGAGGGAACATTAACTTCCTCCAGCTCTTCCTTAACCTCAAACTCTAGCATTTCTGGAATGTCCTGTTGTTCATCCGGCGTTTGTTCCACCGGCGGCCAAACCAAATCAGGGACAGATGATGGTAACACTTCACTATGAATACTTTCCCTATCTATTACTTGGCCCACGTTCATTCGCCGCGGGTGGCTGAGAGTCCTGAATAACCTGAGAGCTGTCAAAAGACTGAGAACTTTAAGGGAAACCTCTGTACTGGTCAGCTAACACTCTACTCGGTCCAGCCGTAGGGGCCTTGCGTGGTATCTGAGTCAATTTTGGAATTGCAAAAACAAAGTCCTGTGGTACACTTAAAGATTGTTCATGGTGAGGACTAGATTCAATGATCTCCACCCCCATCTCCGAGTCGCCGGATTGGACGGTTGGCGTACTGGAGGTAGGGGTCGAAGGCGGTGGCCTTACGGTAACTGTCCGGCTAGTACTGTGTCCTGCACTGGGCGGTGTCACCTTGTCCTCCTTCCGGCGTTCGGTTGACCTGGCCGATTTCGCCGATGAGTGCCTAGACTGCTTCCTGGGGGATCTCGACCGTGACCTTGACCATTGCCGAGGGGAAGGCGACCGCCTCCGCTTTGGTCGGTCGGGGGGTGATGTCACTTTCATTACTATTTGAGCTACTCACTACCTCTTTGGAAAGGGATTTCTTAGCTTTGGGTGATTAGATTTGCTGAAGGCTGACTTGACCAAAGGTGACTTTATAACTAGATTCTCCCGCAAGATATCATCATTGCAGTGAAGTGCCTTATGAGCAGTATCGTTTGCATAGGAGTTGAAAATGGTCTTAATATCTTTCAATGCCGCTAGGCACAATAAGTCTTTCATAGTGATGAGGGCTGCCTTTAACTCAGATCAGACCGAACACCGTTTTGACACCAACAAGCCGCGAGAACGATCAAGATATTTAATGCATTTGATGCAAAGTTTGTGAGCAAATACAAGCAATAATGCAAGTAGGGGTAGCGCATAGCTCAAAGCGAGGCATGATGGAAGAAAGGAGGCCCCCCCCCCCCCCCCCCGCCGGAATCAGCCACCCACCAGCCGCTGGGCGTGTTGCAACTGCAGCCCTGGGTCAATCTGGAAAATACAATTTCCAGGAATCATAAGGATAACCTGCGAGGTGTGTGACGCCTCCCGGCGCTGGCAGAATGGTTGCGTGGGGTATTGCAGCTCGCTAGCGCTCGCCAGGATGGGGGGATAGGCTACAGTTGTCCTAGAATGATCTGCTTTATTTTATTAGTGTCGTGCTGCCACAGACAGTCTAGAAATGGTCTTTGTTTTGGTCTGTGACCGCGCCTTATATTTTATATTCGCTATAAAATAAATGTTGCTTGTGTGAGAGGCGAGCGAGAGAGGGTGACGGGGTACACCTGGCAGCGGGGTGAGCTGTGGCGTGGCTCGCTTGGGCGCAGATGGCGTTGGCGGCCGGGTGGTCAACTAGTCCCTTCCCATCGCGGCCGCATGTTTTTTACCAGCTCAGAGCTGGCCTGACACGCGTATCGTCTACATCCTTTGCAATTCTGTCCCCCATACTTGCCACTTTGCATACTATTTCTCTCTCTCGACTTCTCCTTTCTCATTCTCTAATCTTTATTAAACTCAACATCCCTTCTGGTTTCAGCATAGACGTTCACAGTCGACCAGTCGTATTGTACGCGAAGCTCTCAGAAATATCCATGTATTAGATTAAGGAGGTATTATGCTTTATTGAGGGGTTGGAGAGACGGACTTTTCCGTGTGTGTCCTCTCTCGGGAAGGTTGTAGACCGGTATATGTCTCCCTGGCAAGGTGTTGAGTGATTCTGCTTGGTTATTTAAAGCTAGACTAGGGGTAAGGTTACTGTGTCGTTGTCTCCGATGTGTGCAGTGTTAGCTAAGCCCTGCACGACATCGACAGGTACTGTGGGAGCCTATGTTGTCTTCGGGTGGGTTTACTTTGCGAGCACAGCGCTGTGGTGTGAGAGGGCCATAGCCTATCCCTCACGACATAGTGCTGCCTCTTTGTGTTGACTTCTGAGGGATCGCCAGGATAGAACTAGGTACTAGAGACCTAGATTTATCAAGAGAGCATCCCCGTCATATAACGTAATCTTCATTATACCACCTTCGGACAACGTTAGGCTACGAACCGCATGCTCACCCATTGTTGCCCTGCCTTGATACCCCAGCTAGACTTTATTAACTGAGCAGACACTGGTTAGAGATAAGCCCCCATTATTATATGTATGCAACATTATTATTCACTGCACTTTTGAGCCGAGGTTGTTGTTGAGTTACACAACCCTAGTAGGCTGTTGCGTTGTGTCACGAAGCATTTCTTTAGTTGTCGAGCATTACTACCTTTGCGCAGTCTTTATTATTCGCCTGCCTATTATTACTATATGTCCTAGTATTTATTGTGACCCGTATTCTGCATTATAATTGTTCAAGATTCTTTACGAACATCTTCCCAGCATCAGACTTATTTCAGAAGTTTCCAGTTGATGTTGCAGGACTAGCATTGCACTTTCTTTAATACAGGAGTGCCAGTTATTTGAGTATCTACCGTAACGTTAATTAATCACGTTATCTATCTTTTCTTTGTGTAACCTAATCGAGTAATCTTTTACTGTTTGAGAATAGGCTGTTTCATCGAGCGTCAGCCTAGTGTGTGTGCACCAGTTATCGAGTCATAGGATACCTCGTTGTCCAGGCACGACTCAGGGCGGTAATGGTGTTTTGTTTTCCAGTGTTTAAGGCAGGGGTTGGATCTAGTGCTACCGTTGTTGCATTTTGCCATTATCTAGTCCAATGTTGAAGAGCCCTGTGTCTTTGAGAACCTGGATCGTAACAGGTGTTAAGACATCCTACCTCAAGTCCGCCGGGAAATTAGCTATAGCCACAGCTACTCTAACCTTCCACTGGACTCGACCATGGAAAACACTGGTGTTTCTCCATTTTAAGCTGATTGGACTGCTTACCTGTGACGAAATGTCACTGTCCCTAGTGACCTTAAGTGTATAATTGTCCGTGACTATTGAGAACAGAAAGATAAGTAACGTGCTTTCATGACGTATCATAACACTTGCACACTAGACTGGAACGCCGGGCGAACGAAGTCTTGTCATATGACAACTCGGTTAGGGCGAGTCTACTCGGCGGGCTGAGGTTGCTCCCGTAGGAATTAGCATACTCCGCCGGAAGGATTGTGGTTCAGCGCACCACGCCGGGACATTTGGATGTTCCCTAACTCATCAACTAGACGAGAAAAAAGGGGCTCTGCACAGAAAGCCGCCGGAGAAAACAACCAAAAATTTTAGCGGAGGGGACTTATGTGAAAAAGTTCCCCCTACCAAAACCCCACATATATATATAGGGGACGTCTCACACTGGGCCACCAAAAAAAATACATGCAACGTACACATGTAGCACAATAATGGGGCAGACATGGGCATAATCACAAATACAATACATAGAATGTTCCATCTTAAATTACCTGAAGCCTACATTGGAGACTCCTAGCGAGGCTGATAATGAGGCCCGAGGAACAACACAGGACGAACTGACGCTCCGACGAACCATCAGCAGCAGCAAGCAGATGGGAGGCCCGAGAGTGGGGCCCAAAAGCAAATACGGACTCCAGAAGGCTCCGCACCACGTGCAGCCACCCTTGAACTAGAGCATTTGCTAATAATAAACAAAATTAATATGCAACTGCCTCAAAGTGACGGCCTGAAGCATAATCTTGCAGAATGGTAGCCTCCTAGCTATAATATCAAAATCTAAAGGTGCAAAACACAACACAATAATAACACATGTGTTGCGCGTATCTTGGGATACGAAGGCGCCTTGTTACAAAAGTACCCTAATTTACACCCTACTGCGGTCGTGCCAATGGGGCAGCCCTTGCTAGCTAATCTAAACTCTGTTCAATACAACGCAGATGTATACAAATGAGTAAGGACTCACAAGAAGCGCAGGAACGACGAATAAAGCTGGAGCACTAGGACAACCCGCCCTCCTTGCACGAGCGCGGAAGGGAGAAGGAGAAAATATGGCCGCTAGAGGGCCTGCGCCTGGGCGCTGCGCACAAGAAATCCACGCATGGAAAGCCATAACATAACAGATATTAAGTTAAAGTTTCTTTTTTATTTTCTATGAAGTTTTTTTCTGTAGGGTACCCAATCATAAGGACGATTCCATAAGAGAATTAAGCGTGCACTTATGAGAGTGCTCCCTGACCCTTCCGCGCGTGAGATTCAAAACTGCTGCCGCGGGTGTTGAAGGGAGACTATTATATTAATAGGCAATATCGTCAATGATGAAGGGGCCACTATTAAATATACAACATTGAGGGTAAATTATAATATGTAAGAGGTATGCAGTTAGTGCTTAGTGCATATAGTATGTTACTATGTTTCTCCTACGTAATTAATGTTGCATGGGATATTATAACAGTAGACACATTAAGATGTATTTCTACTCCAGTGAAAAGTACTATCTAAAAAACAGTTTAGGTCAGTACTATGCTGAACACTAATAATTATCGTCGGACATAAAAGTGTTCAAACTCTTTTAATAATATATGTTTGGCCGATTTAAATCACGTTGCACTTCTAAAAGCTTAGTGGTATATGCCGCTTGTGGTAAACTATCAATGGAAGTTAAATATTACTAAGCTATAATGAATCAAATAAAATCAATCTAAATGAAAACTACTCTATATCTAAATTGAATTCAATCTGAAACAAGCTAATTTATATCCAAACGTCTCACATAATAAATGTATATATAGGGTAAGGTTATAAGGGTTAATATTAGCCAGGAATTAACTCACCAATAGTTCCACGTGGCAATGATGCAAGGGAGAACGTTTTACCCAATATGGCGGTGGACAATGGGGAACGAGACTTCGGTCCCAAGACTCGAGTCAAGTTAAAGAAAGAATAAATGATTACATGGGAATGGACATGATTATTATAATTTATGCTTATCTATCAGTCAGTCATGATGTCGATGAGAGCGTCGTGATGGTGTAGCTGAGTGTATTGCTGTATGTGTATTGTGATTAGAGGCACAAAAGCTCGATCAACTGAGGGCGGAAAATTTAGATGTTAACTGGTTGGTGTTCGTGAAGGCTCTGGCATACCTCCAAAGCACACCTTGCTGCCTTGGCAAACTGCCAGGAGCCCAAATTATCGTACCGCATTTAGGTTGCTCTATACGATAAATTATATTAATATATACGATAAATTCATATATACTACATAAGACCATGGCAATATTGCTTAATAGCATATTAGGCCTTTTATAACTTAACTTATTTACAATCTTATAATATACAATCTACTCGTCCTACGTCGTGCTGTAGGAGAGATCGTGACGTCACAGAGACATACGAGATCACAAAAGAGTCATATTCTATCGTATTTATACGATACACTCCCCCCACAAAAAAGACCTGAACCCCACCTTAAACCTAAAGTTGCCCAGAGGCTATCTTCTAACGCCACAAGTCAACGGCGCCAGCAGCAGCGCGTCTAGGACGCGTCCCGGTCCGAGAATGATCACCATCAGTAAGAGGTGAGTTGTTCCTTTGAGAATCCTCGGACCCAGCAATAACAGGTGGAGCATCAGATTGCAATGCGGAATCGAGCTCCAAAGCGTACAAACGTGCGATAGGACGAACAGTAGTTCCAGTGGCTGTCTTCAATAGCGCCACCCGCTCTACAGAGTCTGCCCCCTTGTATACCTCCAACACGCGGCCTAATTTCCAGTATAAACGAGGACTATCTTCTTTAATTAAAACAACTTCGCCAACTGTAGGTGCCGTTGGTCTACTAGAGGGAGTAACACTCCTTTCCCTCAATGCTAGCAGATATTCACTAATCCACCGTTTCCTAAAATCCTCGATTATCCTGGATATATACTGGTATCTCTTAGACACCGCTACCTCAGAGTACAACGAGGGATCCTCTAACTCTACTATGGACTGAAAATCAGATGGAAACGCAGTCAATGGTTTTCCATATAGCAAGTGAGCTGGCGTTAATGGTAGTGGTTCTTGCAGGTCGGTGTACACATATGTAAGCGGGCGATCATTCACGACTGCCTCTATCTCTGTGAGGACTGTCGTCAACTCACTCTTCTTTAATAGAGCACGTCCTACAACCGCTCTGAGTCCTGACTTTGCTATGCCGACACACCATTCCCACATGCCACCAAACCAAGGTGCCTTAACTGGAATGAACCTCCATTCGCACTTCTTCTCTCCCAAAAAAGTGATGATAGTAGGATCACTACTCATATCCTTTAGATATTTTGATGCTTGGACATAAGTGGGAGCATTGTCGCTAAGAATGAGTTGAGGGAATGAACGACGGGCACAAAACCATCTGAACGCCAGCATAAATTCTTCGCTAAACATATTATCACATAGTTCTAGGTGTACCGCTCGAGACGTCGCACAGGTAAACAATAATATATAAACCTTCTCATGCTCCCTCGTCTTCAATGCCCCTGTGTAATCTAATACTACCGCTTGGAAAAGTTCTACGTGCTTTACACGGCATTCAGGTAGAGGTGGAGCTGGTCCAGTTGCATATGGTTTACCCTTTAGTCTCTGGCATATTACACACTTTCGTACTACGCGTCGAGCTACTTGTCGAACCCTGGGTATCCACCATGTGAGACGTAAATTGGATATAATATGACATACCCCGTAGTGTTTTACTTCCCTATGTGCACGTATGATCAATAGATCAGTAACGTGATGTCTTGTTGGCATAAGTATAGGTCGGTTTGTGCCGTCTGGTACACCCGACCACTTCAGGCGACCCTCACACCTGATGAGGCCATTGTCTAGGTGCAACCTTAGTTGACGCACTATATTAGGCATTAATGTCTTATTCGAGCCTTTCAAGGATTCTAATTCATTGGAAAAGGTTTCTATTTGAACCCATTTGATCAAAGTTACTTCAGCTGCTTTAAATTCACGAGCATCAATGTTGTGACCCCTGTTGCAGAGTTGGCCCGTTACTTTAAGTTTAAGATTGGATACATATCGCAACACCCAAGCTACAACTCTGACTAGTTTATTATAGTCACCGAATCATGCCCACTTCATGATAGGACCCGGTGGCTCATTTGGTTGGGCTGCAACTGCCACTGTTTCCAGTGGCAGAAGTCCCTCACCAACAGCATGCCATATCGTCCATTCACTTTCATGGAGCAGCCACTTTGGACCATGCCACCACAATTCGGTCTCCATTAACTGGCTAGCCGTTATACCCCTAGTTATGAGATCACTAGGGTTTTCCTTTGTATTTACATAATGAAAAGAAACGTCTGGCAAAAGGGCTCTAATCTCATCTACCCTATTCCGCACATAAACTGGCAGAGACTTCTTGCTATGTATCCAGTTGAGTGCGACCTGACTATCGCACCATACATGAACGATTTCAATATTTAATTCGCTCTCGTATGCTGCGCGTACATGTTGCACCAGACGTGCTAATAGCAGCATGGCAGTCAATTCCATTTTAGGGATAGTTACCTTTTTAACCGGGGCTACCTTGGCCCGGGCTGTAACTAAATGTGCCCCAAATGAAGTAACAACATATATGGCTACCCCGTATGCCGTGGCGCTAGCATCGCAAAACGTGTGTAACGTAACGTCACCGAACGCCGCCACTTTACGAGGTATAGGTTTAGTACATAGGATGGCATATTCATTCAACAACAATGTCCCTTGGTCATTCAGGTCCTCGGGCAAACTGTCATCCCATCCTATTTTACGTCTCCAAACTTCCTGCCTTAGAATCCTAGCTCTTATGGTAACGGGTAATGCTAGACCCAAAGGATCAAAAAATTGCGCAACTTTGCTCAACAGACTTCTTTTGGTGTGCGCTCCTGTCTGCTGAGCAAAAGACCTTGTTTGAAAAGTTAGTATGTCATGTTTAGGTTGCCAGATCATCCCCAAATTTCTGGACTTTTCCTGGTTAAGAGATGCCGTACCATCCACCTGTATTAAACTCTGAAGATCTTCACTATTAGTAACCCACTCGCGGAGAAATAGATGTGCATCCGCAAACAATCTGCGTGCTTGCCAGTATGCATATAACAAATCATTTTGACTATCGCTAGTACCCTGCAAATTGTCAATGTATAATCCGCGAGATAGTTTACTTGTGTCCTCATGAGTGTCAGCTAGATGTTTTCTGATTGTGGCATTTAACAAAAACTGCGAGCAAGTGGCCCCAAAGAGTACAACCCGAAAACGGTATATTATGATGGGGACTTTCAGAGTCGCTAATGTCGCCGAACCAAAGAAAGCGGGTAACATCTCTATCTTCCTCCTTTAGCTTGACCATTAAGAATGCTTTCTCGATGTCACTGGTATAGGCGTACTTCCCCAGGTTAAACCGCAATAGATGTTGGGACAGGTCCGACACCATGGACGGACCTGTCAACAGGTAGTCATTTAGATTGGGTTGTTGTCCTTGGTGGGCAGAACAGTCATACACCACCCGTATTGGTGTGGTGACGCTGTCTTTCTTTACCCCATGATGGGCCAGATAGTGAACCCTACCCTTCTTACACGGTTCCTTGACATCGACTCTCTCTATAAAGCCCCTATCCTCATAACTCCGAAATACATCGTCATACGCCTGGCGCGTGCTCGGTTCGTTAGACAATTTCCGCTGCAATGCGCGCAAGCGACCTAATGCCAAACCATATTTGGTAGGCAGGCTTATCTCACTGTTCTTCCAGGGTAAACTAACTTTATATTGCTTGTCTGAGGCACAGTAGCACACAGACTCGTCAAACCTTTGTAGCGCAACTTCCGAGTCATAATCAGTCTCCATAGGATTAATGCCTATGTGATCCAATCTCCACAGTCGTTCCAGGTCGAACTCGGCAGCCATCTTAGGGTCACTAGGTTGGGAATCCTCCCTTCCCAACTCCTCTGCCGCGGTTACAATGACTCTATATATCGAGACCGTGTCGACCAGGACCTTTGACTGTGTAGTATGCACCTTTCCGCTCATGCAGTATCCAAATTTAGTGGGGATTAAAATTACACCACACATCTTTTTAAATTCAGGGTATACTACTTCATAATAATGATCCACACCAAGTAGAACATGCACCTCACTCTGATTTCCCATGGGATCTGACAAGTTAACCCCTTTGCTACGTAATGCGTGTTCCACCTTCTTCACACCCACAGATACATATTCTGGTAGGGTGTCTACTACGATACAAGTCATAAAGTACCGGTTTTTACGATAGAAATATGAAATCTCCGCTATCTCGTAGTCTTGTTTATCAGTAACCCCTGTGAAGCCCTGTAATCGAAGAGTCTCAGCCCCTACGATTCGGTGCTTCAATCCCACTAGTATGGACCTCTTTATAAAGGAACGTTGAGATCCTTGATCTAGAAGTACCCGACAAACTTTGTTAATGTCATTACCTTCCATGGGAATCTGTATTGTGGGCAATATAGTGGTGTCTTGCCTGCTACCTAGTGCCACAGTTGTAGTACCCTCATATTTGACGTCTTTGACTTTATCTGCAGTAGGACACAACTTATCAAAGTGATGTCCTTTGCAGTGCTGACAGGGCCTTAAGTATGTAGCAGTACATTGTCCCTGCTTACCATGTTCCCCACTTAGACAACCTACACATAGCTTCAATCTTTTCGCCTGTGCTAGTTGTCTCATTTGTCGGGTATTTTACGCAGAAACTCCATTTATGTTTGTTGTTACATAGCTTACATAGAATCTGAGCAGGTTTCTTATACGCACCCTCTTTCTTTACTTTAGTCCCCACTGTCATGCTTACTGTTCCCCTCTTCTCCACATTCTCACTCCCTCCCGACACATACATTCTCCCTTTGTTCAACTGTAGATTATTGATCTCCTTACTGAACTGAGTTTTGAATTCCCCCAGCTCAAATGATCTTACCTTATCAAGTATTGCCATAGGAAGCTTCTGACGCAAGATAATGACTATCATTTCCTGCGTGGTAAGCCCTAGGGTATCTAGCGATCGAGTATGGCACTCCATATTTGCCCTGAAGTTTGTCAACTCATCAACCTTATACTGTGGTTCTGCGAGCCCCAACAAGGCAACAACATGGGCCATCTTCAACTGCTCTCTATCCCTGTATGTGGACTCTAATAGGTGTACCGCTTCAAGATAACTACCACCCACTACTGCAAAACCCTCTATTAAATGTAAGGCCTCTCCTTCCATTTGTCCCTTCAGATAGTGAAACTTGCGGACATTATCCAAAGAGGATTCATGAACCGTAGATCGAAACACATCCCAGAATGCTAACCACTCGGTTAACTTGCCCCCAAATGTAGGAAGATTGAGCTTTGGGAGGTGTACAGAATGTTTTGGGTCAGCCCTTCTATGGGCCTCATTATCGCCTCCCTTCTTACTTGCGACAGCACGCTGTAATAGGCGCTTCGCTCTAAAGACAGGTTCGTCATAGAGGGCGCGATTATCACACTCTGTAACTATCTCTTCCTCCTCTATCATGTCAGCCACAATCACCTCACGCAGAGCCGTAATACGACCGTGGGTAGCCTGGACGTTATCTAATCTAGCCTCCAATTCCTCTAGTTCAGCAGTAGTGATGAAAGTGTTTAAGTCCACAATTAGCCTATTTAATACTCCCCGAAGTCCCGCCCTTTGATTTTTAGGGGCTTTGATCAGCACCCAACTAGACGGTGTCTCTTTATCGTTTTTATCCATTTTGCATGTGAGCCTATAGGCTATGTATCTAAATGTTACGTTACAAAACAACGGCCAAATAATAGTCTAATTGAGACGCCAACCGGCGGACTTCTATGTTACGGAGAAAAAATAGTAAATAGCAATACCTACTAATGGATCATATTGAACAAGATTTTTTTTTAGGTTAGGTCATATGTCACAGGAAGTCTGAAACGGAAAAGAAAATTATTGGGGAAAGATGATGGGTGGGATGCAGGACTTAGGCAGGCGCAATGATACAACCCTGCATTCCGGCTCTAACCATCGCTTGGCTAGCCTTGTCAGTTTATCATAGAGTTGTTTCTGCATCCTGTTATATGTCCCCTTGTTCATTGCCTTAAAATCCCTTACTGGTAGCTAATTCCCGGGTCTGGGCACCAATGTGGTAAACTATCAATGGAAGTTAAATATTACTAAGCTATAATGAATCAAATAAAATCAATCTAAATGAAAACTACTCTATATCTAAATTGAATTCAATCTGAAACAAGCTAATTTATATCCAAAGGTCTCACATAATAAATGTATATATAGGGTAAGGTTATAAGGGTTAATATTAGCCAGGAATTAACTCACCAATAGTTCCATGTGGCAATGATGCAAGGGAGAACGTTTTACCCAATATGGCGGTGGACAATGGGGAACGAGACTTCGGTCCCAAGACTCGAGTCAAGTTAAAGAAAGAATAAATGATTACATGGGAATGGACATGATTATTATAATTTATGCTTATCTATCAGTCAGTCATGATGTCGATGAGAGTGTCGTGATGGTGTAGCTGAGTGTATTGCTGTATGTGTATTGTGATTAGAGGCACAAAAGCTCGATCAACTGAGGGCGGAAAATGTATATGTTAACTGGTTGGTGTTCGTGAAGGCTCTGGCATACCTCCAAAGCACACCTTGCTGCCTTGGCAAACCGCCAGGAGCCCAAATTATCGTACCGCATTTAGGTTGCTCTATGCGATAAATTATATTAATATATACGATAAATTCATATATACTACATAAGACCATGGCAAAATTGCTTAATAGCATATTAGGCCTTTTATAACTTAACTTATTTACAATCTTATAATATACAATCTACTCGTCCTACGTCGTGCTGTAGGAGAGATCGTGACGTCACAGAGACATACGAGATCACAAAAGAGTCATATTCTATCGTATTTATACGATACCGTTAATATTGAAATTTAGAGCAAATTCTACTTCATATGAGCAATACAATTGACTCTGTGTGCATATTTTTGTTACCACGTATCTCCTACAAAGATAATGCCATATCGGTTAATATAACCGAAGACATTGTTCTAGTTTATTTCTACTTCACTGTAAAGTATCATTGGAAATAGTGAAGGTCAGTGCTGAGCAGAACACTCATAAGTCAGGCCGATGTGCATGACCTACCACTTATCAAAGTTTAGTGGCATCTGTCATGTATTAGACAAGAAGGTACATGAGATCATTGAAAAGAATTATCATTGATCATGTCCCATTGCTGTAAACATGTCTGCTTACTTTCTATAACATTAGTTCCCTAGTATATATCCTCTGTCTAGTCACTGTTGGCATTAACCTATGCTTGGCATTAACCTATGCTTGGCATTTTGTCTATAACGTTTTAGAATATATTTTGAAAACATAGAACATTTAAGAAATAATGTCTCTACTAATGTCAGTCACATTCAGTAATTCATGGACAATTGTAAGCCAAGTTACCTGAATCCATATTGGGAAGTCAGATCATGATATACATTACATTAATGTATGCACTATAATAACATCTAGCAGTTTTACTATGGTGGAAAGTATTTTATGTTAGCGAGAGAGAGAGAGAGAGAGAGAGAGAGAGAGAGAGAGAGAGAGAGAGAGCGAGAGCGAGAGCGAGAGAGAGAGAGGCGATAAAGGGATGAAAGCTTTTCTGTAGCTGGCTATGATATTGACAGCCTGAAAGCCCTCCCATCACCTAACATCCCACTGGAAGACTGATAGATATACACATAGATGGATAGACTGATAGAGAAACTTTGGTTGGGAAGAAGACCAGACCTGGAGCCCGGCATAAACGCACTGATATCGAATTTGTATAGCCAATAGGAGGAGGGGAAATAGGAGAAAATAAAAAAGGTAATGCTGTAGATTAGGGTTACAATTTGACTTACCACGGTAGAATTGCAATGTATTTGGGCTTTCATCCTTATATACTGTATATATACAAATGCTTAGGAATACACTTGATAACCTTAATTGGGTTAGAATCAATAAATGGAATCCTTCCGTGATCATTTCTCTTGCACCATCATAAGAAGAGGTAATGTCCTGTGTATCAACTACTTCAACCATTATACTGGTAGACAGGATGAGGACTTTTGAATCACCAGATGTCTCATCCATCACTTTTTCTTGCTACATTTAATCAATGTCTTGTAGTGTGAAACCACAGGTATGGGTTTCAGTAAAAGCGTTTTTTGGAGGACAGTAGTCTGCATTCCTCAATTGTTCCTTCATCACTCGGAACCTGCCGGCAAAGTAGAAGTCGTAAAATCATGGGTATGAGTCTTACGAAAACATAAACACTTTTATTACTATACTAGCAGGGGTACCCGGCGTTGCCCGGGTTTAAATTCTACTACCATAATCACCATCATCAATCACTACTACCACAATCATCACAATACTTCTACTACCATAATCACCGGCCTCGACCTCCCTGTGCCTCATTAACCCTTTGGCTGCGGCCTTCTTTGGGCTATTTAGGGCATATTCAGGCACTCCTGAATGATAAATCAAACATCCGCATTAAATGAAGTATATTCTGCCGAAAACTAGGCGACAATAGCTTCAAAATGACAGCAGAACGGACCGAATACGTGGTCTGGTTCACCCGCAGTGATCCCAGTGAAACGCGGGAACCCCGCTATTATGTAACACTCGCTCGCTTGGCTGCACTTATGAGAGAGACAGAGAGAGACACACGCGAGACACAGCCTAGCTCAGTGAGCCGCTCGGTGCTCTGAGGGTCGGAGGTGGGCCCCTCACGCTCCCGCCCACTCTCACTCGATTTTTACGTTTTTTACAGGCTTTTGAAGCCTGGAAATTGCTGTAACTTGCCAAAACATTCCAGAACGTCACCCGCAGCGAAAGGGTTAAACGGCGACCTCGATTTCGGCCGCTAAATGACTTCCGATTTTTTATCTGACCTCATCCGTATCCCCATTTTGGGGGGCTGCGAACAACTTTCGTTCCATACACCTTTTCGATCGGAGGCCTCCTGCCCCAAACGGCCATTTTTTTCATTTTTTTTCATTTTTGTTTCAATTTCGGCCTCGAAACGACCTCCGATCGTGGCCTCGCCCCCTCTATGACCTGACCCAGGTTAATTGACACCCACATGTAAAGTTTCAGCTCCCCAGGTCTAAAACTGCGGCCGCCTATTAAGAACACACAGACAGACACACACACAAACAGACAATCGAAAATATTATATAGATATTTAAGACTTGTGAACTACATCAGAGGTGTTGGATAGAGAGGTATTATTATCATCCCAGTGATTTGGTCGTCTATGCGTGTGTGTGTTCCTAAAACATGTCAAATTTAGATATCACATTTACCTGTCAATAGCATTAAATAACGCCCTCGCTTCAAGGCAGGTCCCCCATAGTGTGAGATTTGGCAGCTAATAAAGGACCCAAAGCCTAAAGCTCTTAAGTGATGGTTCTACAGCAAGGGGACCACACAAGAATGGCCCTGTTATACTGGGCCCTTGGAGGGGGAGCCATTAGATTGGAGACACTAATTTTGTATCCTTATGGATGGACGCGTTGAATGTACATAGTCTGTCTATTTGAGGATAGGTGAACACAATATTTCTAATTGGGAATAGGTGAACACAAAATTTCTATTTCAGGATAGGTGATAGCAGTTTTCATTGTTATCAATGATGATTAATGTATCTGCTTATATTTATTTACTCCGTTAAAGAAATACCTGCCCTTTTAGTATATTAAATTATGTAAGTACTTTACTGTACTGTAACATTATTTAATATAAAGCATTTACAGATTGTAATGATTATTGCACATATATATCAATTATTGATATATATTGATATATATTATTGCACATATATTACATTATAATTTACGACTAATGGATTTAACGCAGAGCGAGAGAGAGAGAGAGAGACATTATTACAAATATGTTTGTTCTATGTGAGTGAGGGAGACAGAAAGCAGAACTACCTGTAGCAAGGGCCTCTCCCAGAATTGAAAGAGTGACACGGCCAAAATCAAGGGACGTTCAAGTCAAAATCAAGGGACACACAGAGTTTGAAGCAATTTATGTCATAGGAAGAAGGAAAGACTGATCCTGGGAGAGAGTTCCAGAGTTCAGCTGTTGAATAGAAGAAGGATTGGAAGTATCGTTTCACTCTTAAGTTGGAGAGTTGCACAGATTAGGTATCTCATGTGATATTATCCTGTTATTCTCTCTCTCTCTCTCTCTCTCTCTCTCTCTCTCTCTCTCTCTCTCTCTCTCTCTCTCTCTCTCTCTCTCTCTCAACAAATTGCAGAAATAACTAACATACAAGATACCGTAATTCTTAGCGATTTCAACTTACTCGTGACTAAATGGGTCGATATTCTTACTTCACACTCTGGACACGACCTCTATGCTAACTTGCAAGAAAGTTCACTTTTTCAATTTGTACGATCTCCGACCAGTGGTTATAATGTGCTTGACCTTGTACTCACAACAAAAGAGAACTTGGTAGAGAGTTTATATGTTGGTGATGAAATTAGTAACAGCGACCATCATACGATAACTTTCAATTTAAAGTTTAATAGTAACAAACCAAATAGAAGCATTGACAAAGTCCCTAATTTCAAGAAAGCAAATGTTCATAAAACTTAAATCAATGTTTAAAGAAACTGACTGGAGCTTTCTGACTAACAATAACGACATATATACATCTTGGGAGTGTTTCACAACCACTTACCTTAACCCTGGATCACTATCGCTCCAAAAGTGAGATATTCATCTATCGCTGTTGCACATTTGCTACTGCCACTTTAAAAATCCATATCTCCATAACCATTTGGTATTTTGCATTATCCTTCCTACACAACATTAACCTATCATTCCTTAGTATACTCTCAGGTTTAAGGCAAAAGTAAGTTATTCTATCATATTTAATTAACAAAATATATATAGCCACAATATATTCAAATACCAGCATCAAATGTGAAAGTTTTGCAAAATTGGAAATATTTCCTATCAGGTTTCAGAGCCTCTAGTCCAGCATAGGCCTACCCTACCCAAACCAATATGGCCGATCCTGTTATATTAGGCTTACATGCATATACAGTCGAAATATCATAGACCTAGTTACTATATATGGCTCACACTCTGCCTAAATATGCAAGTATTGCATAAACACAAAAGGTAATTACTTCCTATCGCAGTTGCACCAATGCAACCGGAAAATTTGCTGAGCTGGAGCTGGAGCGGCGTATGTCTACTCACCATCGAGGCATGCCTCGATGGTGAGTAGCTTTCGTCCTTATAGCAACTGCACATAGGGTTGAGCGTCCCTTGTTTTTGCCGTTTGGCAGACCGTTTATGGGTGTGAATCTCGGTAGACAGAGGGGCCAACTCGCCAACGCGCTCAGCCAATGGGAGCGCGGCTACGACGTGGGGAATTAAATGGCCGCCTGCCCGACCACTCACAGGCGCTGTACGAGACGTGCTTCAGTAGTCACGCTCAAACCGAGTTAGAGTCAACACACGAGTGACTACCTCCGCTACTTTAAACATCAATAACTCAAAACTCTACTCGTGGCGAGTTGGCCCCTCTGACACGGACCTCCTCAAATGAGTAATGCCCTCAATACGTTCTTTGCATCAGTTTTTACAACAGAAGACCTCAGTGATATCCCTACACCATCGCCGATTCAGCTTGATAATTCAGATGTTCTAAGCAATATCACCGTTACAGAGAGAGAAGTATTGAATTGTTTAGATAAACTCAAGTTACATAAAGTGCCTGGACCTGCTACAATATCACCTAGAGTTCTAAAGGAAGCTAAAGATGAGCTCTCTGAACCACTGACATTGCTATTCAATAAATCCTTGCAGTCTGGAACTATGCCTGATCAGTGGAAGCTAGCCAATGTAACACCGATATTAAAAACAGGCAGCAAATCCCTACCCAGTAACTATCGACCAATTAGCTTAACCCCAGTTGTATGTAAAATGTTGGAAACACTCATAAGAGGCAGATTCGTAAATCACTTAGAGGAAAATGGCATACTTAAAGATACTCAACACTTCTTTCGTAACAAAAGCTCCTGCTTAACAAATCTGTTAGACTTCTTTCACGAGATCCTCAACCTCTATGATGAGAGTAAGACTGTAGATATTATATACCTTGATTTTCAAAAGGCCTTTGACAAAGTTCCCCACAAACGTTTACTGCTAAAACTAAAAGTGCATGGAATACAAGACGGTGTGTTGAAATGGATAGAAAATTGGCTCAGCGACAGAAAGCAAAGAGTAGTAATAAACGGTAAGGCATCTAAATGGACCAATGTATGTAGCGGGGTACCCCATGGATCGGTACTAGGTCCAATTCTCTTTCTAATTTACATCAACGACATAGATGAGGGTCTCACCTGTACAATCTCAAAGTTTGCTGATGCTACAAAAATTGCAAATAGCATACTCTCAAAAGAACAAATTGACGATATGCAACACAATCTAGATAAGTTGTCACGTTGGGCGCAAATTTGGCAAATGAGTTTCAATGCGGATAAATGTAAGGTACTACATATCGGATACCAAAATGAGAAAGCAAACTATTCGATGAATGGCACTGAGCTTAAGAGTGTATACAGAGAAAAGCGATCTGGGAGTAACAATATCGAATAACCTAAAACCGAGTCAACAATGTTCAGAAGTTGTTAAGAAGGCAAACAAAATAATTGGCTTTATAGGCAGGTCATTTGAGCATAAATCCAAAGAAGTTATCCTAACTTTTTACAATTCCTTAGTCCGCCCTCTTCTGGAATACTGCGTTCAATCCTGGTGCCCTTATTACCAAAAAGATACAGACAAGCTTGAACGAGTTCAACGTAGAGTTGCCAAAATTATACCTAGCCTAAAGAACAAACCATACGAGGAGTGTCTTAGAGAATTAAATCTATTTCCTTTAACCCAACGCAGATTAGGAGGCGACTTAATTCAAGTGTTCAAAATCATCAAAGGCATCGACAATATGAACTGTAGTAGCCTAAGTACTTCACTATCGACCAATCTAATTATACGCAGGGAAACGGTTGCAAAATTATTGGTAAAACTTTTAACTCTCACGAATCTAAGAATTTCTTCTTCAATCGAGTTGTCAACTTGTGGAATGGGCTTCCCCGAAACGTTATAGACTGCAGCACCGTTGATTCTTTTAAACTTCGCCTAGACAGATATCTTGGATCAAACCCGCGACTGACTGCGTTTGTAAATGAATAACTTTAATTTATCCCCCCTTAGTTACAAACCCATCTGTCCCCTACTAACTTCCTAATCCTGCCATGGATATAAGTTCCAGGGCAGTATTTCCCTTTCCAATGTTCCATTACCCACTCTAAGCCACTGTCTGGACGACTTGGCCCTCAGTGTTTTGGAAGGACAAGCAGCCTAGAAGGGTCACTAGATCTGTTGTTGCTTGATTTCCTTTGTACTCCTTTGTACTCTCTCCCTCTCTCTCTCTGCCCTTGTGAAAGCCTGAAATCTGGGTTCCGTCTCTCAGTGTCTCCCATAAGCTCCATCTTATCCCTGCCTCCATTACTCACTCACTCTCTCTCTCTCTTTCTCTCTCTCTATCTTTCTCTCTCTCTCTCTCTCTCTCTCTCTCTTTCATTTTCTAATGCACACATGTCAATACAAATGATTTACATATCTGTTTTGGGTTATCTTTGCCAACGCAAACCAGAATAAGTGTATTATTTCTATGTACATTATTCGATTGCTTTATTGCGGAAAGCCAGACACATATATAATATTTAGCACATGAGCAGTTTTATTGGAAGTTGTATCAAAGTCAGTAAAATTACCAGATTTCCGAAGACCCCCATAACAAATAAAAGGAAACAAACAGAAGAATGGGAAACTAAAACAAATAACCTCCAGAATCAAACACAGCATGGGAAACGAAGTAAGAGAGAAGAAGGAGCAACTGTGGTAGAGAAACCATTGTTGTATTTAATGCTTCCAAAACTCAATGTATCCATCTTACTACCCGTCAGGAACCTCCAGAGGACTATCCCTTATTCTTCAACAATACAAAAATCAACCCTTCATCTTCTCTCAATGTTCTCAGTGTCTCTTTTTCTTCTGCTCTCACTTGGAAAGACCATATTACCAGTCTCGCTAAGTCAGCCTCCCAGAAGCTGGGTATGCTCAACTGCCTCAAGGGGTTCTTTACCCCTGCACAGATTCTTGCTCTGTACAGGGGCACAGTGCGTCCTTGTGTTGAGTATTGTTCACATGTGTGGAGAGGATCCTCTCACACCGCACTCCTAGACAAAGTAGAAAGGAAAGCCTTTCGTATCATTAACTCCCGTCCACACATCAACTCTCTGCAATCTCTCTCTCTCCGCCGCAATGTTGCATCTCTCTCGCTATTCTATCGCTACTACAATTATCAGTGTTCCTCTGAGTTTTCCCAGTGTATACCACCTCCTTTACGTAGGGTACGTAGTACCCGCCTTGCAACACAATCCCACCCCTACTCTGTGCAACTGTCCAACCCAAGAGTGAAACGCTATTCTCAGACTTTCTTCTATTCAACTGCTGAGCTCTGGAACTCTCTCCCAGAATCAGTCTTTCCCTCTTCATATGACTTAAATTGCGTCAAACTCCGTGTGTCCAGGCATTTTAGCTCGAACGTCCCTTGATTTTGGCCCTGTCACTCTTTGGAATCTGGGGTAGGCACTCGCTGCAGGCAGTTATGCCTTTTGTCTCCCTCATTCAAAAAGAAAAAACTAAAAAACTAAAGCAGAAATACCAACAACGAAGGAGAGAACTACCAAGAACAAGATGAATGCGATACCCAGGATACTTAAATTACCCAACGCCACCAACAAAGAAGACGGAAATAAGCACACCAAACAGGACCTACACACAGAGAAGAAAAACCCATCCCCAGCACCGAAAATCATCACGCAGGTAAAATCACATGTAATCCTATACACTATCCCCTAACACCAGACGAGATGCCAGAATTGCCACCATCACACCAGAGATACCAGCAACACCAGGCAAGACCATCACCAAAGCACAACAACACCATGAGGCTCCCAGAAAGAAGATAGTGTTCAGTCAGGGACAAAAGGACCAACATCGCCATATTAAGAAGGGACACTTACGCCCCTCTTCCGCCCAGAAGCCGACTCACCAGCCCGCAAACTTCTGAGGAGTGATCCTAATCCCCCTGGATTCGCCCCCTCCTGGACATATAACCTTTTGACCCCCGCACACCTACCCTGGGACATCTCAGCTGAAGTTGTCACTACTGCAACGAAAACCTGAATTAGGCTAGCAATTCTAGGGCTTGATTTAACTGACATATCAACAATCTAGTCCTAAAATTACCCTCCCATTCAAGGAAAAAAATGAAACCATGGTGGTTATCTTTCAAGGTATGGGGAGTTTTTTTACCTATTGAGGAATTATTGTTATCACATACCATGGTATAGGGAATAATGATAAGATCCCCAATAGGCTGCACTTATAGTATCTGAAGTACTTTACTTCCTTTACTAAATCCGCACTCTAAAATCTATGAAAAGATACTTGCCATGGAAAGGACATTCGACTAGTTTAGGGCTTTGCGAGATACCATTAACACCGGCACTCGGCATATAAAAGTCTTTAGTGCATCTGTCTGACGCCATGGTCGAGGACACTTGCAATTAAAAGGTTTCAACACCGCCCCTGAGTCCTTTGAACCTCTTATAACGGTCAGTGGCAGATCGAATTAAATTAGTAAGTTCATGATTTTACTATCTCCTCGCGTTAGCCCGATACGTTGTCACGGTGCCATGACACTAGAGACATCATATTAAAGACCCTAAGTGAAGAATACCGAAACGGAACTTCATCAACAATTAGCATAACGGTCAGGATAGATGAGTAGCTCTAGCCCCAGGACATATCCTAGCTAAATTACTTGCATTAATCTGATGAAAGTGCCCAATGTCATGACATCAAGGAACTATCATTTTTTATTTCCAAAACCAGATAACCCATCTGTATCCCAAACAACTCATCCACACGGCAGGCCCACCTGAACGGCCCAACAGAGCACTATTAGACCAAGCAGCTGTTATCTTATCTAACCACCTACTTCAACTTCAAAGTGCTTGATTAAGATTAAATATTGAAAACTTACTCATAATTATATACAATGAAATAAGGTGATACTAGCTAAAAACGACAGAGTCCTCAGGTATCGACTCTACGTAAATTACACTAGTGCGAAAGGTGTCATAATAAGTTAGAGTCCACAAGTGTTTACTCTGTTTATTTTTCCTCGCTAAGTGTCACCCAGTGAGTAGCTAAAATACGACAGAGTCCCCATATATTGACTGCCTAAATTACACCTGTGTGAAAGGTGTCCAAATAAGTTAAGAGTCCACAAGTAATAACTCTGTTTATTTTTTCCTCACTAAGTGTACCCCGGTGAGCAATGAAATATGACAGAGTCCCCAAGTATTGACTCGGCCTAAATCACACCAGTGCGAAGGTGTCAAAATAAGTTAGAGTCCACCAGTATTAACTCTGTTTAGTTTTCTCGCTAAGTATACCCCAGTGAGTAGCTAAATACGACAGAGTCCCCAAGTATTGACTCTGCCTAAATCACACCAGTGCGAAGGTGTCCAAATAAGTTAGTCACGATTCTTGACTCTGTTTATTTTCCTTCGCTAAGTATAATCCAGTGAATCACTAATAGAACGACAGACTCCTGCATTTCGACTCTTTTATTAATCCAGGTTCTTATGAAAGTTCCTAAATATATTGTGTGAGCAAATTCAAGATAGATATACAGCTTGTATATTCCTAGTCTCATTGCGGATCCTCGCCGTGCTTAGCATATTTTATGTTTTGTTAACCATTTATCCACGTATAACCATTAGTATTGTTAACCTTAGGAGTATATAAATAAAGACTGTTCATAAATGTTCTCCTTGTTATATGTACCCTTTAATCCTTCTGTGTATGTGTTTGTGTTTTGTGATTTTTACTTCTCCAGTTAAGCAGAACCTACCAAATCCAATCTCAAAACCTGGTAAAAACCCTGGTACAACAGGCAGGAATCAGTAACCCTATTATTTTTAGTGCATTGTGTTATATATTCTCGTAATAATAGGATTACATAATAGGTCTACAAGATTATGAACAAATACATTCATAATCCATTCAGGATAGAGGTGTAACAAGTAACAGCAAAGGTGGTATCATAGTTGCAATATAAACAAAAGAGGGAAAATAATCCTGTCACTATTCCCCTAATAAATAGAGTGCCTTGGACATTCACGGAGGAGCAAGCATGCCACCAAGTACTGCACACCTCCTTGTCTGGTGTATATTATGATGTATGAGACAATATTCACGTATAAATAAACACACCAGAATCACTAATTATCTCTTAACAATTGGGCGAAGTTAAAGTGTCTGTATAAAAATGTGGCAAAATAGGGCATCATGAATGTTATAAACAATATGGCTCCTTGGGACCTAAGGTCCAAGGCCAATATATTCCAGAGATAAACCTTATACACATATTGTTAAAATTATGTAAATTTGTGTGCAACAATAATAACTTATACCGGTATATATATATATATATATATATATAACTATAATGATGCAACTAGTTCTAATTATGAATTTTGAATGAACAGATTGGTATCGTGCACAAGGATCCAACCTGTATATTATGCACCACCAACCAGCCTGTCCATCGTCCGACATTCGTAATCCGTCTATCTGTCCGAAAATCTTCCTTGATCATTAAACGGGTTTCTGCTAGATTTCACAGGTATATCTGGTTGATCGATGCAACGGTTAGTTAAAAAGATATTATATTATTTTAATCAAAACTCAAGCATAAAATTATGGGATTTTTTGTATATTATTCAGTTTGCTCGAATTTCGATTTCACTATACAAGTTGCTGTAACCTCAATACTATATTGACCAATTTTTAGATCAATATTATATAGGGTAAGGCTAAAGGTCAAGGTCAAAATTCAGAATACAACTATTAGTAGCATTTCCTATAGTGACATGCATATTCATCAAATTTCACATGTACAATATATCTGTGTGGTCAATGGGAACATCGGGTAAGCGGAAACAAATACATTTTACTCGAAGGTCAAGGTTAAAGGTCAAAGTGAATAGATATGGTCAACATTTCACATCTCCAAGTTTGTTCCCAAATGTCACCACATACAAAATACTATAGGTAGCGCCAACGAACTTGACAATAATCTTGAATTCTTGACCCCTTAACTTATGATAACTCGAAATGAATGAAAGCAATCGGGCTTACGTTTCTATCATTTGGGAAGAGTCCACCAGGAAATAGGTGTGGATATTTACAGCTAGCTTGCTTTAGGCCTTTTTGAGTTACAGAGAGGTCAGGGGTCAAGATTATTGTCAAGTTCGTTGGCGCTGCCTATAGTTGCTTTTGCCAAAGGTAAGATGCTCACCAATTTTTTACAAAAAATATTCAAGGTCAAGTTCGAAGTAAAAGACAATTTTCACTATATCATATTTTATATTTTTCACTAGAACTTGACCACGTTCACAATCATACTTGCTTCTTGTATGTGAACTGGTCCCCTTTGTTTTAACAGTAGTTTCCCCTAGTATTTCCATACAGAGATTTTTTGGTAAGCCAAATATTGATCTTCTACTATTATGTAGGCCATTTTGATGCAACCACTATTCAACAACTTGGGGATATATTTGGATCATATAAAATTCAAACCAAAATACCAACTACATTTCCTGAAGCAGATTTATCGGATGTTAATGATTGGCATGGAATTATATGAGTGTAAAGAAAGTCTTATGATGCCAATTGTTGCATTAATAACTGTATTTCTTTCTATTCAATCCCCACCCCTCATCCCCCAATTTAATTTTCATTTAGTTCCCCCTGCCTCTGGAGACCTCTTACAGTTTCCAGCTCTCACCTCGCTTCGCACTCACAGTATTATACCATCAGCCTCTCTCTCTCTCTCTCTCTCTCACACACATAATTTACTAAGAATTGAGATGGGATTTTGGTATGAGCTTCTTTGCAAGTAAATGCTCCTTTTAAACCCGGGCACAGGTGGGTTTTTATAATATTGTCTACTTCGACTATTTATATATCTCCACAAAGGTGTAGCCTAACCTAGGTAAACAATATATGAATATGTAGCACTCAAGGTTTCTTGAAGAATATAGTCCGTCCATTCTAGGTTGGGAAGAAATCGTAACCCCTAACCTCTCATAACCCCAAAAAGGACTAGAGTAATCGAGTCAAACAGTCCTGGTGGTGTAATGGTTAGAGTGTTTAAAAATATGTGTGTGATAACCCAGGTTCGAATCCCGGTGGATCACATAATATATACTTTCATTAATTTCGTTGGAGGTGTTTGGTGTTGTGGTAAAATTAATTAAAATATAGATTGCTATTAAATAGGAAGACTGGGCTAGGGAATAGTTGTGGAAAGTGACAGCTCATTTTCTCTAGCTCTTTTCGAGTTACAGAGGTTAACTCTCCGGATCCGGGGGCCTTCATATGAGGTGATCGTCGTGTCCGGGGGTATTCCCGAAAAATGGCTATCTTCATAATTCGATATCTACTGATTGAGACCACCTAGAGCAGCCAACTAAATTGCATAGTGTAGAAATAACCTTCGTCTGTAGAATGGCATTGAGTTGAAATCGCTACGACAAGTGGTTGCCGAGATATGATGATGGGAATGGAGGTAATTTCCCGCATATTTTCGCCTGTGTCCGAACGCTTCGCCGCGGCCCTGGCTAGCACGCACTAAGTCACTCGTCGCTCCCGTGGCTTTTGTTCCGGTACACGATATTATGTTTTCATGGAGATAATGTGATATTATTGTGTCATTTATTACTTGTTCAACCATTATTTGAGTTACATCAAACTTTATATAACATATTTTCGGCGCTTTCACTGTTATTGTAATATTATTGTGTCACTTTCACTTTTATTGTAATAGTATTGTGTCACTTTCACTTTTATTACTCTTCTTGTTTTGAATTATTGTCACTCTCACTGTTATTATTGAGTTATTATTACTTGTTATACATTTGGTGTCACTTTCACTTACTAAGTTAGAGGCTAGGCTACGCAAGCGTACAGTACCGTACGGTATCGTGTTTGACACTTGTAATTATTACATTTGGTTGTTTCTTTCACTTAGAAATATTGTTATATTGTTTTTAGTGTCACTTTCACTTATTACAGGTTTCACTTATACATACTTATTGAATAGTTACTCTAATATATAGATGTTGTGTCTCTTTCACTTGCACATATTGTTATATAGTTTTTAGTGTCACTTTCACTTATTACAGGTTTCACTTATAAATACCTATTGAATAGTTACTCTAATATATAGTTGTTGTGTCTCTTTCACATGCACATACTGTTGTATTGTTTTTAGTGTCACTTTCACTTGCACATAGTGTTTTATTGTTTTAGTGTCACTTTCACTAGTGTTCTCAGGGTCAGTGCCTCCTAGAAGTTTACCAGGATGTGGAAATCATCGTGGGAAGGCGTGATGCACAGTGCTACCTGACATTCCTGGCGCTGATACAAGGTTTTGGTGTTTGTCTGGGGTCTTCGGGTGGTGTGGCTGCAGACATGGCACCGTTTCTGGGCCTTGCGACCAGCAGCTACTGGAAGGCCAACGATCCAGTGCTTCTTGTGGTGTTCAGAAGCGTATGTGCGGTCCATGGTGCCAGCTACTGGCATATGTTGAGCTCGTGGGGCATCCTCAGGCACGGTATATTCCCCAATAAGATCCAGAATGAGCTGTTTCTGGAATCTCCGAAGGTTGGTGTACTTCCTGGGCATTGTGGGGTTCATCAGCTTGTACAGGTGGTACGAATTCAGCACAGACACATCCATAATGTGCAGGAAGAACTTCTTATACCACCTGCAGGAGGTCCGCAGGCAGTCGATGAAGCCGACCTGCATGTCTGACTTGTCAACCAGACGCATGTTTATGTTGTAGTCCATAACTGCATCTGGCTTCATGATGGGCTCCCTGGTCCTGTGGTTGACTTTGCCAGAGTCAACCAGGTTGCCCTTGTGGATGGTGCTGATCATGTTGACCTTCCTTTGGTCGTGCCAATGGATTGCCAGCATCGGACCATGTTGCTTGAGGAAGATGTCCTTCTTCTTGGTCTTTTTGGGGAATTCCGGCATGTTCTTCCTCGTCCCCCGTACTGTGCCCTCAGTCTGGGTTTGCTGCCTGTTCAGGTACTTGGTGAGGATAGGGGACGTATAATAGTTGTCCGTGCAGAGTATGTGGTTCTTGTTGAAGTAGCGATCCATCATCGCCTTCACCATTGCTCCACCGAACCCTATTTCTTGATCTGCAAGAACATCACCCTCCTTCCCACTGTAGACAATGAAGTCCAGCACATAACCTGTCTTACAGTCACAGAGGACGAAGAGCATGATGCCGAATCAATGTCTCTTGGATGGTATGTACTGCCGGAAGTGAAGGTTCCCCCGGAACAGCACAAGAGACTCGTCGATCACGATCTTTTGAAAAGGCCTCAAGAATGTGGAAAACTTGGCCTTCATCATGTCGTAGAATCCCCTTATCTTCCACAGGCGGTCTGTTTTGTGTACATTGGTGTTGGTAACGAAGTGCAGGTTACCAAGTATGGCGAAGTAGCGGTCCCGGGACATAAGTTTGCCAAAAGCAGGTGTGGCAATTATGTCGCCTGTAATCCAGTAGTCTGCCAGTCGATGCTTCTTCACATGTGCCATGAGCATGGTCAGTGCTATGAACACATACATTTGGGCAATGGTGACAGGCTTCCAGGCCTTCATGTGGGAACTATGGGTCTTGCCGCTTAGGTTGGTCACTGAGGGCCTTCTGCTTATTGGTCTCATCGACAACATATGACATGACATCATTGTCGAAAAAGGCCTTGAATAGCACGGCAGGTGTTGAGTTGGGTCCCCCTGGGAAAGATGGATCAATCCCTGCGGTATTTTGGGCGTCATCGAATGTGGCATCTTGTGACAGAAAGGTGGCCCCATCCTCCCACGTCCAGACATCAGCATGCCTGGTACGGGGACGGGGACGGGCAGCAGGGGCGTTGGCAGCAGCAGGGGCGGCCTGGCCATGGCCGTGGCCACGCCCACGCTGACCGGCAGGGCCCCTGGCACGGCCACGTCCACGTCCAAGGGCACGGCCACCCCGAGCACGGGGACGTCCACGGCCACGGCGGGGTGCTGGGTCGTCCACCCACTCAGCTTCGTCCACAACAGGGTCGTCTGGGAGGTCATAATTCTCATCCCCAGAATCTGCACCGTGGTCATCCATATATCTTGAAGGGCAGCCATATTCGTGGGTGTCTTCAGGGTCATAGGTGGGATCCTGGTCGTCAGTTGGTGGTATAACATCAGGTGGCGACTGCTGGCGTGGGCGGCTAGTGGGTGGTGAAGGTGAGCTAGTTGGCTCTGAAGTTTTTAGGCGACAACGAGAGCGTTTTAGGGGCAGCTTAGGGCCTGAGGTGCTGCTTTGTGCCCCCCCTGTGGCCATGAACAAGGCCCTTTTGGAGGTGCGTTGACCACTTGCACCACTTGCACCACTTGTTGATGGCTGTGGGTCATGCTGGGACAAGACCGCACCACTTGCACCACTTGTTGATAGCTGTGGGTCATGCTGGGACAAGACCGCACCACTTGCACCACTTGCAACGCTTGTTGATGGCTGTGGGTCATACGGGGACAATTCCGCACCACTTGCACCACTTGTTGAGGGCTGTGTGTTATGCGGGGTCAATGACGCACCAGCCGCGGGTGACGAGGGCCCGGGAGACAAAGGACTAGGCCTACCCACGTTCAACTTTTCACTCTCATCCTCACTATCAGCATCTTCACCTCTTTCCCTTTTGGCCGCCTCCCGTGCCTGCTTCCTTGCACTATCCAGCACAGCTCTCCTACAAAAATAACTGGCTATTTTTGCAGGGGAAGGAGCCCCCACAGCCGACGCCGGGGTCGCAAGCGTGCGCGCCGGCTCACGTTCACGTGATGCGAGTAGGACACTTCCAATTTCACTAACACTTTCATCACCTTGATGATGTTCACCGCATCCAACATAGTCATCATTATCATCATCACCATCGTCATCATCAGTGCTATGAAAGCCCTGGAATTCTTCGCCATCTTCCACTTCATCAACATCTTCACTAACCACATGCTCTTCATCAAAATCACTCTCAATCTCACTAAGGTCATGATCACTTAACTCTTTTAGCACACGTGCAACACCACCGGGACTTAGCAATGCTTTCTTGGTTCTTTTAGCCTCGCCTTTCTTAGGCTTACGGGTCGCGGCGGCGGGCGGCGATTCGGACACAGCGATTTGTTTTGGGTTAACTCCAGCCATCTTGGGTGCGAGATAAGAACTGATGCTGCCTGGTAGTTTGTGCTTGGTGGCGCTGCGGTCGTCCACGCACACAAAAAAATCCGCCCGCGCAATTTGAACTGTTTGATTTTTATTTTGCCTCATATGAGGCCTCCCGGACTCCTAACCAAAATATGTTTTGCCTCATATGAGGCCTCCCGGATTCCAAGGGTTAAAGGTTACGATTTCTACCCAACCTAGAATGAACGGACTATAGAACACTGTACACCAAAATTAATAGCTCCTGTGAATCTTGAAGGAGATGGAACATTCTGCTTTATGGGGAAGGTAGTCACTTTTATGGGACCCCCTTCTCCCTCATATTTAGCATAATAGTTTTGAGATTTTAAGATGTTCATTCCATTAATTTGACGATTTTAAGACCTTTCGCCCCCTTTATTGTCAATATTAAGACCTTTCTCTGCTATTTAGGTGTTTGTTTTATCCTCACAAGCAATAGCGAGCCTAATCTAGAAGAGGGATCTAATGAATGTTTTTTTTAAGTTTGATGGATGTCTAGGGAAGAAACTAAAAGATATAATAAATATAAGAAATAATCGACCAAAATATAAACCCTTCCCCCTTAGGGGCGGGCAATAGCGTCCCTCCCTGCCAAGGGTGCTAACTCGGTGCGCGGGGTGTTGCCACAATTCCCTTGCACTCAATCCCATTCTTTACGACTCCGTTGCTAATCCTTTGGACTCTGATTTAATTGTGTACAACACCATTGCCAACCGAGTACACTCCGTTCAACTCTGTCTATATTAGTCCGATAATTTTAAGGTGACTGCAACTGTTGATAACGTAAAACCTTGCAGCACTATTCGCCAAAAAATATCTGTTACAATATATAACTTTAGGAGAATAAGTGTACTGGATATAACTATTTCACACATACACACACACACACCACAGGCTAGCTCAGTAGTACTGTTCCCGCCTGCTACCATCATACAACTTTTAAATCACAAAATTTCAAAACCTTTGAAACTGCATATAGCAATTCCTTGAAGTGCATGTGTGATGTTCCATCTTATGCCAGCAACCACTTAACAGCAGAGAGATGTAATCAATTACTTTTTAAACATATAGCATCCCTGACTCAAGCAAGGTTTTTAAAAAGAGTAATGAAATTGCATAACCCTCTGTGACGTTAACCACTCCGTTAGAACCGCATGGCTTGTCCTACAGTGACTCGCTAGGATCGCCAGGGCAGTGGATGGGGCTACAGTTTATGTATTAGAGTGTGCTTTATTTCATATGAAAGCTTGTGTCATGGGGAGTCCAGAAAGGCTCTTTGTTTTCACCCATGTCAAGGCTTTATATATTTAATTGTAAAGTATATATTTTATCATTAACTAGTAATGATGGGATCTGGGAGAGAGAGAGAGAGAGTAGAACAGAGTGAGAGGGAGCGCGCAGTGTTTTTGTCCCGCTCGATGACGTCACGGCTGGCTGCCTCGTGGGGGTTAGTTAAGAGAGGTCCTTACCATGCTGCTAGCTCCCTTGCTAGTGGCTAGAGGACTTGTAACCGCTTTTTTCCCACACGCCTCGAGCTAGTGCGAGTATATATACAGTTCCTCGCCACTCTCTCCCTCAGATCTGGTTTCTAGAACGCATCCATCTTTTTCTCTTGCTATCTGTCCCCCGTATCGCACCTGAGAATCTTTTCCTCTGCCTACCTCTCTCTTTTTCATATCTTTCACCACCTTTTTATTAATATTATACCCCCTCTGGTTAACTCTGCAAAATCAGCTTAATGCTGGCCAGTTGTATTGTGCGTTAAGGTCTGATATAACCCATGTATGTTAGTTGTTAAGATAAGTGGATCACGAAGCATTGGTTGGCTTTCATATTGCCGCTTCCTATAATTATTAGTGTTCTGCTGGATTAGATAATGCTAGACTAGGAGTCTGATATTATAAGGTATTGTTTCCTATGAGTGCTGGCTTTAGGAAAAAGCTGCACGACATACCTGAGAACTGGAGTTGATTGAGTAAATTCTAGTCAGTGTGCCATTGAGAGTAGAGCATGCACGAATGAGGGCTTTTTGCCTATACCATTCTGCACTGTTCTAAGCTCGTTGTTTGTCTTTGAGGTACGCCAGGAGAACGCTCAATACTTCGGTATTAAGGTTTCTCAAGAGAGCTACCATTCCCTATAACGTAATATTTGACGCACAGACTTGAGATTTGCACTAGGCTATGCGGCATGCCATGCGCACCAGTATCTCGTATCATTGACTCTAGCTAGACTTTATCAGTCACAGTAGACATTAAGTATATTAAACCAATTACTCTTTTTATGCATACCCGTTTATGATTACACAAGCATTTCGCAGCCTAGTTTGATGTATTGAGACACAAACGACTTAGGCTCTTTTTGTTGATAGGAATACTGCGTTGTCGTGGCGATTATTATTATTGTTGTAGTGTTTAGAATATTCTTGGCTCCGACGGCATTATATATTCTGCCTTTTTGTGTGCATAGCCTGCACGAGCATTGTTCCGCTGCGTGCCTTTTTGGGTTCCATTTCCGATACGAGCATCTTTATAGCATCTAACATTTAAAGAAGATTCCTTGTTAGTGTTGAAGGACTTTAGTGCACTTTATTTCATGCAGGAGTGCCTGACATTTATTGATTAAAGTAACGTAAGCTGTAACTTCTCTTACCACCTTACTTTGCATACCATAACCAAGCACCTTCGGTTATAGGTAGTAATAGGCTGTTTTCACATAACATTAAGCCTAGAGTAGACGCACATTTATTGAGAGTTTTGATAGCCTATTATTGCATATAGAACTCTGTAGAGTATTTGTGTTCTTTGTTCACTGGGAATATACATCAGAGGTTGGATCTAGCGCTTTCCGTTGTAGCATTTATGCCATTACTAGTCCAATGAATAAGAGCCCTGATATATTTGAACCCCAGTCGTAACACCTCTTATTAAATGTAATAATTATACAGTACTATAAAAAAGGTTTATTTATGAAACACACTGTTGGCCTATATGAGAAGGAGTATGGTATTGATATTTTACAAGAGGAGGAAGGAAGGTTTTCGGAGCAATGGGAAGTATGTGGAAGACCAGAAATCTCGGAGTGAAAGTAAAAAGTGCAATGTATCAAGGAATTGTTGTGCCAACAGTGATGTATGGGGCTGAGACATGGGCTCTGAAGAAAAAGGAGAAAAGAGGGCTGGATGTGATGGAGATGAGCTGCTTGAGGAGTATGTGTGGAGTTACTCGTAGAGACAGATTGAGGAATGAAGAGATACGTAGGAGAGTGGGGCAGCAGGAACATTTGTCAGCCAGAGTGGACAGAAGGGTGCTGAGCTGGTATGGTCATGTTGAACGAATGGGAGATGAAAGGCTTACAAAGAGAATATGTGAGTCAGGTACAAGGGGAGATAGAAGGGCAGGAAGACCCCCATTGAGATGGAGAGACTGTGTAAGAAAGGCTTTGGATGATAGAGGAATGACTATAGATCAGGCAGGGGAAGTGGTGGTGGACAGGAGTGAATGGAGAATGCTTGTGAATAGTTGAGTGAACACGTGGTCATTTGGAGTAAGGGGTCGGGCGCAAGTTGGACTAGATAATAGTCCATCAGGCGCCTGGCCCGGGGAGACGATTAATATGAAGGGTGCGCCTGGAAGTGTGGTGGGAGGGCTTGTGGCTTTGGCTCCGCTGCATGTCTGCCTGCCGAGATCGGAACCTCTCCGGGTGGTCGGGGGCCGGGGGAGTGCTGGAGCGACCTTGGTGACCCTGGTCTCTGGGTCTTCTCCTGGGTGACCTGGATGTGTGTGAGTTTGTGCTTTTTATCTGTGTTTATTTGTTGTTTTATGTTGTTTTGTGTTTTCCCTGTTCTTGCTCTGTCTTAAGTCGGCTACCCCCAAAATGGGGATTGGGCCTGAGCATATAGATAGATAGACAAGAGGAACTTGATTTCATTAAGTCAAGATTAATTTGGGTACAGCGACATGAGGAAAGGCGAGGTCCCTGTATGTTTTATGGATATTAGCAGGAAAGGTGTTTGCCGTAACTCAAAATAATTATGTTTTAATAGTTTTTTTAAATAGTGCCGCACTAACCATTGTTTTTTTATTATACTATATATTGTGATTCCTTTTAAATAATAATTATATATAAATATTTTTAACTGTAGTAGGGTAATTTTTTTTTTTAAGTTTTTATCTCTACCAGTTTCCATTACTTTTTTAATTTATATTTGTTTAAAATCTTATATATTGTTTAAAAAAAATGTTTTTATCACTTTGACTATTAAATGTTAACATTGTTTGTATTCTACTATAAACTGTGATTCCTTTTATATTACTTTTTCATTATTTTTAACCACAATAGTAACATTAGCTTTAACAGTCCTTGTTTCAAGAGTCTCCATTATATTCTTTTTATATTGATATTTGCCATATTAATATTGTTTATATTAATTTAAATTAATGTTATCACTTTGTCTATTCAAATATTTGTATGATAATACATCTTTATTATGCATTTTATGACAGTCCTAACATTCAGCAACGTGGAAATCTTATTGTGTATGTTTTTATATCGACACATATTGACAATTTTAATGTCAATTTATTATACTATGTAATATATGTTCGTCTGTTATGTATATTATGAAATAAAGTTGATTGATTGATTGATTGATTACTACCCAGCAGACCCGGGTTCAAATCTCGCTCAAGTTAATGAAGGTTTTCTGAAACAAAGCCGGTGGTTACCATCTCCCTTGAGCAAGGATATGGGTAATTGTCATTTAAAATAAAGTCTAGGAAGCGGGACAATACGAGCCAAACACTCAATTCCTGTAAAACTACAATTATGAAAACAAATATGAATACACACACACACACACACACACAAACAATTGCATTCCCCAGTGTGTTTGTCGTGCATGATGCATACAAAGGATGGCAACGAAAGCAAATACTGAACACAACCGAACGAAATATACGTGCTCTTATACGTGGAATTATATAATGTGCATGATTGATTTACGAGTGAAGTTGCTAATGCAGTGGTTAACTCATCTGATTAGTCTACTGATTATTATAGGAAACCAAACTCGCAATTCATTCATATTATTATATTTTCATACATAAGATCACGACGAGGAACATAACTTATGTGGGCACCTGTACATTAAACAACAATAGTTTGTTTAGTACAGTCGCGCTAATAAGTGATGTCTCGGCACCAAGTATGTTTTGAACAATAATTGGTATCAGCAATATCTAAGCTTCATTTCTTCATATCGAGTGAGATATACAAACATGTTCCGACACCTACTCACCTTATTCAACATCTGACATACATTAATACAGCACAAAGCAAGCCAAGCATACTGACAGCTGGGACATGACTTATTAGCGCGACCGAGCCTTGTTGATAATGTAAAAATATATAGAGGAGGGATATTTACTGGACATTCTACGACACAAACAACACTTCTCACAAGCAATACTCGTGACAGTAACTTGCAGTAAAATAAACTGTGTATGAGTAAGGTTGTAGGAGAAACATTTATGTTATCAAAGCAGTCGACCACAGGATATGTTCCATCTCTGCAAATGTATGCATGGAAAAAACGTGTAAGCTCGAATAATGGGTGAAGTTAGTTATACAGTAGCTAGTGTATTTTTCATCAATAAACTGCTTATGCAATATTACGTTCGCAAATCATTCATAATCAATTTCTTGCGTACAATTCTCTCCACCAAAGTCGGCATTGTAAATGCATTTGCTCTACTTCAATCAACCGCAATTTTGGTCAATATATTAACATTAATCCCTTCGACACCTGGGACGCACGTTAAGCGTCGCTTATGTATGTAACCCACAGCCCCAGCGGCACAACGGTTGCGTCAGCCTTAATTACTCTTGTCCTATGGCACACAGAGGGTTCACATTTATATGGGAGCTACTTTAGGATCCCACGGAACAATATCAATGGTTGGAAACCCGCCTGGGAGTGATTTTTCAGTATATTGCCTACCCATCGCCCCATGTTAATTGATACTTTCCCCCGACCCCCAGGACCCCCAAATGACCTAGGTGAGCGGTTTTATGTTGTTTTGCCTTCATTACTAACGCATCCCATGTGTTCTAAGGAAAACAAAAATGACAAGTGGCTGGTCCTGGAGTGTACTTTTTTATTAAATCGCTTGGGGTCCAAGGGGTTAATGATATTGGAATTCATTTATTATACATACACCCACAAATACACACACATATTCTCTCTCTCACACACACACATCCTCATCCAATTACACAAGTGGCCTATGCACGAGGTGATCTCTGTACTGGGTTTCACAATGATGGTTTTTCCGTCAGGTTAAAGTTACATGTACAGTTTGGAGTGCTTGGTCAATACTGTTGTTGTGTGTTAAGGGGGCCCACCTGGTGTGTTGTTCTCTCTCTCTCTCTCTCTGGGATGTATCCATTCGGCCCCTTTCAGCCTACTGTTTTAAGACGTTTACCCCCATCCAGGTAAGCAGCCTACTGTTTTAAGACGTTTATCCCCATCCAGGTGTCGATTTCTTCCTGGCGAGCGATAACAAATCAGTATTGTATGGAGAAATCCGTTTTTTGCAGGAGACATTTTCCTATCGAAAAATGTACAAATTTAGCCTGCTGTCGATTTTTTGTTTTAAATATACTGGCTCGATACCGCTCGCCAGGCAAAAATCAACACCTGGATGGAGATAAACGTCTTAAAACAGTAGGCTGAATGGGGCCGAATAGATACAACCCAGACAAAGAGAGAAAAGGAGAGAACAAAAGTAGGTCACCCTCCTTAACGCACAGGGATGCCGTTGGTGTATGTTGCTGTCTCACTCACAATTATCACCATGAATATAACATAAATTATACTGTAGTTACCCCAATAAGTGATGTCGCGGTACCAAGTATGTTTCCATCAATATTTAGCATCAGCACTATGTAAACACTAATTCATCGTTTCGAGTGAGATATACAAACATGTTCCTATCTTTATACACCCTCTTCAACATCTGACAGACATTACTACAGCAAACAGCGAGCAAGACGTAATGACAGCGGCGACATGACTTATTTGGCCAACCGTACAACAACAACAGTATAAAGATCCTCACCAACAACGACAATAGTTTTACTATTGGCAATATTACTATACTCCGTTCATTCTAGGTTGGGCAGACATCGTAACCTCTAACCTCTGTAACTCAAAAAGGGCTAGAACAAAATAATAAGCTGTCAATTTTCAAACCTATTCCGTAGCCAAGTCCTCTTATTTGGTAGCAATATTAGCTTGATTACTATAGTCCTTTTTGAGCTACAGAGGTTAGAGGTTACGATTTCTGCCCAACCTAGAATGAACGGACTATAGTACCACTATCCCACCACCAATAACAACACTACCATTGTCAATATTACTATAGTCGATTTGTTTTCCAGTTGATGGTAAATTATTAAACCCTTTAGCATCTGCTTTATAGATACTTAAGGGGGTAGTACTCGTTTTTTCTGGACCCTCTTCTCCCTCATATTTAGCAAATTAGTTTTGAGGTTTTAAGACGTTCGTTCGGTTAGTTTGGCGATTTTGAGACCTTTCGCCTCATTTTGTTTTATTAATATTAAGACCTTTCGTGCCCTTTAGGTAGCGAGCCTCTAATTTTAAAAGGTACCGGCCTTCGGCGGGGACATTTTTCTACCAAAAAATTTACGACATTTTCTTTAAAGGTGGTCTAGTCTCTAGGGGGTGTTTTTATAAGTTTGATGGAGGTCTAGCGAGGAAACTTAAACATAAATTAATAAATAAATATATAGCCCAAAAACCAAGTATTACCACCTTAATGGAAACATATGAAACTACTATGTTTCTGTGCCAAGTATACATAATTAACAACATATTTCGATACAAAATCAACGTACTGTAATAGCTTAGTAACCGAGAGCGTAACATGGAAATTTATACTCAGCTGGACAAAATAGGCTATTTAAACAACAACAACAACAACAACAAACAAACTAAACCCCCACCATCATCTCCAATGCCAAAATACAAACAACAACATGGCCAGCAAAAACTCCTCCATCAACAAACACCATCAATACCACCAACTACAGCAACAGTAAAACACAGATATAACAAATACAACAACAATATCACGTCGTTAGTTGCAGTTCACTTAAGGGGGGTCACCGGCATTTTGATCTTTCTTTCCTTTTTTTTCTTTCACTGGTTTGTATCCATTTGGCTCCATTCAGCCAACTGTTTTAACACTGCACGAGCGGCTAGGTCGGTAACTTCTACTACCTGGCAAGCGGGTGGTTTTACCCTAAACGACCTTGTTTCCGTGCTCTTTTTCATGCATAAACAAGAGCCAGAGCGTAATACAATTATGTATCCCTGAAAGGGCGATAATTGAGCTTTCCAATGACACCAGAACCATCCTTTTACGACCACGCGTTCTCTTGCAACGATCGTGCAAGACGAGTGCAAAATCCCTAAAATACGGTAATATCCTTACTTAATTCCCTGTGTAGTGAGGCAGTGAGTGTGGATGTGTGTGGAGGGATCGTCAGTAGTCGCGCGGGACCCGTGCCGAGCGGTCATGAGCCGACTTACGCTCCTCCCGTTGCTCGTCTCTCTCTCAGAGCCATTATTGCTCAAAAATTGCACACAGACTTAAGTCGGGCCCCGCCACTTAGTCCTTGGTTCTCGGTAGCCAACGTTAACCCAGGGAGATGGGCCGGTTTTTGTGGACCCTCTTCTTCCTCCTGTTTAGCCCCTTAAGTTTTCAAATTTTAAGATGTTTGCCTAATTAGTTTGTCGATTTTAAGACCTTTCGCCCCATTTCTTTGTCAATATTAATACATTTCGTGCTATTTATGTGTCGATTTTTTTCATGGCGAACGATAGTGAGCCTGTAATTTTGGAAGAACCGGCTTTGTGGCCGGGACATTTTTCTACCGAAAAATGTACAAATTAAACTACATGGGATATCTAATGGATGTTTTTGTTTAAGTTTGATGGAGATCTAGGGAGGAATCTAGAAAAATAATGAATAACTGAAAAAATCTACCAACTAAGTGAACCATCCCCCCTTAACTGTAGTACGACAAATCTATAAACTTTCTACAAGGTTAATAACAAACATTAACCCAGTACTTATTTTCATCACTTAGTTCACCATTATTACCATGAATACCAACATCATCACCAACATAATTACCAACATCATCACCAACATCATTATCAACATCACCAACATCATTACCAACATCATTATCAACATCATCACCAACATCATTACCAACATCATTACCAACATCATCACCATCATTACCAACATCATCACCAACATCATTACCAACATCATCACCAACATCATTATCAACATCATCACCAACATCATTACCAACATCATCACCAACATCATCACCAACATCACCAACATCATTATCAACATCATTACCATCATCAACATTATTACCAACATCATCACCAACATCATTACCAACATCATCACCATCATTACCAACATCATCACCAACATCATTATCAACATCATCACCAACATCATCACCAACATCATTATCAGCATCACCAACATCATTATCAACATCATCACCAACATCATTACCAACATCATCACCATCATCACCAACATCATCACCAACATCATTATCAACATCATCACCAACATCATCACCAACATCATTATCAACATCACCAACATCATTACCAACATCATTACCAACATAATTACCAACATCATCACCATCATTACCAACATCATTACAAACATCATCATCATCATTACCAACATCAACATTATTACCAACATCATCAACATCATTTCCAACATCATTACCATCATTACCAACATCATCACCAACAGCATTACCAACATCATTACCAACATCATTACAAACATCATCACCATCATTACCAACACCATCACCAACAAAACTACCAACATCATTACCAACATCACTACCAATATAATTGCCAACATCATTACTAACATCATTACCAACATAATTACTAACAACATTACCAACATCATCATCACCAACATAATCACCAACATTATTATCAACATCATTACACCCATCATCACCAACATCATTACCAACATCAATACCAACATCATTACCAACATTATACCTACCAAAATCATTACCAACAATACACCTACCAACATCATTACCAACATCATTACCAACATCATTACCAATATCATTACCAACATCATTACCAAAATCATTACCAACATCAATACCAGCATTATCACCAACATCATTACCAACCTCATTATCAACATCATCACCAACATAATTACCAACATCATTACCAACAGCATTACCAATATCACTATCAACATTATTACCAACATCATTACTAACATCATTATCAACATCATTACCAATGTCATTACCAACATCTTCAGGTGTATAGTGGAGAGGTATCTTTCTTAAGGGGGGATGGACCGTTTTTTCTGGACCCTCTTCTCCCTCGTGTTTAGCCCCATTATTTTTTCAGATTTAAAAATATTTGCCCTATTAGTTTGACGATTATAAGACCTTTTGTCCCATTTCTTTGTCAATATTTAGACCTTTCGTGCTATTTAGTATAATAAAGATGAATGGAGATATAACACCAGTACTCTTCAATCCTTTATTGGCTAGGGTTGAGTACAGGAGCGCCGAGACGCTTGTTGGTTATGTGAGAGTCTGGTGTGAACTTAAGGACTTGCTGCCTCCACAGGCCTGGGTGCCACTGGCGCCCGCAAGTCTAAAGTGTCTGTGGTGCCATATGATGTTGGACAATAGTGGTGTATACATTATTATTATATCTCCCCCCACCCCCTATTGGCGTCCGACGAGACGATGGTGGAGTCGGGTGGTGTAGGTTGAGTGGAGGGCGGTAGACGAAGCTGGCGTAGGAAGCGGCGGTAGCGGAGCGTGGCTCGCCCCGACCCATCCACCCGGATGGTATACTGGCGGTGTGGATGCACCTCCACTACAGTGCCAGTCTTGTTCCACCGTGTCGGGTTGTTGACCCCCTGGTTCTGGACGGAGACCCGGTCACTGATGTAGAGTGGTGATAAAGGCCGGGCTGAAGCATTATAGTATGTGGCTAGGGCAGCGTTACGGTGGAAAAGGGCTGCCTCACGAGCTTCGGCCGAGAGAAGCCAGTGGCGGTGGAGATGGAGAAGTGCAGGATTGCAGGGGACGTGGTCCCGTAGGGTCCTGCCGAAGAGAAGTTGAAATGGTGACTTGTCAATGGTCGAGAGGGATGTGTTCCTGTATTGGAGGAGTGCGCGGGCTACAGCGTTGTTGTCTAGGGAGCCAGTAGGGGATGTACAGTCCGCAATGATGCGGCGGGCTGCTTTAACAGCCAGCTTGGCGCGGCCATTAGACTGAGGGTAGAACGCAGAGCTGACCCGGTGTGACACACCCCAATGTGCCAGGAATTCTTGGAAGTCCCCGGCTGTGAACTGGGGCCCACCATCGCTCGCCAGTACCCGGGGTGCTCCGTAGTGGGTGAAGAGGGTACGGCACGCCGAGATGAAGTGGTGAGCATCACATTTACCTGGTGGCAGGTAGAAGATGTGGATATTGCTGGAGAAGTGATCGACTTAGACCAGGTAGTGTTTGCCCTGGTGCTGAACAAAATCGGCGGCTACCTGGTCGTATGACCATTGGGGTGGGTCAGATGACATGAGTGGCTCTTTCGGCTGGGACGGGGCGTGGGCGCGGCAGTAGTGGCAGGTATCCAGGCAGTTGCGTAGGGCCTTGTCAATACCTGGCCAGTAAACACTCGCACGTGCACGAGCCTTCATGCCAGTCATACCCTGAGGAGCTGAGTGAAGGACCTCGAGAACTCTGGACTGAAGATGATGGGGGATGACTGGTCGTTGATCCATGAGGGCCACCCCGTCGACGGAAGTGAGACGGTCTCCAACACCCCAGAATTGTCGTAGTTGTGGGGCGGTCGCCTCTCTGGAGTCCGGGAAGCCCTCGGGGATAGTCTGAAGAAGGGAGGTATACTCACTGTCTTGTTGGCCGGCAGATTTAAGGTCAGACCATGATACAACTGGGTCAGGTATGGCGGCGAGCATGGTGAGGGAGGCCAAGGCAACGGAGTGGATATCGAGCTCGCTGGTGGCCGCACTATGCACATCATGGGCGTCCGCGGAGGGCTGGGTCGGGTAGCGGGAGACAGCATCGGGGCCGTGGTGCCATTTGCCAGGCGTATGTTGAATGGTGAACTGGTATCGTAGGGTACGTTCCTTAATCTTGAACAGGCGAGGGTTTGTATGTTGTCAAGGGACCGGTCGTTAAGGATGTGCAGTAGAGGTCTGTGGTCCACGACGACGACGAGGTCAGGGCAGCCCAGGACGAACATTCTGCATCTGTCAAGGGCGTCAGCCACTGCTAAAGCCTCGCCTTCGACGGGTGCGTAGTGGGACTCCGCAGGTGTGGTAAAACGGGAGCCGGCGAAGATAAGTTTCCAACCGACCTTGCAACAGGTTGGGGCAGATGCGGTAGGGCAGGAACAATGTTGTTGGAGTAGGAGGAAGCCCAGGCCGGTTTTGCTCCAGTCTGTGGCGAGGCATGTGGGTCTGCCGATCTCGAAGGAGCAGACACCTTCCTCAACCAGGTGTGTGATGTGGTCCTTAGATGTGGCAAAGGTACGGTCGAGTGCCTCATCCCAGTGGAAGGGGGTTTTGGACTGCACAAGTTCCCGGAAGGGCGCCATTTCCGCTTTGATGCTGAAGGCCCAGGCGACCTGTTCAACGAGACCAAACCACGACCGGGCTCCCGTGATGTCTGTGGGCGTGGGAAAGTCACGGATTCCCTGAATCATGGACGTGCATGGCTTAATTCCAGTGTCTGTGATGGTGAGTCCGGCGAAGTCAACTGAAGGGGCGGCGAAGGTAAACTTGTCAGGGTTGAAAGTGACACCGTTGGTTGCGCAGAGGACCAGGTAATCAAAAGTGTGCCAAAATGCCTCCTCGACTGAAGAGTCCCACAAATGGGAGTCGTCGACACACTTCACCTTACGAGGGACAGCCTGTATGATTGCGTTGAATCGTCGGGTATAGGCGTCGCCAGCTGCCAAGTAACTTTGAGGGGCCCTGATATACCTGTAACGGCCAAATTCTGTGATAAAAGTCGTAGCCTCCCTGCTGGATTCGTCGAGTAAAACAGCATGGTATCCATTCCAGGCGTCTAGGACTGTCTTACGAGTGCCTGCAGGGATGGATTGGGCCAAGTTGAATGGGCTCGGGGTGTGATGTGTCTCCCGAAGGCAGGTGTGGTTGAGTGCCTGCAGGTCAACTGTACGGCGGGGTTGTCCAGTTTTCTTGGCGACCACCACCATCCTAGAACACGAGGTAGTAGGGGTACCGATGGGGACAGGCTCAATAATGCCCAGTGCGACGTCCCTGTCGAGATCAGCTTTGACCTGGGACTTCCAATGATGTGGTATAGGGGCAGGGGTGTGCACGGCACGTGGAGATGCGCCAGGCTTGATGTGGATGTGCATGGGAGGGCCAGACATCGTGGGGAGTGGGCCGCTGGTGGTGTTGAATGCTGAAGATGTAAACTGTGACAAGAACCAGTCACGAAGGTCAGACAGGTGCAGGTCGTTAGGTGGGAAGGGGAGGGAAGTGGGCCGGTGTGGTGGAGGGGTCCTGGTCAAGGTGGGTGGTGGTTGGGCGGTGTGGGCCATGCAGGGGGTAGGTGGGGGGAAGTCGGGAGGGATGATATGTAGTGCCCTACAAGCTGATATGCTAATAAATAATGGTGACTGTGCCTGAATAATAAAAACATCATCATCAGTAGTGTAGGGGTGCCGGCAACGTCGGTGGCGGTATTGGTAGTCGGCATATAACCCAGGACCTGGAGAGTGTGACCCCCCACGGCCGTGATCCATTGGTGAGTAGGCTGTAGGTGGTGGCGTTAGAGGCCCAGTGCCCGTAGTAATTGTAAACCAGCCACAGATACATGGGCGCCCGTGTCAGGGTGGGCCGTGATGCTGGTGGGGTGAGAGCGGGGCGACATGGCAGTAGAAATGGTAATGGGCAAGGAGGGGAGCCGTGCGGGTGGTGGTTTGTTAAAAGCCTGCTTGATAGTACCAATGATAACAGCCGCGGATGAAGGTGAGGGCGTGGAGTGACAAACTGTGGAGTAATGGTTGAGTTTGTTGCACGACGGGCAGGTCTTGCCCCAAGCAGGGCATTTGGATGGGCATTCGGCTCGAGAGTGTGTGGATAGGCCGCACCCACTGCACTGAGAAGATGTGGATTTACAAACCTTGGCAAAGTGGTTAGGTTTATTACACGCCGTGCAGGTCTTGCCCCATGCAGGACACTTAGAAGATCTTTGGGCTTGTGAATGTGAAGATAGGCCACACCCGGAGCAACGTGTGGGAGATGAAGTGGGGCCGACGTGGGTAGGTGGTGGGGCGGGCGACGGGGACTGAGTGGGTTGGGCGGGGGGCTGGATAGGGGCTGGGCGTGGATAAGTACTCTTGAGATGCTGGTATGGTGATTTCACAGCATGTACCCCCGGTTCCATGGCCGTCTGGTCGAGTGCCGCAGATTCGAACCCCACACAGTAGTTGATAACATCTTGTAAGGTAGGTAGGGTGCGGTCTTTAGTTAAAACATCTTGCTGAAGGGACGAATCACTAATCCCGATAGTCACCTGGTCCCGTATGTGTTCGTCAGAGACATCAGTGTGGCAACAGGGACAGGTAAAGCCACAGTCCAAAGTGGCCTCCGTAATACGTGTGACGTAGTCCCGGATCTGTTCAGTAGGTTGTTGGAGGAGAGACCGGAAGTGGTGGCGAGCGGCTGCGCGGTTCCGTTGTCGGTGGACGAGTTGTGTGATGAGAGTTGCTAGGTCGATTTCTGGCAATGAGGAGAACGCCTGATTGTGAGCAATTATGGCGCTCTGAAGGGCAGGGTCGCACGTCTGGTAGAGCTCGATGGTAGCCTCGTGAGGTGGTAGAAGGACAAGCCGTTTGTAGACCTCCCAATCAGCCCAGAATTGGCGTAGGGCGTGTCCCGGCATATGTAAAGCGGCCTGGGGCCGCGTAGAGGCAGCCCGGCGGGGCGGGGCGGGGCGGGGCGGGGCGGTGCGGGGCTGGGCTGGATAGGAAGGGACTTGAGGTGGTGGTGGTATGATGACGTCATGCTCATAAGAGGCTGCGCCGTGAGGGTTGGTGCCCGCCGTACGATATCCAGGGGGAGGGGCCGTCGTGTGATGTGTGACGTCATGCGCATAAGAGGCTGCGCCGTGAGGGTTGGTGCCAGCCGTACGATAGCCAGGGGGAGCATAATGGCCGCCGTAATGCCGACCGTCACTACTGACACCAGTGTGGGCCTGGCCGTCAGTTGGGGAGGGTGTGGGATGTTCGCTCTTGATAGGGTGGGTAAGGGGATCAGGCATGTTCATATGTAACAAAGACATGTGGGGAATAACTGGCATATGGTGGGGCACTGAGACATGGGTAACTGGCATATGGTCGGGCACTGAGACACGGGTAACTGGCATATGGTGGGGCACTGAGACATGGGGAGATGTATGGGGACATGGAAAGATGTGTGAGGTGTGGGTGTCTGTGTAGAGGGGTGAATAAGTGTATCACTGGTGGGGTGTGAGGCAAAGGATGGGTCAGCCTGGTGGATAACATTACTGGCCTGGGGCTGATGTTGTAGAGGCTGGTGGGGCTGGAAATCCTGGTGGGGCGGTGGTGGAGCTGTCGCGGGGCGATGTTGTAGATCCTGGCGGGGTGGTGGTGGAGCTGTCGCGGGGCGATGTTGTAGTTGTGGAGGCTGGTGGTCCTGGTGATGCTGGTCCTGGTGATGCTGTAGAAAGGTGGTGATACTCGATTGGAGGGCATCGATCCTTTCATTCAAGTAGATGATGGATGGGTGTGGAGACAGGGCATCGGGCAATGAAGGCTCGACCGGTTGGGAGGTAGATGTATGGGCCGCATGGCTGCAAGCCGGCTTCCACAGCGGCTGCAGCCTCAGCTAGGTAGTGCAGGTTCTCCATGTAGGTTCAGATACTGATATACACTGCGCCATATAATAAACACTGCGCCATATAATAAAGATGAATGGAGATATAACACCAGTACTCTTCAATCCTTTATTGGCTAGGGTTGAGTACAGGAGCGCCGAGACGCTTGTTGGTTATATGAGAGTCTGGTGTGAACTGAAGGACTTGCTGCCTCCACAGGCCTGGGTGCCACTGGCACCCGCAAGTCTAAAGTGTCTGTGGTGCCATATGATGTTGGACAATAGTGGTGTATACATTATTATTATATTTAGGTGTCAATTTTATCCTGGCGAACAATAGTGAGTGTAATTTTGGAGGAACTGGCCTTCGGCCGGGACATTTTTCTACCGAAAAATCTACAAATTAATCTACAAGATGGATCTAATTGATTTTTTTTTTTTTTTTTAATTTGATGGAGATCTAGGGGGGAAACTATAAAAATAATGAATTATTGAAAAAATCTACCAAAAAAGTGAACCATAACTAAACATTATCCCAGTACTCATTTCCATCACTTAGTAATCAGGCTGGCCCAACTTCTGGGAAACTATGGGCTACTTCAGCATATACCTTTAATGCGTGGGCCCTCACACACACAAACTCATTTTGAGAGGTGGTTGGAAATATGATATGTGCGGCACTTACTAGGCTGTAAAACGGAGGTAAACTGACGGGTGGTGAGTCTGGTGACTCAGACTATGCCTTATTGCCAGGGTAGCCATTGTTTGCGGTTTTTCTTTCAAAGATTCAAGGTTAATTTGTGTTATGTTCGTTAATGTTGCTGGGAAACTAATACAATACGTCGATACACAAATATCGAATATTCAGAATCCAGAATATATTTAGGATTTCTGTTGTTAGATATGGTAACGGTAATTAATGCCAAGTCACATTTCTCAAGATCTAGCGAGAAATTGATAAATCTGTAACACTGGGCTGTCCAAGAGTGAGAATGAGAGGGAATTAACAGGACATGAACACGTAGTAAGTAACGCATCACGTTCGGAGCAAAAGAGAGAGAGAGAGAATTAACAGGAATTAGACAAGTAGTAACGGTTCACATGCGGGTCAGAAGAGAGAGAGAGAGAGACTTCACTAATGTATGAAGACATCATGTACCATACCATTTTAGTGTCATATTTTAAATGAGAGTTGAGTGCTTGTGGGCCCTAAATTATCAACGCGGGCCTGTAGTTGGACCAGCCTGACTTAGTTCACCATGATTACCAACATCATCACTAATAAGAGTATCGTAATTTTCAGTTCCATTAATGTAGATCGGGTTTCTAAGGGGGAATGGGCCAGTTTTTCTGGGACCCCGTTCTCCCTCATGGTTAGCCCCATTAGTGTTCAGATTTTAATATGTTTGCCCCATTAGTTTGTAGATTTTAAGACCTTTCGCGCCATTTCTTTGTCAATATTAAGACCTTTCGTTCTAATTAGGTGTCGATTTTTTCCTGGCGAACAATAGTGAGCCTGTATTTTTGGATGTATAGCTGTATAGTGGAGAGGTATCTTTCTTAAGAGGACCGGCCTGCTTTTTTATCACATGGTTTTATCCATTCGGCCCCATTCAGCCTACTGTCTTAAGACGTTTCTCCCCATTCGGGTATCGATTTTTTCCTGGCGAGTGATAGCGAGCCATCATTGTATAGGGAAATCCGGCTTTGCAGGAGACATTGTTCTGGCGAAAAATTTACAAATTAAGTCAGCTGTCTAAAACATAATTTAAAATATGCTGGCTCACTATCGCTCGCCGAGTGTAAATCGACACGTGGATGAGGATATACATCTTAAAACAATTGGCTGAATGGGGTCAAATGGCTACTACCCAGAAAGAAAGAAAAACGGGTCGGTCCCCTTAAGAAGAAAAGAAAGGTATACACTGCCCTCATAGATGTAGAGAAAGCTTATGACAGAATTGGCAGGAAACGTCTACGGTAAATACTGAATACATAATGGAGTATTATGACAAGTTGCTGGCAGTAGTAAAGAGCATATGAAGGTGCGGTGCATAAGGGGTGTGACTTGCTTTTTTTCTCTCCTGTTCTCTCTTTCTCTGGCTTGTATCCGTTCTGCCCCATCCAGCCTACTGTTTTAAGACTTTTATCCCCATCCAGGTATCGATTTTTTCTTGTCGAGCGATAGCAAGCCAGCATTGTATGAAGAAATCCGGCTTCGCCGGAGAAATTTTTCTATCGAAAAATGTACAAATTTAGCCTGCAGTCAAAAACAAATTTAAAACAAATATCTACACCTGGATGGGGATAAACGTCTTAAAACAGTAGGCTGAATGGGGCCGAATGGATGCAAGCCAGAGAAAGAGAGAAAAGGAGAGAAAAGAACAGGTCACCCCCTTTAAAGAGGTTAAACAGACCGAGTTCTTTTATTTATGAGATGACGGAGTTGCATGGTAGGGGCAACGCAAACCCTGCAGAGGTCCTGCCCATGCAGGAAAGGGAACAGCATACCATAGCCTAAATAGCTGCAGTGAAAGAAAGCCGAAGAACCAGGAAGAAAATGCAGCATAAGAGGAAACCAGAAATACAATTCCCTCAAGTTTCCCATGCTCTAAAACCTACCACATTGACGCAGTCTACCCAGCAAGGAAGGCCTACCCATGCTTTAATTCCTGCCGGGCTAGGACAGTCTATCCATAAAAAGTCCATACATCCGGGGCTCACCAGGAGTTCAAGGCCTGACCAATCACGGGGAGAGGCAAGTAATCAACAGCAGCTGGATGTGTTGTATAGTGAAGGAGAATGTATGAAAATGCAGCACCAGGAGCCAGCGCAATACCTCTACCGATGGGATCAAGAGAATCACCTCTACAGTACCTCACTAGAGGAATGGCAGTGATAGACAAAGAATATAGAGAAACGAAGACTTGGCCTGCAGACTAGAAAAAGCCAAGAAGTGTGAATAACAGAAAATCATTTATCATGCAGCCATGCAGACCTTGTATATAAAGAATATAATTTTAAGATGTAAGAAACAACCTTATACGTGTATTATTAGGGTAGATATATTTTTAGAATAATGATTGCCTTCACAATAAAGAAAAGAATGAAATCCCCATGTCCTTACTATATTGAAATAGGTCAAATTGAGTTCAAATTATACCCCAAATATAGCCTGACTGAAATTGAGGGAAGGCATGCAATTACGGTCCCTTCCCTCCACTAGTTCTAGCAGCTTTTAGTGGGTAGCGGATAGTGTTGTAGACTTTCTATACAACAAGCCTGTCTCTGTAGTAAAGTCCAGCTAGGGTGGTGAATGAGAGTGTAGAGGAGCCAGGTTTGAACTTCTCTATTGTCCGTGAGAGAGGCAGCTTCCTTTGACGTCCAGCCAGAAGAAGATCTACGAGTTCCACTTCGTCCAGATTCTCCCTCATGGAAATTACTTCTCCTCTACACCGTACCCTAAGTGTCTCTGTGTTTTCTAAGTGTTGGGAATTATTGTGAAGGTAATATAAAATATGCGAGTGTTCAATTTAACTTGTTAATAGATATCCATTCCTAGGATTTCCCTTGTTAATTTATTACACGCGAGTGATTTATCTAACTTTGACCCTGCAGTGATTTTGATATAAGTACGGTATTTTATCTATGTAATTCGTGTTCAAGCTTTGATTCAATAATTTGTACATACGTTATATAATCCATATTTCATGTGTTTCTTAGTGAATGCTCTCAGATTTTACTCTATTGTGTTATTATTCCTTACGTGTCCAAGTCAAAGTGAAGTGCATAACGAAGGCTATATTCCTTCTAATTTAATATAAACTTGATTCCTAACCTCAGGACCATATTCGTCCAACTTTAACAAGAGAGTACTTATAGTATCAATTTGCCACCATTGAAAGTAAAGAACCCGTCCGTTGAGTTAGAATTAATCTACGTTCAAGATACTTAAGTTATACTAGTTCTTTTGAATAATCTAATCATATACGTTACCCAGACTATGTAATTCTTTCGCCACCGAAATTTAATGTATTTAATGTAACAATGATTAAAGTTATATTAAAGCGCTACTTAGTTCTGCGTTCCATTCAGCAGTTTGTTAATGCATTCAAACTCCTTCTGATGCCATCATTTTTGGCTATTTATTAAATACTACTTTGTTTTGTATTCAAGTCATTATAAGCTCTTATTGAAGCTATAATAAAGCGCTACCTCGTTCTGCTTTACAATCAGTAGTTTGTTAATTCATTCAAACATAGCATTTGTATCGCTATAATTCATTCACTATTTTTACTGTGAATCTTATTTCCTTAACCTGTGGAATTTTAGCTCATTCACAATCGAATTTATATTTTGTGTATCGTGCGAGAAATTATTCACAAAAACCCTTTGAAAGTTAATTTCAGATTTAATTTATCTTTCCCCTAACGCTAAAGCGAAGTTAATATCATATACCCCTGAATTAATGTCGCACTAAAATAGAAGTGTATTTAACCCTCCTGGCCCGGGCTGTATCTCCTAAGGACAGGGTGGGCTACCCGGGCGATCTGGCCGAAAAACGTCTAGGCCTAGGCTACCGTATTTTGGTTAATTTTAACTGCTAGAAATTTCCCACGCATCTATAATTGTAGTGCGGTTTCCAATCTGTAGACTGGCGTTGAGTAGAGCTCTCTAAGTCAACTGGTTCAGTTGTGATGACGATTTTAGTGGAGAGCATTTTCAGGCGATGTTAGCAATACGACGATCTTATCACTACTGAAACAACGACATACAGACATACAATAACAAACGAGTCTTCTCCTTCTTGTTTCCGGAGGTGCGGTGACGCAACGATCGGCTTTGTTTACATGCGTCGGACGCACGGCGTTCAGACCAAGCTGAATAGGCTTTCAAGCTTACTATTTCTTGAAAGGACACCCGGGCACCAGCCCTTATTTCGTGGTGTCATATTAAAATGACACCCGGGAAGGAAGGGTTAACCTGACCTCAATCCGCCTGACCTAGAGTCCCTAGAGCGGTACCTTTGATTGTCCACCTGAGCACGGCCTTGTTTGTGTTTGATGCCGCGCAGTTTATGCGCAGCTGAGCTGTTGACCTCAGTTACTGTACTCTACCATTTGATATACCTTGCATTATACATTTCGCTCACATAGGTATTGTCATTGAGGCTTATTATTTATGTGTGTATTGTATTTATTTGTGTATTTCCCATTCATTATACTTTGTAAGTGACAACCATAATTTCACTAGAGAGTAAATTATTTTTAACTCTTTATCAGTCACCGTGTATTGATTAGAATCCTACTCTATAGTAGTGATTTTAATATATGATCTATTGTACCTATGTTACTGAATAAATATGGGTGTAATCTATGTGTTGTGTTTATTGTGTTTTAGGGAGTGAGATTGAGACAATTAAAAGCAATACTCATGAAACGAGATATATTCCTGGCGAGCATCATCCAATTCTAAATATCCGAACTACGGGTGAAATAAGAATACATAATACAGCTGGTTGGATTACAACCCGGCTTAACAATTTACATGTTGAATAAAAGCAGGGATATGTGATGCCCCCATGGTTGTTAAATATATAAAAGGATGGAGTTGTGCAATTAATACAAGGAGGAGCGGGGGATGTTTGAGTTTACCTGGTAAGGGAAAGGGGTGAGTGGAAATTGCCTGTGCTTTTCTCTGCTGATAGTACCGTTCTATTGAATGATGATGAGTGGGAGTTACATTGTTTGGTGAATATGTTAGCCACTCTGTGTGCGAAAAACGGAAGCTAAAGGTCAATGTCCTAAAGATTAAGATTATGGTCTTTGAGAGGGGTGCAGTCCCAAAGTGGGAAGTAAGGTCAAGTAATGTCAGCTCATTAAAGTACTTGGGCAAGGTGATGATTAACCCAGGAAGCGCGTAGCTATGGTATTTGAAATGTCCCGCCAGGCGAAGGTATTTTGGTTTTCCCGACGAAAATCGTAATTTTACCATAAATATTGTTATTACTTATTCATATGTGCCTATTTTACTTTTAATATGAAGATATTAACATGTTAGAGCAATAAAACAAATGGGAATAGTATTTGGGTGGTGGAAAAGACGTATTATTGCCGCCCGATCGTATCAGGAGGGGAGAGCCGGCGCGGCGTATATCCTCCCCTCCCAAGCTCTAAAGCGGCACTGACGGGCCTTGACAACTCCATCTAGAAGTCTCTTTGTTGCTAGAATCTCTAGCCTCCTCGCCCATGTTATAGAGACCGGATGAGCTAAATTCGCGCCGAACATTACCCGATAAAAAGGGGAATAAGAGGAAATATAGGTGATAATTGAGGGGGGTGGGAATGAAGGGAAGGCGGGGAGTTGGGACACATGTGGAGGAGTGATAGAAGGTATGGAGGGGAATTATCTCACTAAATCACATATTGCTTTGTTTTGAGTGCCAGTGGGGTGTTTTGATTTTTTTTTGTTTATACCTAACCTCTCGGCACCTTCGCCCAGTAAAACTCCTTAAGAGTCTCGGTGCCTTTCCCGGGTTAAAGATGTGATTTTGGAGGATGAAGTGCTAGAGAGGGTGAAGCAGGGGAAGAGGGTTAAAGGTACACTCAGGTTTATTAATCCGTGACCAGAGAGTTAGGCAAAGTCATGGTCAGGTATAGGTTACACAATCGGACACACTCATCCATTGTTTCAGAAAGGTCCAGTATGCCTCAATGATTAATGTTCGGAGCATCACTGAAACATTTGTGGGGTTTTCACACTTTCGCTTCACATATTATATTGCATTGTTCGAGTAACATATATGCATTATAAGAAATAGGCAAATAGGCATAAAAATGGGTGATATATGTATATATTAGTGTATATTGAGTGTGAGATGTTATTTGACAATCATATGGAAAAAAGGTGTACCCGTTAATTTCATTTATCTATAGATGATTACTACATTTGATACCAATACCCACAAATCATAGCACATTCATATTTACGTAGTGGAATTTGCCCAATTACAAGCTAATTGAAACAAATGTCAGTCCCTGCCAATAAACGTAGGTTACTTTATAAATAAAGGGAAATTATAAATTATGTGATCATCGGATGTGTGCAAAGTAGAATGCTGCGAACTGCCTGGTTAATTAATTGCCCTGCCCAGTAGCGTAGAAGCTGTGTTCGAATACATGGTTAGTGTGTGGTTGTAGCAGTGTCAGGAACGCGCATCTGGTCAATGATTATTAAGCGTGAGTGTACACTGACTAGGAATAGGAAAGTGAGCATGGAAGTAATTAAGTCATTGCATAATAGTGTGTTGATCACGACATTGACATACGAGAGTGAAGCATGAGTGTTGATGGAGAGACATAAATAAAGAGTGAGAGGGGTTGAAATGAATTATCAACTCTGCGTAAGCAGAGTGGTATCGCCCTCCGTATAGTGGTACATGCTAACCGAAATGTCTGTCTGTCTGTCTGCCTGTCTGTCTGTCTGTTCGTCCGAGAACTCCTCATAGACCGTTTGACGGATTTTCACCAAACTTGACATGAACCTTCGGTGCGTGAATTCGACGGTAATTAAAAAATTTTGTTTTGAATTTGTGCAATAGTTATGATCTTAGTTCCTAAAAAAAAAAATGCCCCCCCCCCCCACCCCCACCGCACCTTTTCAGGACCCCCACCACCCACCCTGTACCTATTCCCTGTGTGTGTGTGTGCCCCGTAGGGGCACACACATCACAGAAAGCCACACATCATACACATGTCTCAGATGTGATGATAATAGTGAGACGTATGTCTGTCTTTCCGAAAACTCCTCCTAGACCGTTCGGCGGATTTTCACATAAACTTCTAACGAACATTGGGTGAGTGAATGGGACGGTAATTAAAACAAGATTTTTTGAATGTGTGCAATAGTTATGATTTTAGGTCAAAAATATGGTTTCACCCCCCCCCCCCAAAAAAAAAAAATCCAGGGCGACCCCCCCTTCTCCCCCCCCCCCCCCAAGCCAACAGTAGATGTGATGATGGTGACAGTAGTAGTGATGATGGTGACACTATTATTGATGGTGAGGGTAGTAGTGATGATTGTAATAATAGTAGCGATGATGATAGTAATGGTGATGGTGACAGTAGTAGTGATGATGGTAACAGTAGTAATGATGGTGAGGGTAATAGTTATGATTGTGATAATAGTAGCGATGATGATAGTAATGGTGATGGTGACAGTAGTAGTGGTGATGGTGACAGTAATAATGATGGTGAAAGTAGTAGTGATGATTGTAATAGCGATGATAGCAGTGGTGATGGTGATAGTAGTAGTGATGATGGTGACAGTAGTAGTAATGATGGTAGGGTAGTAGTGATGATTGTAATAATAGTAGCGATGATGATAGTAACGGTGATGGTGACACTAGTAGTGATGATGGTGACAGTAGTATTAGTGATGATGGTGACAGTTGTAAGGATGATAATGAATGTAGCAATAATGATGGTGATAGAAGTAGTGATGATGGCGGTAATAGAAGTGACCATGGTAACCCATCGCAAAGTTGGGTATGCCGTTTTGATTTTTTGGCGAAACGGCACGTCTACTTTATCAACTCTGCGTAAGCAGGGTGGTATCGCCCCCCGTACAATGGTACATGCAAACCAAAATGTCTGTCTGTCTGTCCGTCCGAGAACTCCTCCTAGAGACCTAGACCGTTTGACGGATTTTCACCAAACTTCACACGAACCTTCGGTGCGTGAATTCAACCATAATTTAAAACAAAAATTTGAATTTGTGCAATAGTTATGATCTTAGGTCCATAAAATGGTTTTGCCCCCCCTTCAGGACCACCACCCCCCACCCTGTACCTATTCCCTGTGTGTGTGTGTGCCCCATAGGGGCACTGTCAGGGATATTTATGATTCGTAATTCTTTAGTAAGTGTGAATATATTCGGATGAATGGATCCATGTATGGGTGTTAGTGAGAGCCTGTGTTTTGGTTGAGGGTTCATTGTTTCGAGTAGCTTCGGTACGTGTGAGAGCGGTACAAGTGAGCACGAGAGGGAGCTTCCTTTCCTAGTATTTGGTGCTTCGAACTATGCTCATGAATTATCTTTTTATCCACAATGAGATAGTTGAAGCTTAATATTAACTTTCTTAACTTTGTTTGAACCCCCTGTTAGGTAGTCTCTCTACAGCACACGGCGAGTTCACAGCTTCTCCTTTACCTAGTGAGTGTTATAGTTTATAGTAAAGTACCGTGGAGTAAAGTGGCTTATGTTTGTAATTTGCAAAGCTATTATGAAATCGGCTACCCCCAAAGCTGGGGATTGGGCCTGAGCATATAGAAAAACAAATTATGAAGTTATAGTGCTTCATTAATTGTTATAGACTATTACTATACAGCGTTTCTTTCATTACTGTAGGCAGTGTGTGGTTGCTGCCGTGTGCTGGGTGGGCCTCACCTTGTCCCAGAGCTCCTTTCTTGTATAAGACAGCTAGTTCATGATATTCTGCACTTCTTGGCTACTCCCGACTACCCAGCGAGTGGAGTAATCTTCACCGCCCTTTTGTCTTGGTTCCCCTACAGGGTTATTGGCTGACAACTCGAGTGGTGACATCATGGTAGCCTGGTGATATGGTGGTTGTGATAGAGGGCCTGTGTGAAGGGCCTACCTGTATCACCACTGGTTGGAGGGCCTGTGTGAAGGGCCTACCTGTATCACCACTGGTTGGAGGGCCTGTGTGAAGGGCCTACCTGTATCACCACTGGTTGGAGGGCCTGTGTGAAGGGCCTACCTCTATCACCACTGGTTGGAGGGCCTGTGTGAAGGGCCTACCTGTATCACCACTGGTTGAGGGCCTGTGTGAGGGGCCTACCTGTGTCACTACTGGTGGAGGGCCTGTGTGAGGGGCCTGCCTGTATCAAGAGTGTGATGTTTGAACGTGGTCTGGGAACGTGCCTGGTTAATCTTTTGACAGGTGTCGTGGTATGAGGACTATAACTATTAGTGACTCCTAGCAGGACTTTTTACAGCGGAAGTCAAGATCATTTAACCCATACAATGCAGCTCCTCTAGCGACCCATAATTGTCTTTTGCTTTATGAGTGAATGTGTAGGTGACTGTGGTAGTGGGGTATGAAAGAATGATTGGTGTATAAATAAGTTATGGAGTTAGCTAAATTATAAATGTATATTAAAGAAATAATATTAATATAATAGTATAAAACAAGTATTATATTTTACTGATCCCACTTTTGATTAAGAGAAGGTGTAATATTATTAGGTAATTATTGAGTGCTTAGTCTTTAGTACTTACCTTACTTTGAAATCACAGTACCTATGTTAATTGAGGTGATTTCATTTACAGGCACACACATTATTATGTTCCTTCCAACAACCAACTATACTCCTAAAATCCATTAATGAAATTTACAAACACATGTGGCAGTCCGTGGATTCGAACCCAGGACGCTCGCACCGAAAATCAACACCTTATGCATCGCACCACGAAGACTGTTAAAGGATGGTGGACACTGCCTACGATTTATTATGCAACTTCGAATCCTGCATATCAATCTAAGCATGTACACACATCCCAACTGCAACTCACGTAGGCTATGCATATGTGAATATGAAAGAGCAATTAATGGGGCCTTAACCACTAGAGAATTCCTCTCGATAAATTACTCCTGAACCAATATAAATTATTATGTTCCTTCCAACAACCAACTATACTCCTAAAATCGATTAATGAAATTTACAAACACATGTGGCAGTCCGTGGATTCGAACCCAGGACGCTCACACCGAAAATCAACACCTTGTGCATCGCACCACGAAGACAGTTAAAGGATGGTGGACACTGCCTACGATTTATTATGCAACTTCGAATCCTGCATATCAATCTAACCATGTACACACATCCCAACAGCAACTCACATAGGCTATGCATAAGTGAATGGAAAGAGCAATTAATGGGGCCTTAACCACTAGGGAATTCCTCTCGATAAAATGCTCCTGAACCAATATAAATTATGTTCCTTCCAACAACCAACTATACTCCTAAAATCGATTAATGAATTTTACAAACACATGTGGCAGTCCGTGGATTCGAACCCAGGACGCTCACACCGAAAATCAACACCTTATGCATCGCACCACGAAGACAGTTAAAGGATGGTGGACACTGCCTACGATTTATTATGCAACTTCGAATCATGCATATCAATCTAAGCATGTACACGCATCCCAACTGCAACTCACGTAGGCTATGCATATGTGAATGGAAAGAGCAATTAATGGGGCCTTAACCACTAGGGAATTCCTCTCGATAAATTACTCCTGAAACTATATAAATTATTATGTTCCTTCCAACAACCAACTATACTCCTAAAATCGATTAATGAAATTTACAAACACATGTGGCAGTCCGTGGATTCGAACCCAGGACGCTCACACCGAAAATCAACACCTTATGCATCGCACCACGAAGACAGTTAAAGGATGGTGGACACTGCCTACGATTTATTATGCAACTTCGAATCCTGCATATCAATCTAAGCATGTACACACATCCCAACTGCAACTCACGTAGGCTATGCATATGTGAATGGAAAGAGCAATTAATGGGGCCTTAACCACTAGGGAATTCCTCTCGATAAATTACTCCCGAACCAATATAAATGTTTATGTTCCTTTCAACAACCAACTATACTTCTAAAATCGATTAATGACATTTACAAACACATGTGGCAGTCCGTGGATTCGAACCCAGGACGCTCACACCGAAAATCAACACCTTATGCATCGCACCACGAAGACAGTTAAAGGATGGTGGACACTGCCTACGATTTATTATGCAACTTCGAATCCTGCATATCAATCGAAGCTTGTACACACATCCCAACTGCAACTCACATAGGCTATGCATATGTGAATGGAAAGAGCAATTAATGGGGTCTTAACCACTAGGGAATTCCTCTCGATAAATTACTCCTGAACCAATATAAATTATTATGTTCCTTCCAACAACCAACTATACTCCTAAAATCGATTAATGAAATTTACAAACACATGTGGCAGTCCGTGGATTCGAACCCAGGACGACCGAAAATCAACACCTTATGCATCGCACCACGAAGACAGTTAAAGGATGGTGGACACTGCCTACGATTTACTATGCAACTTCGAATCCTGCATATCAATCTAAGCGTGTATTCACATCCCAACTGCAACTCACGTAGGCTATGCATATGTTCACAGAAAGCCACACATCATACATCTCAGATGTGATGATAATGGTGAGACGTCTGTCTGTCCGATAACTCCTTCTAGACCGTTCGACGGATTTTCACCAAACTTCACACGAACATTTGGTGCGTGAATGCGACGGTATTATTTTTTTTTTAAATTTGTGCAATAGTTATGATATTAGGTCCAAAATATGGATTCCCCCCCCCCCCCCTGCGCTACCCCCCTGCGCAATGATAGCGTTGCCCCTACGGGGCGAAAATAACTTGCCCCGCATATGTTAGGTTAAGTTAGTTTAGTTGACATTAGAAGTGATGGTAGTAATAGTGGGGATAATGGTGGTAGTAGTGATGATGGTGATAATAGTAGTGATGATGGTTGTAGTTGTAGTGATGGTAATGACAGTGGTGATGATGATGACAGTAGTAGATATGATGGTGAAAGTACTAGTAGTAGTGATGATGGTGACTGGTAATGATGACAGTTGTAGTGATAGTAGTGATGATGGTAGTGACAATGGTGACAGCATTAGTGATGATGGTGAAAGTTGTAGTGATGATGACAGTTGTAGTGATGACAGTTGTAGTGATGAGTCATAGTGATGATGGTAAGAGTAGTAGTGATTGCTATAATAGTAGTAGTTATGATGATATTAATGATGATAGTGACTACAGTGCATTCATTCGACATATATCAACAGGCCCCGCCCACTTCCCCAACCGTTATCATACGGCTGGCATGACTGTGCGAGGTAGGAGTGTCGAACAGGGTTACCAAATCAGCACAAAAATATTATTTAATCTATTTGCAGAAGTAACTAGAAGAATACAAACTTTTAAATGCCTACCTAATATTGCTAGAATATTACTCCAATATTGATAACATGTGCTAAAAGATTCGGAGTATAGCCAGCATTCTTATTGCTAGGTGTAAAATATTGCCGCTAGATCAAGTCAGTATTTATTTATCAATTTAAATTATTAAAAATGGCCTACAAAGCCATCTACCTTTCTACATCAATGAGTGAGAAAGAAATGTTAAGACTGGAGCCTGTCTTTAACAGCTCCATTCCCTTGTTCAAGTAAATACTTTTAGATCTAGCGGTAAGGTAGCTACATTGACAACGCTGGTGTCTTCTCTCTCAACTGTCAATGCGCTGTCATTCAAACGTCAGTTCAGTTCCCTCCCGTCTTCTGAAGGGGGAAGATGGCGTCTCCTGCCCATACCCCTGGCAGACCTGCTGGTTCTCCCCGACTTGTCAGTCAAGCCAGGAATATTGTATTAAATGTATTCAAGTATTTTGATAAGGAGAAAACTGAGCCAGTTGATGTGGTGGTGCTCCTCGTGGTACACCCTGGAAACGTCATTATTGGCGGCTAAATGAATCACAAAATTATGATCTACACATGTTTGTTTTTGTTTTTTGTTTTTTTTAAAGAGACAATGAACGGAGGAAGGAAAAACACAGATAAAACAAAAAGGTCCATGTGCCTAAAGGCATCCTCCATTCATAAAATGTTTGTAACAACTGGATTTAAACATTTGTAAATTGTAAGTTTGTGGAAAGCAATTCGAGGGAAGTGAATTCCAAAGAGTAGTAGCTCTGGGGATAAATTAATTCTGATAAGCAGAAGTTCTGCATTGTGGAGGAGAAAGTGTAAATTCATGGGCGCTCTCAGCTGCCCTAGTTCTATGGGGAAAGATGTGGAGAGGCGGCACAATTGAAGCAAGTTCCTCGGAACAATTGCTGTGAAAATATTTGTAGAATAATGCAAGGGATGCAACGTTTCTTCGTATGGATAATGTAGGAAGGTCCTGTGTGATTGCAGGGTTATTGATTAATCTAATAGCTTTATTTTGAATTTTGTCCAACTGCCTCAATGCAACTACTCCACTTCCACCCCACAGAGGTGAACAGTATTCCATCTGAGAACGCACATGACTTTTATATATTACGGCCAACTGCTCGTCAGTGAAGAATTCTCGAACTCTGTACAGGAGTCCCAGTTTTTTAGAGGCATTCTTAGCAATGCTTCTAACATAATGTGTCCAGCTCAAGTTAGTAGTTAATGTTACACCGAGAATGTCAATACTAGGGGAAGTGGGAATATTTACATCATTAAAAAATATATGGGAGTCAGTGAGATTCTGTCGGTTAGAAAATTGAATGTACTTGGTTTTCTGTGCATTAAAGGAAACTAGATTCTCTTGTCCCCATTCATTAATTCTAGAAAGGTCCTGGTTCAGAGAAATTGCAGTGTTTATTTTTGAATTTATAAGATCGGGTTGGGTGAAAGAATTGGTAAATGTGAAGGAACTGTGGAGTGTTGAGTCATCTGCGTAGAAATGTATTGGATTATGAGTGGTAGATATGAGATCATTGATATGAATGAGGAACAGAGTTGGGGCCAAAACTGATCCCTGGGGAACACCAGCATTTATTGAGTGAAATTGAGAATAAAGGCCATCTACCATTACACATATTTTTCTGTTATGAAGTTAAGAAGAAATTAGTGGAACTAATGATGCAAGGCCGTAGTGTGACATCTTCGACAATAAGGATTGATGCCAGACTCTATCAAATGCCTTTGATTTATCCAGTGTTATTGTATGTGTTTCACCATGTTGGTCTGTAGCTTGGTTGATTTGATGCGTAAGAAGGCAAAGAATGTCTGCAGTTGATCGACATCGTCTAAAACCATATTGCCTATCACTGATTAATTTATTATTCTCCAGATGCTTAATTATGTGATTATTTAATATAATATCAAAGACTTTGCCAAGAGTGGAAGTTATAGCTATTGGTCTGTAGTTTGATGGATCTGAAGAGGCACCTTTTTTAGGAACTGGATGGATGTTTGCTTCTTTCCAGGGTACTGGGAAGCATGAGGTATGAGTACACAGATGGAGTTTTTTTGCCAATACAGGAGCGAGCACCAAGGAGCAATTCTTAAGTTGACTGATCAGTCAAAATTTAATCACTTCACAATATGAGAGAGAGAGAGAGAGGGAGGGAGACTGAGGCACACAGACAAGGGAGGGGGAGGCATTACGGTACCCTATACAACTAAAAGCAGTCGCTCGCTAGGCCTAGCTTAATAATTGTCTACCTCTGCTCTGCCCAAGTAGACGAGGTAAAACATTGGTAATGGAGTTTACTTTTCTGTACAATGGTATATGGTAATATTGTATAGTAAAGAGTAACTGCAAATATGCATGTATTAAAGCGCTCTTACATCGTATAATTAATTTTACTTGGAGCTCTTATCAGCTCCGTGGTAAGGTGACAAGTGACTTGTCCGAGATTGCGGTATGATAAGCTCTACTTCGTCTACGGCGCTGGTGGAAGCGGGCCGGGCCTGTCGATACATGTCGAATGAATGCACTGTAGTAGTGATGATGGTGACCGATCGCAGAGTTGGGTATGCCGTTTTGATTTTTGGCCAAACGGCATGTCTACTCTATTTGATAAATGTGTATTACGTCATATGAAGAGACAGACAAATGAGGAAATGCAAGATCGATTTGGTATTGATGAATATGCACTAAAGACTGAAGAGGAACATCTGGAGGTGGTTCAGGTAGTCGAGGAGAATTATCAATAGAATGTATGAGAGTGAGATGGAAGAGCAGAGAGGAAAAGGTAGACCAAGAATGAGATGAAAGGATGAAGTTGAGAGGCATATGAGTAGAAGCGGTGTGGGGTGGGAGGAGGGGTGAGGTGGAGGCGATTTATTAGTGGCCACACCTTCCGGGATTGAGGCACCTGGCATTAGATATATAAATAGATAGACCATCCATGTATCCACCGACACCATCTTTATCATCAATATCATTACCATCATCACTGTCATGGTGTATTTACTTAATGGGGGTGACCTGCTTTGGTCTCTCCTTTTCTCTCTTTCTTTGACTTGTATCCATTCGGCACCCATTCAGCGTACTGTTTTAAGACGTTTATCCCCATCCAGTATCGATTTCTTCCTGGCGAGCGATAGCAAGCTAGCATTGTATGGAGAAATCCGACTTCGCCGGAGACATTTTTCTATCGAAAGAAGTACAAATTTAGCCTGCTGACAAAAAACATTATAAAGAATATGCTGGTTCGCTACCGCTCACCAGGAAAAAATCGGCACATGGATGGGGATCCACGTCTTAACCCTTAATTAGCGGCGAGCAACATAAGTCGAGTTAAAAAAAGCTGGACTATGTGGCGGCGCTCGACATAGGTCGAGTGGCAATTTCAGCACGTAATGTGGCTGAGAGAGAGAGACAAGTGGTGGCAGGAGACTAGCGAGCGTATGACTGCTCCAGACCACCGCGGCGAACCTACTGACACAAATCTCAGCTCCCTCCTCCCTCTCTCACTCGCTACATACTCAATTATGTACCGAAAGTACCGAATTACCTGCTTTTTGCACTCGCGTTGCACGGTTATTGCAAGAAAACTATCCATCATACAAGGATCGTTATGGTGTCATTCGAAAGCTCTGTTTATGCCCTTTCAGGGATAGGTACTTGTTTTACGTTCTGGGTCTTATTTAGGCATGAAAATGATCACGTAAACAGCCCTATTTTGGCTAAAAACACCCCGCTGTGCGGTACATATAAATAAACCGCATAGGCCGCTCGTAAGGTGTTAAACAGTAGGCTGAATGGGGCCGAATGAATACAACCCAGAGAGAGAGGGAGAGAGAGAAAAAAAAATAGGTGGGCCCCCTTAATTAAGAGCCAGCACCTGAATAGAACACTCGAAATAAATATGCCGTGTAAAATTCCACATATTTTGGAACTCACTGATTTAGCCAGCACGATATAGCCTTGATAATGTAATTTTGGTTTTAATGAAGTAATTTGTAGCATTTCTGCTCGATCATATGATTACAAAAAATCAATACTGGACAAAAAAGGGTAAATGATCGCAGGCTAACTAACCTAATTAATTACATTATGTTTCGTAATCGTCCCAAATTAATAGGCAGTACCTAATTCATGTGGACATAATTTAAATTTAAATAGTAATACCATTACTATGTCAACAACAACAACAAAAACAATAACTACTACTACTCCTACTACCACTAACGCTCCCACTACTACCACTTTTACACACAACTATATGTAATCCCGTATTACGAAATAATATTGATTGATTGATTGACTTCTACTAATGCATAATTAAACACATCTGCATGGGTCATGGGTGGATCAGCAGTCTAAGGGATAATGGAGAGAGAAGAGAAAGTATATACAGAGCGACAATAAGAGTAGCTACCAAAAGCAGGCAACACTTCATCCGTCAGCCTCCGAAATCTCTGGCTTCACCTTTCATGTAATATTATCAATACATTTGTGTCGTGGCAACATCTACAATGACAAGATTGCAAGGTTGCCAGAAACCTATAGTATATACACAGTAATTATGATGAGGTTGAAAATCAATGATGGTATTACCGACAGCACACTCCAACTCAATTTTTATGTTACCTCCACCAACCGACTTTACTCCTAAACTCAATTAATGAAATCAACAAATACATGTGGCAGTCCAGGGATTCGAACCTAGGATGCTCACACCGAAATTCTGTGGATTTATCCATTGCGCTACGAAGACAGTTAAAGAATGGTGGACAAGCCTACGATTTGTATGCAGTTTCGAATCCTGCATATCAATCTAAGCATGTACACAATTCCAACTGCGCTATCATAGGCTATGGATAGATGAATGGAAAGAGTAATTAATGGGGCCTTAACCCTATGGAAGGCCTCTCTATAAACTACCCCTGAACCTGAACAATAAAGATTAGAGAAACATTAACCCTTAATTGGCGGCGCGCAACTTATGTTGTGTGAAATAAATATGGACTAAGTGGCGGTGCACAACTTATGTTGTGTGCCATTTTCACCACGTAATGTTGCTGAGAGAGAGAGATGAGTGGTGGGAGGAGCGTAGCAAGCGTATGACTGCTCCAGACCACCGCGGCGGACCTACTGACATGAATCCCACCCTCCTCCACCCTCTCGCACTCGCTACACAGGGAATTATGTAGGGAAAGTACCTAATTACATGGTTTTTGCACTCGTGTTGCAAGAGAACAAGTGGTCGTACAAGGATGGTTGGGGTGTCATTGGAAAGCTCTGTTTATGCCCTTGCAGGGATAGATACTTGTTTTATGCTCTGGGTCTTATTTAGGCATGAAAATGATCACGTAAACAACCCTATTTAGGATAAACACACCCCCCTGGGTGCTACGGTCAAATAGACCACCTAGCCCGCTAAATAAGGGTTAATATGGTACACGTGACTAATGTTATCTTAAATAGCGTGGCTGGTATTTTTAGGAGGGTTCACTGACCATTATCGGAGTTTGTCATGTGTTGTTTGACAAATTTACATATAAGTCAGTCCCACATGTTGATTAATTTAATCTAGTATTTATTTGCACCTGAACTAGGTGAATAGTGTACACAAATTAGGTAATCAAAGTTCATATCAGCAAAAATGTGAGGGACATAGCCAGAATCTAAGGCAGTCGAGAAAAGAAGACACAAACAATGAAACAATGATGAAAAATTGTATTCATGGCAGGTTGTTAAAAATACGGGTGGGAAAGTCACACTCAAGAAGCAGGATAGTAGAATAGATATGAGTGTGACAAATACATTCTCTCCTTTGCGAGACGAATGTGAGGGAAAAGATAGTCAGGATAAGGGAGGGTTAGCCAAAGTGCCTGCCGCCGACTCAGCTCCAACCGCTGACGCTGTGCTACCTACCACCACCACCACCACCACCACCAAGGGAGCTTCTGCCACCACCAGGGGTTCTCCAACTGCAGCTGCTGGATCCTCCCGAGGGAAAGATAACTCTGTGTCCCGAGAAGGTAAGTCTGTGTCGATTGTGGGCGACTCCATGGTAAGACATTTAGTTAGGGCTACCCGCACTAAACTTAGTAAGGTTGTGTGTCTGCCTGGCCATGGAGTTGGGAGGGTTTTAGAGAAGATGGACCACATATTGGAAGATAGTGGAGATAACCCCATTATCTGTCTCAGTGCCGGGAGTAACGATGTTGGAAAGGGTAGAAGTGAGGAACTGCTGCAGCAGTATCAGGATGTGTTAGATAAGGTTAGGATGAAGGGAGGGATCCCTGTAGTACATTGTATCCTACCCAGAAGAGGAGTTCCCAAGGAATGGACATCCAGGGCGATTGGTGTCAATTGCCGGTTGGAGAAATATTGCAAAGAAAAAGCAATACCATTCATTGATAACTGGGATAGTTTCTATGGGAGAGATGGGATGTACGCAAGGGATGGGGTTCATCTTTCACGGTTAGGGGTTTCCACATTAGCTAGTTCTTTAGATAGGGTGGTTGTGGGGTTTTGAACAGAAATATTGAGAGTGTAAATGAGAGGTTAAATGGAACAATTTTAGCGTCAGGCGAAAGCGATAAGGATATTCAGTCTCATGCTAAAAAATATGACTATATTGCTAATGATAGTAGTGATGGTGCAACGGAAGATGGAAATGTCGTTAGAAATAAAGGTAAATTAGGTATAAAGAAGAGAAGTAAATTGAGAGTATATTACACAAACTGTAGGAGTCTATGTAACAAAATGAACGAACATAGAGCCCTTGTTAGCAAAGAAAATATAGACATAATAGCGCTAACTGAAACGTGGATTAATACAGAAACCAGGCATTTTTTAGCAGAATTTGATATACCAGGATATAGTTTGTTTAAATATGACCGAACAAGTAAGAGGGGTGGCGGTATAGCAGTGTTTGTAAGGAGTACATTAAAAAGCTGTATTAAATCAGGTATTAGACTAAATAACGATAATGAAAGTGTTTGGGTAGAGGTTAACGAAGGTAGTGAGACCATAGTTATTGGAGTTATGTATAGACCGCCAAATATGAGTAGAAATGACGGAACGTCATTATGGGAGGAAATTAAAATGGCATCAAGGTTTAGCAATGTGTGCATTATGGGGGATTTTAAGTTTCCGAATATAGATTGGCAGCATCAAATAGGAGACTCTGATTCTGAGGAGTTTATAGAGGTAGTACAAAGGAGTACAAAGGAAATCAAGCAACAACAGGTCTAGTGACCCTTCTAGGCTGCTTGTCCTCCAAAACACTGAGGATTAAGTGTCCAAACAGTGGTTTAGAGTGGGTAAGGGAACAGTGGAAAGGGAACTACTGCCCTGGAACTAATGTCCGTGGCAGGACTAGGAAGTTAGTAGGGGACATATGGGTTAGTAACTGAAGGGAGGATAAAATAAAGTTATTCATTTACAACCGCAGTCAGTCGCGGGTTTGATGCGAGATATTTGTCTAGGCGGAGTTTAAATGAATCAACGGTGCTGCAGTCTATAACGTCTCGGGAAGCCCATTCCACAAGTTGACAACTCGATTGAACCAGAAATTCTTAGATTCGTGTGAGTTAAAAGATTTACCAATAATTTTGCAACTGTTTCCCCGCGTGTAATTAGATTGGTCGATAGTGAAGCACTTACTACAGTTCATAATGTCGATGCCTTTGATGATTTTGAACACTTGAATTAAGTCACCTCTTAATCTGCGCTGGGTTAAAGGAAATAGATGTAATTCTCTAAGACGCTCTTCGTATGGTTTGTTCTTTAGGCTAGGTATCATTTTGGTTACTCTACGTTGAACTCGTTCTAGCTTGTTTATGTCTTTTTGGTAATAAGGGCACCAGCATTTAACGCAGTATTCCAGAAGAGGGCGGACTAAGGAATTGTAAAGGGTTAGGATAACGTCTTTGGATTTATGCTCAAATGACCTGCCTATAAAGCCAATTATTTTGTTTGCCTTCTTAACAACTTCTGAACATTGTTGACTCGGTTTTAGGTTACTCGATATTGTTACTCCCAGATCTGTTTCTCTGTTTACATTCTTAAGCTGAGTGCCATTCATCGAATAGTTTGCTTTCTCATTTAGGTATCCGATATGTAGTACTTTACATTTATCCGCATTGAAACTCATTTGCCAAATTTGCGCCCAATGTGACAATTTATCTAGATTGTGTTGCATATCGTCAACTTGTTCTTTTGAGAGTACGCTATTTGCAATTTTTGTATCGTCAGCAAATTTTGAGATTGTACAGGTGAGACACTCATCTATGTCGTTGATGTAAATTAGAAAGAGAATTGGTCCTAGTACCGATCCCTGGGGTACCCCGCTACTTAAATTGGTCCATTTAGATGCCTTACCATTTATGACTACTCCTTGCTTTCTGTCGCTGAGCCAATTTTCTATCCATTTCAACACACCGTCTTGTATTCCATGAGCTTTTAGTTTTAGCAGTAAACGTTTGTGGGGAACTTTGTCAAAGGCCTTTTGAAAATCAAGGTATATAATATCTACAGCTTTACTCTCATCGTAGAGGTTGAGGATATCGTGGAAGAAGTCTAAGAGGTTTGTTAAACAGGAATGTTTTTTACGAAAGCCGTGTTGAGTATCATTAAGTATGTTATTTTCCTCCAAGTGATTTACGAGTCTGTCTCTTATGACCGTTTCTAGCATTTTACATACAACTGAGGTTAAGCTAAATGGACGATAGTTACTTGGCAGGGATTTGCTGCCTTTTTTAAATATCGGTGTTACGTTGGCTATCTTCCACTGATCAGGCATAGTTCCAGACCGCAAGGATTTATTGAATAGTAATGTCAGTGGTTTGGAGAGCTCATCCTTAGCTTCCTTTAGAACTCTAGGCGAGATTGTATCAGGTCCAGGCGTTTTATTTACTTTGAGTTTATCTAAACAATTCAATACTTCTCTCTCTGTAACGGTGATATTGCTTAGAACATCTAAATTATCAATCTAAATCGGCGATGGTGTAGGGATATCACTGAGGTCTTCTGTTGTAAAAACTGATGCAAAGAAAGTATTAAGGGCATTATTCATTTGTACTTCGTCTTTGGTGTATTCTCCATTTTCATCGACTAACGGTCCAACAGTTGAAGTAACTGCTTTTTTCTTTCTGATATAACTATAGAATTCTTTCGGGTTTGTTTTACTTTGATTCGCAATATGGAACTCTAGTTTGTTTTTACTTTGCTTAATTAACTTTTTGGCTTTGCGTTGTAGCTCTACAAATTTCACCCGTTCTTCGTCATTTTGTGAGGATTTTTATCTATCATTAGCAATTTTTTTAGCAAGCAGGCAGTTTGAAATATCTTTATTCCACCATTTGGGCTTATTATTATGGCCTGGACGTCGTATTTTCGATGGTATGCAGTCTTGCACTGCTTTTAGGTAAGTGGTTTCGAATAACTTCCAAGATGTATTAATGTCGTTATTGTTAATAAAAAATCTCCAGTCAGTTTCTTTAAACATAGCTCTAAGTTTATGAAAGTTTGCTTTCTTGAAATTAGGGACTTTTTCGATGCTGCTATTTGGTTCGTTACTAGTAAAGTTTAAAGTGAAAGTTATAATACGATGGTCGCTGTTACTGAATTCATCACCAACATTCAAATTCTCTATTAATTCTTCTTTTGTTGCAAGTACAATGTCAAGAACGTTATTACCACGGGTCGGTGTTCGAACAAATTCATAAAGCGAACTCTCTTGCAAGTTCGTATACAAGTCATGTCCGGAGTGTGAAGTAAGAGTATCGCCCCACGTGGTCACAGGTAAATTAAAGTCGCCAAAAATTACGGTATCTTGTGAGTTACTTACATATGCAATTTGTTCATAAATTTCTCGGTCAGTTTGCACTGATTGAGCTGGAGGTCTGTATATTAACGCAAGTATTATTTTTCTACCTTTATTATTCTTTATTAGCACAAAAGATGTGTCGACGTTCACAATTTGAGGTTTTGACAAGAGGGTAGGGTTAAGACTTTCTTTGATATAAAGTAAAATGCCACCTCCATTTCGATGTATTCGGCTTTTCTCAAGCATTACATAACCGGGAAGTGAATACTCTGCTAAAAAGTTTCTATCTTCTGTATTGAGCCAAGATTCTGTTATGCCAATCACATCATAATTTGCTGTAAACGCTAGCTCCTCTAAATCTGAAAATGTATTGCCTATGCTACGAGCGTTTGCATAGAAAACCTTTAAATTTGTTATTTTAGAACTCACGGAACGCTCTTTAATAATATTGTTGTTCTTGTCTGATCTACATGTATGTTCATGGCTGTCCTCGGTCCTCGCTGTCTTCGGTCTTTATCGCTGGTGGTCCTCGGTTGCCTCTGTTTTTTGCTTGGCGTTGGATGATTCATGTCACTGCTGCTTCTTCTCGGATGGGATTTTTGATCCATGGCTGCGGACTGCTTCGTAGTACAAGATAGTTTTTTATTTAAATTCATAGATACGCCGACTAGAGGTAATAATATTCTCGATTTAGTTTTCAGTAACAATGAACATATGGTAAATAATGTAGAGATAGGGGACCACCTAGGAAATAGTGACCACAACTCTGTGTACTTTAATATACAATGGAAAGGTAATACCAGAGAGAATACAACATTATTACCTGACTTCAGAAAAGCCAATTATGGTAGGTTAAGAAGAGCCCTATTAGCGGACTCTATGGTCAAAAAATTAAGTCGATCCATGTGTCCAAATGAGTGTACCCCTTCTCAGGCACCTGTCATCTAAAGTCAGGAAGAGACGTCAACCTTGGTAGATACATACGATAATTTTATCGAGTTAGTATTCAATGCACAAAATAGATATATCCCCAAAAGAAAATTTAGATCAACACAGAACCAACCCAAATGGATGAATAATAGACTATTAGATCTTCTAGGACAAAAGAGAGCAATATATAGAAAAATTAGGAAAGGCGAAATTCACCTACTTGCTTACTATCAGAATCTATCAAGACAGTTAAAAAAGGATATTAGAAAAGAAAAAAGAAATAATGAAATTAAGGTTGCCAATGACTCAAAAAATAATCCTAAAGCTTTTTACCAACTATATAAATCCAAGGTTAGAGATGTAATTGGTCCCCTTAAAACTTCGATAGGAGAAATTACAGAAACTTATTTAGAAATGTGCAGTACATTAAATAATCAACTTCTTTCCGTTTTCACTAATGACAATTTGGCACAGTTTCCAGAAGTCCGTAAGGTATATAGCGATAGTATAGAAAATAGGTTAAGTACAGTTACTATAAGTAGAAATGATGTGCTTAAGGAAATTGACAGACTGAAACCTCATAAATCGCCTGGTCCTGATGAGGTATATGCTAGAGTATTAAAAGAATGTAGGGATGAGTTAAGTTACCCATTAACATTTGTATATAACAAGTCATTAGAGACAGGTATAGTTCCAGAAGCTTGGAAGCTTGCAAACGTAGTTCCGATCTTCAAAAAGGTAACAAATCAATGGCATCCAATTTTTTTTTTTTCTATTACCGTCCCATTAGTCTTACATCAATCATAGGAAAGCTACTAGAGTCAATTATTGCTAGTAAAATTAGAAACCACTTAGATACATTTAATTTAATAAATTCTTCTCAGCATGGATTCACTCAGGGACGTTCTTGCCTTACTAATTTGCTTAGTTTTTTCTCAGAGGTATATGAAGCAGTAGATAATGACAAGTCATATGATATAATATATTTAGATTTCAGTAAAGCTTTCGACAGAGTCCCCCATGAGAGATTGATGAGAAAGGTTGAGGCACATGGAATTGGGGGGGGCGTTGTTGGGATGGATTAGGTCATGGCTAATTGGTAGGAAGCAGAGAGTCAGCATAAATGGTACGAAGTCAGAATGGGGACAGTCAAAAGTGGTGTCCCCCAGGGATCTGTATTAGGTTCTCTGTTGTTCGTTATATACATAAATGACCTTGATTTAGGTATAACTAGTAGGATAAGTAAATTTGCAGACGATACCAAAATGGGGAGAAAAATTGATCCAGATAGAGATATAGAGTGCCTCCAAAGGGATCTAGATACCTTACACGAATGGTCAGTAAATTGGCAGATGAAGTTTAACATTGACAAATGCAAGGTATTAAAGATAGGGAAGATGCATACAAATGTTAAATATAAACTAGCTAATATGGAATTAGAAAACTCGAATTGTGAGAAAGATCTAGGTGTGTTTGATAGCAATGATTTGAAGCCTAGAAAACAGTGTATAAGCGTTCGAAACAAGGCAAACAGGATTCTCGGGTTCATCTCTAGGAGTGTGAGTAACAGAACTGCTAATGTTATCTTAAAACTTTACTTGTCATTAGTGAGACCCCATATGGATTATGCTGTTCAATTTTGGTGTCCTTATTACAGAATGGACATAGATTTATTGGGGAGAGTACAACGTAGAATGACAAAAATGATCCATAAGATTAGAAATCTTCCGTATAAAGAAAGGTTGAAGAAATTAGGCTTACATTCGTTAGAGAGACGCATGATAAAGGTATTCAAGTGGGTTAGTGTGATTAATAAAGGGGACATGAAAAATGTACTAAAGCTCAGTGATAGCGAAAGAACTCGTACAAATGGTTTCAAATTAGATAAATTTTGTTTCAAGAAAGATATAGGCAAATATTGGTTTGGTAACAGAGTTGTAGATAGGTGGAATAGGCTACCAAGTGCTATAGTGGGATCAAGAACGATAGGGAGCTTTAAGATTCAATTAGATAGGCATATGGACGAGATGGGTTGGGTGTGAGGGTGATCTGTCAGGTGTGGCCCAGGTGTGGGGATCTGCAGATCCCCGTTTTTCTGACCTCTTACCGTTTCGGTGAGGTAAGTCCTAATGGTGTTTTTAAGCTGGGCTTATAATTAGGGTTGGGTGTGACAGGGATCTGCCTTGTGTAGGCCAATCGGCTTTCTCCAGACTCCCATTTTCTTATGTTCTTATGTTCTTAAACAAAGAAAAGCGCCGGAAAAAAATATCTTTGTTACGCTGCTCTTAGACAGTCAGAGCAATTATTGGCGTTGGTTGTCTAATCAATAGAATCCCTGAATTGCATTAATTTCACCCGAATGTTGAATATTCTGTGTACTTACAGAAACTTGCCTAAATGGCTCGCTCACAAAGAAAACACATAAGCATTAGGCCGTATATTACTATTCCAATGGCATGGAATCCTAGCAAAATGAGAAGTTGAGGAGGTATTGAAATACTTTTGACTCCGACTGTGTCAGGAAATACGCCACAAATGGAATGCCTGCAGGCTTGATTTAAAAAAGGAAATATAAAATACCCCCCTTGTGCAATTCCAATTCACTTGATGCTTTCACTTCTGCGTTAGTTAAGCTGGTATCACACGAGAGTTTTTATAGTCAACATTCGATGATCAACATTTTTCTGGTAACATTTCTGGAATATTATGCATTGGTATCGGAAACTAGACTGAGAATAGATAAACTTAAGTGACAGAAATATATTAAATGTTGACCTCATTAGCTGCCAAACCTGTGTTGAGGAAAAATATTGAGGGAAAAAAGCGCTTGTGTGATACCGGCTTTAGTCAATCCTTTCAGCACCAAGACCAATGTTTACCTTTTATTCTGGCTAACATTAGATGATTGTATGCAGTTTAAGAGGGTAGTGCTTGGTGGCTGGTCTATATATTTATTTATTTATTGATTTTTTAATTTCCTCGCTAGACCTCCATCAAGCTTAAAATAGCACCCCCTAGACCTCATTTCAAGATAATTTTGTAAATTTTTCGGTAGAAACATTTACCGGCCGAAGGCTGGATCCTTCTATAATAACAGGCTCTAAACTAAAACTTCAACAATAATATGCTAAACATGAGGGAGAAGGGGGCCATAAAAAACGAGTAGCACACCCTTAAGAGCACCTACAGTATGTTACTTAGAGGGTATATTGAGATCGTCTTTATCCATTTGAGTCGTATAGGTAGATTATAAAGTAAAGCACATCTTCTAATGGTAACCCGAATATGATGTAAATTACGTAATGGTGGTGAAGGGGTACACGAGGCTGTGTTGTGTTGATTGGTAACACTGTGCAGGTGGAACATTATTGATTGCATTTAATAACAACTGAACATTGAGGGTCCTGTATTAGCATAGTGTTGTTCATTACCATTAACGCTCCAGTAATAAAATCAGAACGCTGACAGCAAAATACTACTACTACTTATACTACTACTACTACTATTACTACTACTACAACAACTAACACTACTACTACTACTACTACTACTACTACTACTACTACGACTACAACTAACACTACTACTACCATTTTTTTTTTTTTTTAAACCACTCAGCCTGTGCATCCCCTCTTTGGACCCTAAACTAGGTCAGAACAGTCATCAAAGCATTTTGATGGTGTCTCTTGTGATAGGCAGCAGCCCACCAGCTGCCTCCTTTGTCAGGGACCGTATTGCAGGTGCCATTTTTCCTTGTCTCATCTGGTCGCCGAATCTCCTGGCCTCGTCTTCAGTGTTTTCCCTTTTTTGCCGCCCCCTGCCTTGTCTCTCTTTTAATGCTCTGGCTTCACTGAGTAAGTCATCCATCTTGTTATCATTCCATAGTTTCATTCTTCTTGTTAGCGCAGTCACACTTTCACCTTGTTTAGATTTGCGGTGAGTTTTTTGCAAGAAGAGATGTGGAATGTTGAAAAGTATCTTGAAAGCATACGGGGCTAAAGATGTGTCACAGACATAGTTATAAATGAGCTTTGTCATATCGTTCAGCAGGTTGGTGGTGGCACCGCATTTTGGTGGGTTGAACAAGTTGTGTGCAGACCAATATACAATTTTTTAGTAAGCTGCATCTGTCCAAGTTCTAACTTCCTCTTCCCATAATCCTTTCCAGAGTATGTTTCCACCTCTGCCTGCTTCTTCTGCGGGTCTACCTGGGGCCCTCTCCCTTTGTGGTTTGGCCACCATTTGGGTATCCCGAGGCTCTTCATTGTCTGGCATGTCATCTATGTTTCCATCTGCTTCATTTGGCCCTGTTGAAGGCCTGTCATCCTCTCTTGCAGCTCGGTTGTCATCTCCCTCCCGTGGGTCTCTTGCGGACTCCCCATTACTTTCCGCTTCTTGGGGTTCTCCTACCTCTCTTGGGACCCTTGAGTCCCTTGCTTCTCCCTGTATTCTTTCGGGTTCCCTGCCACCATGACTCAGCTGCGTCCCGTCGCTCACTCTGGGAATTTGCTGCCGTCTCTCCACTCGTTCCTGCTCTACCTAAAGGGTTACGACATTTGGCACCCTTATTACAGTCTATACATCTTTGTCCACTCTTCACACATTTGCATCGAGTACAATTGTGTTCATGTTTGGTACATATGCAGCATTTTTTGTTATTTTTTGAACTTTGTGATAGAGCCTCGTCTGAGCCTTCCTCGTCCTTCATCTTATCCTTATACCATAAATATATACACATTTCTGTCCGTTCCCCTACTTTAAAGAGTAAGTCTAGGATAACTGTAGGCAGGTTCACATACCCTAACTAATATTCTAGGAAACTATTAAGCAGTGCCTAATTCTTGTAACTAAGAAGACGCTTTCGTGCCCAAAAATCAGAAAATCATCAAAATAAACCTGGGTTAACCATGGATGGAGGAGCTAATATCTCCTATTATCTATTTGCAAAGTAAATAGTTATCTAGTTGATTTAGATCATCCGTGAGTTTTGGTTTTATAGACTACATTTTTTTATTTTTTTATTTTTCTCAAATTTCTATGCCCATCTTAAACAATCACTAGTTATATGTATTACTTAAATAATAATAAATTTACCTTATCGTCCATACGTAACCTGTGTAGCAACAACCAAATATTTTTCGGTATGTGTGTCTACATATATTGTTGTACTACAGTGTTTATTTCCTATTAGTATAATTGTTTGCCATATTTGATATTCCCCCTGACAGACCGGTGGGATGTATGTGTAAGATTGTTGTGTTGTTACTGTATAATTTGGTGTTACTACGTGACATACACAAACTAAGTAAGCGATTAAACAGGACAACAAGATAGAGAGAAAGAGCGTGAGTGAGAGTGAGTGAGTGTGAAAGATAGAGAGAGAGAGAGTGTGTGTGTGTGTGTGTGTGTATAATAGGGAAAGTAATCCTTAGCGCAGGTTTTCCATAGGGTTGGAAATGCTTTGAGCGAAGCTTATAGACCTATCGCATAGCATAAGGGTCGAAATGGTTGTCCTATATAATCGCCACACTCACCTTGTGCATTTCCAAGTTACAAGACCACACAGACCTTGCGGTCCCAGTTAGGTGGTACTACTACAACTGCTACTACTACTACTAGTATTTTGTTTTCTTTGATTTTTATTTGAAATTGTTCATACATTATATTTGACAAGCATCAGATATTACTATTCAACACCATGCAACTTCAATCCAGTTGCCTCCTTATGCGACCCTCTGCCACTGCTGCCTCGTAGTCCACTTCTGCCACCGTCGCAGGTTGTGGTGCAGACCGTCTTGTTCCCCGCAGGCATAGTAGTGCTGATCTGAGCAATGAGAAAGATAGACGGCACCTCATCCAGGCTACGACGTGGCTCCTGGGCTGTTGCTTCTTCTCTGCGATGATCTCTGCAAGCCATGAAGAGAAGCACTGGGCCCTGGGTCCCATCCCTCCAGATGTTTTTTTTTTTTTTTTTTTTTCTATATTCCAACTACTCCCTCTCGGGCATAGGCTGAGAGCCTGTACATTCCACCGCTCAACACGGTGAAGCCTGTGAGGTCTTGTTCCACTCTGGGGAGTGAGACATGTGAAGCATCCATCATGGCTCGAAGCAGCTCCATCTCTGAAGCGGCTGGTTGCTTCGCTCAAGTGCTTCACCGTCTCACTCTCCAGACTCAGACCCTCACTCTCACAACGCCACCTATTGAGCAGTGAACTCACTAGGCATTGTCCCCCTGTAACATATTTTGAATATGGGAATATTCATACAGTGTTATTTAATCAGGGAACAATGAGGGTATTTTTTTGGCATTTCGGTGGGCTTTGTGGTAATGCATTGATACTAGGTACAGCACAAATTCAATCCCAATAATATCTTCCCATTGACATATGTGGTGAAGACTAGTGGGGTAAAGCTGCCTTGTTCGATATTTAAGATCCTTTCCCCATATACCCTGACTGTGGGGAATATCTCTGGCCAATTCTATCCCTTACCACACTAAATAAATAATAAAGAAAATGAAGGAATAAACTTAAAAAATAGATAGGTTACCTGGATGTTATAAAAATGGTATTGCCTATCTCTCAGAAACCCCTAGCTAGATATTGTATAAATGGCCATGTATATCAATCAACTTAGCTATCACTGGGGTCCTGGGGTTGTTCGGAGGATCCCGACTATGGTAGGTAGGTAGGCAGGGAGTAAACAGTTCCCAAACTCCGGGCCGGACACGGGGAGCGAAGTGAGAGGTCACGAGACCCTTGTTTGCGGTTCAACGTTTTAAAGAGATCTGATCGGAATTTCAATTCCAACCCTTAAGTTAACTATATACAAATTTGTTACCGAGGGTTCATTCCCTCTTCACGAAATCATATAAATAATAATCAGCATTTAAATTATATAATTATATAAGGTAAACATCGTTTCACAACGATTTAGTGAACATAATATCAAGATATTAACACGGTGGATCGCGTATGCGGTCGCGGGAATATTTAAACTGATCCTCTTTACAGTTCATTCTAAACTTATTCTACAAGGTTTTATAACTAAATTAACTTGATGAAAGTAATCTTATACAGTACTAAATTACTTAATATTAATTAACCCGGGAGCTGCGGGGAGACTCATAAGAGTTCCCCCGGCGGACTGCGGGGAGACTCTTAAGAGCAAAGCTTTTGAATGCGTACCAAAACCGCGCGTTTATAGCCAGGCGGCTGAAAATTGGTGTGGCTATAGTACTACATGTCAACTCACACCACCCCGCCAAACGCTCGCTCCGCACTCGTGCAAGCACCACCGCGCCAGTAACCACGCACTAGTCATGGAGCCCACACGTCCCTCACGCTCGCTCCCTGATGACACAACCAGCCCTCCTTCTGGTCGTGTTAGCCACCGTGGAAGGCAGAGGGTGGCTGCTAAAGACCCTAGCTACCAGTACGACACGCCCTACAGCTCGGAGGACGAAACACCTGCACCCAAAGCACGAAAAACACGTGCAAGCACGAGAAAGGTACAGAGGTCATTGGTGTTTCGGGACACTGCCACCACGACCCAGGCCACTACAACAACCACTACCACCACCACTGCCACCACTGCCACCCCTGCCACCCCTGCCACCGGTACCAGCGACGCAGGAGGCCGCCCTAGGGCTGCAGAACCTGCGGGGGCAGGAAAAATTAAAGGCACGGGCGTAGGGAAGAGAACCCGTACGTCAGCCACAGTGCCCCTACCACCACCACCACCACCACCAGCCGCCCCTGGCCCGGCTGCCCCTGCCGCCCCTGCCGCCCCTGCCCATGGAACAGGGAAGGGGAAGGGGAAGGGGAAAGGGAGAGGGAAAGCGACTGCTGGCCCTGCTGGCCCTGGTGTCCCTGCCGGCCCTGCTGCCCCTGTTGCCCCTGCTGCCCCTGCCGCCCATGCCGCCCCTGCCCAAGGAACAGAGAGAAGGGCGACAGGCACCACCATCATCTTGCCATCAAGGCCACGCACCACTGCTGCCCCTGCCGCCGCCCCTGCCGCCGCCCCTGCCACCGCCTCTGCTGTCCCTGTCCATAAGACTCCCGCACGTGCAAAAGTGACCCGGAAAACTCTGACACCATCAAAGTATGCCGCCCTGCTGTTTGATGGTGATTCGCAGGACATTGTCAGTCCAGGTTTCGACGACGAAGCCCTAGCACGGGACCAAGGGTGGTGGGATTTGGGAGTGGACTGTGGGAGTGAGTCCGACGTCGGTGACGAAAATGAGGAAGGGCATCGTCTGTCAAGTGAAGAGGAGGGTGATGATGATGAAGTGCTGTATCGCGACCATGGAAGCGATATTTCAGACGATGAAGCAGACGCAGACGACATTCCGATCCCTGAGCTGCCTTCGTTCGATTGGTCTGACGGGGTCAATTTTGTACCTGACGTGCCCAAGTTCAATCCTGGGACGTCAGGAACAACTGACGACTGGCCCTGTGACGATCAAGCGAACGAAAGCGACTTCTTCCTCGCTTTTTTCGACATGGAGGTAATGACGTACATCGTTGCCCAAACAAACGCCTACTACAGGTGGGTGTTTGGCAGATTGGACGTCCTTTCTCCAAAAGCGAGAATACGAGGCTGGGTGGATACGACTATGGAAGAATTTATGACGTTCTTTGCCTTGTTGTTCCTCATGCCTCTGATCAAGAAGCATGTGTTGCAACACTATTGGAAGCACGACCCTCTCATCGCCACCCCAACTTTCAATAAGTTCATGACTCGTGACAGATTTTTGTTGCTGCTAAGATTTATGCACTTTGCAGACAACGAAAATCCTAACAGGATTGACAGGATATGGAAAGTTCGGGATGTGTTCACCATGTTGTTGGAGAGGTATAGGAAATACTTTTACCCCTTCCTCAATTTGGTGATTGATGAGTCGCTCGTGCTCTTCAAAGGACGTCTTGTTTTCAAGCAGTATATCCCCTTGAAAAGGCATAGGTTCGGAATCAAGCTCTTCGTTTTGTGTGACTGCGAAACTGGAATAGTGCTTGACATGATCGTGTACACAGGCACTGACATTGACATACCGAAAGCCGCTGCCAATGACCCCATGGGCATGTCAGGTGCCATCGTCAGGAAAATGTTGGCACCTTACCTGGGCAAAGGCCACATCATCTACACTGACAACTGGTATACTTCTCCTGCTCTCTGCCAGTTTCTTCATGACGACCAAACGGGGTCATGTGGGACTGTCAGAAAGACAAGAAAGTTTATGCCAAAGTTCACAGGTAATGTCATTCCTCTCACAGATGCCTCCTCCAGTGACACACCTTCAGAAGACGACCTGGCCCAGGAACACCGCGAGAGGCATGTGCGAAGAAGGCGACGAAAGGGGCAGAAATACAAGCAGCTCGAGAAGTGTGGGAAAGTGATAGCCCTGAAGTGGAAGGATAAGCGAGACGTCCACCTGCTTTCCACCGTCCACACAGGTGCCCAGGTGGATTCTGGCAAAATCCACTACCGAACCAGGAAGACAATCTACAAGCCCGACATGGTAGTGGACTACACTAAGAACATGCGCCTGGTGGACAAGTCAGACTGTCAGCCTGTCAGGCGTTGAGTGTCTGAGGAAGACTGTGAAGTGGTATCACAAGCTCTTCCTCCACCTAGTTGATATAACGATGCTGAACGCCTACAACTTGTGGTTGGTGAAAAAGGATATGGCCCCAAACCAGAAGCTGAAATTCCGGGAGTTCGTCTACAACGTCTCATACCAACTCCTGGAGAAGTATGGCACCACCACTCACAGACGTACGGGATGGCGTGGGGATCACGTTCCTGACCGCATCCAGCTGGGTGTCGAAAGACACTACCCCATCAACACTGAGATGCTTGGCACTCGTCACAGGCAGGCGCAGTGCACCGTCTGCAGCTCCAGTGTCAGGAAACCCCATGTCACCAAAAGAGTCACCTCAATGTGCGCCGAGTGCAAAGTTCCACTCTGCCTGGGTGACTGCTTCAGGGACTACCACACCTTCAAAAATTATTGAGTGTCGCCCTGCCCTGCCCTGCCCTGGACTCGCCCCGTGCCCTGCCCTGGACTCGCTCCCTGCCCCGCCCTGTCCTGGACTCGCGCCCTACCTTACCTGACCTGACCTAATTGATCACGCTACCTCATAATGTAACATATATATTATATAATGTATAAGTTCCAAAGATGTCCCTGTGATATAGCTTTTACATTATATAATTGTATGTCTCATTATTTAGTTTATAAGTTTCAAAGATTTACATGTAATATGCCTTATTTTTTTAGTATATCAATATATATGTTTGTTATTAGCCAAAGTAATGTGTATATAATTATTTTCTTACCTCAAATGAATTGTACAAAAATGAATATGTTTCAATAAATACTGTCAAACCTACTAAGATAATAAAAAAAAACAATAAAAAAACTAAAAAATCAAGGTCATGTCATTGTATTCTTACAATATGATATATTCTATGAATATTTCATATTGTTTGAATACAATGGCATGATCTTGTAAAAAAAAAAAAAAAAAAAAAAAATCTAGACAATATAAAACCTTCCCCATAACCCCCTCCTGGATTCGATCACACAACCCTACCACACTTTGAGTTTTCCAGTCCATGACCTTACCAACCATGCCACAGGAGCTCATACCAAATATCACTCAAAACTTCGTGTCTACAATCGAAATGACAATATAAAAACAAAAATGAATTATCCCACCAATTTACGTTTGTAAATTGATGGGATTATCAATTATATCATGCCAAGGTTTATAAAAGTTTGTCTCTGTCAAGACTTAGTAATTATATAACTTTATTCTGTCAAAAATTGCCCAAACACTCAGCAAAATTGCCCCTCTTAGTGCGACTCCACTCATTTTCACACGGTCAAGCGGTGACCCTTGCCGCACCTTTATGCCCCAGCTACACCAGCAACAGCAGTTCTGTCTGGGAACAAAATTGGTATAAATACAATAATGCATAAAATACTCTTCACAAATACATTTGTATTGTATAATATTGTAAATAAAAAAGAATAATAACTGTGTGGGTGTCGAAAATTGCTCAACCAGCTTTCTTATGTCTCGCCTACGCGCGTATATTGGATTATACATAGTCATGACTGTCATACAAATAATTGCAGTAGGTCTCGAATATACATTTAGATTGCATATTACTTGGAAATAAATAAGTAAACGTTTCTCTGGTGGCAATCTACCCTTTCGCAAGTGTAAGGAGACACCATTCTATATTTAGCCCTTTATCACAAAAGGCAATCTGCCTGTGTTTACTCACCACCGTCGCTGGTGGTCTATAATATAGTACTTTATTTACAGTCAATGGCCTACATGTTTCTGTGGTACTTCACATGTGTCTAAAATGCAATGTCTGCTTGCATTAAAATGCAATTCTGAAGTCCATTTATACGTACGACATACGCATGTCTCAGTTTCTATCTCTCTCTCTCCATTCCTGACTCATGTTATTGTAGACCTGTTGGTGGCAACGAACACCAGACATCTGGTAGACATAAGGTTCAAAATACCAAGACATCCATACGCCTCGGGCGCCTCCACAATTATCACAAAGCTGGTTATCTATCTAGAGATCTGCCTGACTTCCATCTCTCCACGACTCACTCACTCACTCACTGCACCCCTGCATGCCTCCCTCCCACCCACCCACCCCCAACCCCCCCTTTCAGGCTTCCGTCTGCTAGAAACACATTCACAATTTGCGTAAATATCGCATCAATTGGGCTATATGCGGTATATTCCTTGTTATATGGGACGCCTACATACGTACACGTCTTTATTATAGCATGACAGTGCTCTAAATACAAGATTTACGTGATATTTATGGCGTAACACACCCTCTCCCCCTTTCATTCCCAGCATAACTCACTCACACCTTGGTTCACGCATAGAAACTCATTGATAATGTGCGTAAATATCCCATGAATTGGTCTATATGCGGTATATATTTTGATATATGGCACGTATACATACGTACAAGTCTGTATTATAGCATGACAGTGCTCTACGTACAAGATATACGTGATATGTATGGCGTAAACCACACTCTCAGCTCATAAATTGCCGCCAAACCTCCAACACATCTTCATTCCCGCCTAAAATTTATCTTATAATTCCCTTATATATTGCAATTTTTGGTCACTATGAGGCATATTCATTGTTATATGGGTGGCCTACACACGTATACATACTCTACATAGCCTAAAAGGGCTCAAAAAAGGAGATATACGTGATAATACGCGGTAACCCACCCCCTCCTCCCTCTCCTTCTATCCCCTGGGCGCGTGAAAATTCGGCAGGGAAATCTCGCCGCTCGATGACAATCTAGCCGCGCGGTGCCATTCGCTCCACATTTTTCAACTACGGACCGTTCCCCCACCCCCCCCAGACATTTTTTGGGGGGTCAAATATATATGGGCCGATGCACGCAAACATTCCCTACACGATGATGTACTTTTTATCGAAATTGGCAATAGGTCCCAAAATCATCATAGGTGCGCACAGTCTTACCCTGTAGAAAACCCCCTGTGCGCCGCGGAGAGGTTAATCTCTACAATATATACAATCACCGGGTTCTGGTAGGAAATTGTTCACTCTAGTGAGGTTACCCTATCGGAAGGTTGTTGCCAACATTCCCCCAGATACCTGTGTAGTCAATTTATTTCTCACAGATTGGGTCCCGGCGAAGTATGATGTGTTGCATCATGTTATATCACCTGCGGCTAACAAATCCCGCCAATTTCTTCTAGACCCCGCAGCAGCTGCTCGTGTTTTTTTTTTTTCTATGTGATTGAGGGAGGCAAAAGGCATAACTGCCTATAGCGAGTGCCTCCCCCATAGTTGAAAGAGTGACAGGACCAAAATCAAGGGACGTTCGAGCCAAAATGCCTGGACACACGGAGTTTGAAGCAATTTAAGTCATAGGAAGAGGGAAAGACTGATTCTGGGAGAGAGTTCCAGAGCTCAGCTGTTGAGTAGAAGAAAGTTTGAGAGTAACGTTTCACTCTTGGGTTGGAGAGTTGCACAGAGTAGGGGTGGGATTGAGTTGCAAGACGGGTACCACGTGCCCTACGTAAAGGAGGTGGTATGCACTGGGATAGCTCTGAGGAACACTGATTATTATAGTAGCGATAGAATAGCGAGAGAGATGCAACATTGCGGCGGAGAGAGAGAGATTGCAGAGAGTTGGTGAGTGGACGGAAGTTAATGATACGAAAGGCCTTCCTTTCAACTTTGTCTAGGAGAGCAGTGTGAGAGGAACCTCCCCACACATGTGAACAATACTCAATACAAGGGCGCACTATGCCCCTGTACAGAGCAAGAAGCTGTGCAGGGGAAAAGAACCCCCTAAGGCGGTTGAGCACACCCAGCTTCTGGGAGGCTGCCTTAGCAAGACTGGTAATATGGTCCTTCCAAATGAGAGCAGAAGAAAAAGAGACACCAAGAATATTGAGAGAAAATGAAGGGTTGATTTTTGTATTGTTGAAGAATAAGGGATAGTCCGCTGGGATATCCTGACGGGTAGATAGATGGAGAAATTGGGTTTTGGAAGCATTAAAGTTAACAAGGTTTTCTCTGCCCCAATTGGAAATAGTATTTAGATCAGAATTTAAGAGTTCTATGGCTTCATTACGTTTGTCGTTGAGGGATTGCTGGCTGGGGCGTTCTGAAAAACTAATGGAGTAGTGCAAGGTTGAGTCGTCTGCGTATGAAGGGATGGGAATTAGGTACAGTTAAGGAGATCATTTATAAAAATTAGAAAGAGAATAGGAGATAGGACAGAGCCCTGAGGAACACCGGAGTTTATAGGGTGAGGAAGTGAACAATGGCCGTCCACAACCGCGGCTATGGAATGGCCGGAAAGGAAATTAGAGACAAAGGCACAGATGGAGTGATAGAAACCGAAGGAGGGTAGTTTAGAAATTAAAGATTTATTCCAGACTCTATCGAAGGCTTTCGATATGTCTAGTGCAATAGAAAAAGTCTCACCGAAGTCCCGAAAGGAGGATGACCAAGAGTTAGTAAGATATGAAAGAAGATCACCAGTAGAGCGACCCTTAAGGAAGCCATACTGGCGATCTGAGAGCAGATTATGAGAAGAGAAATGCTTAAGAAATTTGGAAGCAAGAATAGTTTCAAAAACTTTAGAAAGACAAGAGATAAGAGCAATTGGACGATAGTTGGAGGGTTGAGAGCGGTCACCCTTCTTTGGGACAGGTTGAATGTGAGCAAACTTCCAGCATGAAGGGAAGACGTTAGAGGATAGACAGAGACGAAAGAGTTTGCCTAGGCAGGGAGTCAGCACGGAAGCACAGTTTTTGAGAACAACAGGAGGAACACCGTCCGGACCGTACGCCTTATTAGTGTTAAGCCCAGAGAGGGTAGAAAGTACATCTTTAGAAGAGATTAGGATATTAGGCATAAGTAAGAGAGAGGAGGGCGGAGAGGGAGGAATACCACCGGAATCATCCAAGGTGGAGTTTCTAGCAAAAGTTTGAGCGAAGAGTTTAGCTTTGTCAGAGGAAGAAGTGATGGTTGTGCCATCAGAGTGGGAAAGGGGAGGGAAAGACGAGGAAGAGAAATTGTTGGAGAGGTTTTTGGCTTGATGCCAGAAAGCTTGGGAAGAGCTAGAGTTGGATAGTTCAGTGCATTTATTATTGATGAAAGAGTGTTTGGCAAGTCGATGAACAGATTTGGCTTGATTCCGGGCAGAAACATATGAAGAATGAGAGTCTTGAGTTTTAAGGCGTCGGTACCGTTTGAATGCTTCCTCCTTATTGCGGACAGCAGTAGAACAGGCGTGAGTAAACCAAGATTTTTTAGCATTAGTCTGAGAGAAAGAGAATGGAATGTATGCTTCCATGCCCGATAGGATTACCTCGGTAATGCGTTCAGCACTCTCCGAGGGTCCTCGGCCATGGAAGCAGAAATCATTCCATGGGAAATCAAAGAAGTACTGCCGAAGAGCCTCCCAGTCGGCAGCGCCAAAGTGCCACAAGCGCCGCCGGCTAGGAGGATCGGATGGCTGTACTGGAGAGATAGGACAGGTGACAGAGATAAGTTTATGGTCGGAGGAGCCCAAAGGAGAGAAAAGATCGACAGTATAAGAAGAAGGGTTAGAAGTTAGAAACAGGTCAAGAATGTTGGGCCGATCTCCGATGCGATCCGGGATATGGGTGGGTTGCTGAACTAACTGCTCTAGGTCATTTAGGATAGAAAAGACGTAGGCTTGTTCACCAGGTGGATCAGTAGTGTGAGAGGAGAGCCAATGGCGGTGGTGAACGTTGAAATCTCCTAAGATGGAGATTTCTGAGAAAGGAGAAATGGATAGAATGTGTTCCACTGTAGAGTTTAGATAGTCAAAGAATTTGGGAAAGATGGTAGAGTTAGGGGAAAGATAGACAGCACAGAAATATTTAGTAAGAGAATGCCAGGAAAGTTTGAGCCATAAAGTTGAGAATTCAGAGGAGTCGAAATCGGGTTGCTGTTCTTCCGGTGGGATGGCGAGTTCCATAGGTATGAGCCGATCTACAGTTCGGAGAGTGGTTTGTCCTCGAGATACAACCTTAATTAACGGTTCTGATAACTCCTTCGGAATCAGGATAGACTTCTTGGATCCTTGCTAAGAGCCATTTAGAGTGAGGTTGGTCCATTTTTTAAAAAGACTATGTCTCCCACTACCGGTTTGTGACGGTTCCTAGCAGAATTCGCACCATAATACCTCTCCCGTAGGCTCAAGATATACTCAGATGCCCAATGTTTGTTCCAGGCGTCCAGTATTTTGCAGAGTTTATGGTAGCTTCGTCGCAAGTGTGCATCCACTTCTTTAATGGAGGGATCCACTAATTCCTCGGTCACGTCCAAACGGGGGACTGGGCCCAATCGTCTACCATATAATAAATGAGCCGGTGTTAAGGCCTCAATTTCCAGATTGGAGTCATCTTGATACGTTAGTGGTCGATTATTTACTCTGGTTTCTATTTCGGTGATAACAGTTCTTAACTCATCCAAGGTGACCTTGGACTTGTGAATAACCCTTTTCAGGCACGATTTCACGATACCTATCATAATCCATTTGCCAAGGGGCTCTGGGAGTTGTGAATGACCAATAACAATTTCTAGAATCCAACATTTGCTGTACTGCGTTGCTCTTTAATAGTTCAGAAACCAACGGTGATGCGCCCACAAAATTTGACCCATTGTCACTAATGAAACGTCTGGGACAACTTCGCCGAGCGGCAAATCTTCTAAATAAATTTATAAAGGTTTCCGAGCTCGTGTCCTCCGTTAATTTCCAAATGGATAGCCCGAGTGCTGGTACAGGTGAATAGACATATGTAAACCTTCTTGGGTGGACCATCATCTCCTGTGAGAGTGATGGCACTAGTATAATCTATACCTGTTACCTCAAACGGTGTCCTTTGGTGAATGCGGTCTGGCGGAAGAGCTGGTGGTCCAGGGTAAGGAATAGCGATAGCTGTATACCTCTTGCAAATAATGCAATTCTTGATACAGCGTTTAACAGCTTGTCGTCCCTGGGGTATCCAATATGTTTGTCGCATATAGGCTAGACTCTAGAGTGTCTGCTACCCCACCGTGTTTAGTGGTTTCATGCGCTTTTAAAACCATCAATTTGGTGAGGTCGCAATCCTTGGGCAATTGGATCGGATGCCGAGTTTTGAGGGGTAGATCAGCTTTACCAATATGACCTCGACAACATATTAATTCTTGATTGTCTAGATACAGCCCAAGGTCCTTCATTCTTTTGGTTGGCTTGGGATTGGGATTACGTAGCTGTGTTAATTCCTCCTCATACTTTTCAGCTTGTATCCTTCTGATCCAGTAGGTAAGTGGGTCTAATTCATCCATCTTTACCTTCTTGCTTAGGAACTTAAACACAAACTTAGTTACAGTTAATAGTTTGTCCAAATTGGAGAACTTGGTGATGTCAATCACTGAAGGCTCTGGGATAATTATTGGGTCCATATGAACTTGATCATCATTAACCTTCTGGTATGATTTTTGTTCTGGCCAATCACTCTGACGTAGCCAAACCGGACCCTGAAACCACAGAGTTTCGTTAATCAGTTTCTTGACACCAACACCTCGGCTCACCAAGTCAGCCGGATTATCCTTGGACTTAACATGCATGAATGTATAGTTCATTTGCAGTTCCTTTATTTTGTGTACTCTGTTACGCACATAAACTATGTGACTATCATCCTTAGCTATCCAGTGCAAACATATCTCACTATCTGTCCATATATAATGTCTCACCTAAAAAGGGAAACATACCATTCAAATAAGTAGCTAACCTAGTTCCCAATTCAACAGCGGTCAGCTCCAACTGTGGAAGGGTACGTTGTTTTAATGGCGCTACTCGGGATTTGGACATAATCATAGTAGATCGGACTTCAGTGACACAATAAGCTACTGCACCATACGCCTTAGATGAGGCATCACAAAATATGTGCAATTGAGCACACTCATTATCAGAGGTAGGATCACATCTTCTAGGAAACTTGACTGAGGATACCTTCTCATATTCCACCTACAATTTGTTCCACTCTTCTGTATACTTTTCAGGTAATGGAGTATCCCAACTCAGTGCTTCTCTCCAGGCTTCCTGAACTAAAATCTTCCCTATAATTGATATGGAACAAAATATGCCCAATGGGTCGAACATCATAGAGACCTGACTTAAGAGTGTATGTTTTGTGAGTTTTACATCGGGAAACTTGAGGGGCTTTAGAGACATATCAGTAGTTGTTTTCCACAGTAATCCTAGCACTGGTTGATATTCTGGTATTTGATAGTCAGGATAGTCTCTTCTTATCTTGTCCAAAAGAATATGAGAGTTTGAATTCCCACTTTGTAGTAGCATATTGGCTTTATTACATTCTTGCCTTGCCAAATTGTAGATTTCAATCACCTCTTCTCCACTGTCGGCAACGCCCTGAAGATTATCCATGTAAAACAGTTGACCCATTTCCGGTTTGTCTGTCTTCTGGAAATGATATCTCAAAGTGCTGCACAACAAGAAAGGACTAGAGCAGGAACCAAACAACACTGACCGAAAGCGGTATTCTTTTATCCGCCCACCAGGCTGAAAAGGATCTTCAGGCCAAAGGAATTTTGTGAATTTGAGGTCCTGCTCCTTTAACCCTACTCTCAAAAAGGCTTTGGAGATATCTGCCACAAACTCAAATCTCTTCGTCCTGAATTTTAATAGTACATCACCCAGTATTTCAGTCAGATTTGGTCCTACATAGAGACAATCGTTTAGACTTGTTTCATTCTTCGCTGCTCGAGAACTGCAGTTAAATACCACTCTGATGGGGGTAGTACTGGAGTCCTTACTTACAGCATGATGAGGAAGATAATGACCCTCTTTATGGTTTATTTCACCTGGGACCTCCTCAATAAAGTCATTTCCCAACTGCTCTTGAATTATTTTATGATTAATTTCCAGTCGTTCAGGATGTTGATGCAATCTCTCCACCATTTTATTTAATTGACATCTTGAACTCTGGTAGTTAGTTGGTAATTCAGGGGCATTTATCTTCCATGGAAGTACTACCCAGTAATGGCCATCCTTATACTCAACTGTGTCTAGGTAGTGGTTATATGTTAAGATGTCTTCAGGGGTGGGAAGATCTGCTTCTATACCCACAGTGTCCAGTTCCCAAAGTTTGTGAACAGGTTCTTGTTGTTCCTCCAGAATGTCTCCTAGTTGTGATGGTATTTATTCTGCACCAATTCTAGCCACCACCAGAGATTGTGCAGGAGTCACAAAGACTGGATCCATCTGGTTGTCTGATTCACTTGGGCCACATGTGGGTAGAGATCCCATGATTATATATCCACCTGATGAAGAAATTAACTGGATACCGTGTTGCCGAGTAATTTTTCGCAAGAAGCGACCACAATAGTCGGAGCCGATGATCAGTTGAATTGGACCTACTACGTCAGACTCTATAGTTCGGTCTGCTAGTTGAACACCCTTCTTTGTTAAGAAGTCAGAGGCTTCCTTTAAACCCTTATTTACCACAGAAGTGTTTATGTCTTCCTTAACCACCGCAGTCACCTTACATTTATATTTGCCCAATTTAATCAGGGGTTTAACCACGTCAAATGTTTGTGTTTCCTTATTTGACAAAAATCCAGTTATTGCCATGTTCACTCTTCCTACTGTTGACAAATTCATGGCTCTGACAACATTTCCGGCAATGAAGGTCTTTTGCGCTCCAGTATCAAAGAGTGCTTTGACCGGCATAACCTCTTTTCCTCTGATCAGTTGAACTTCGGCTGTAGGAGTAGCTGCCGGCGTATGCATTGGGTTTCCAGTGGTCAGGGTCATATTTACACTTGTCGGTTTGGGTTGTACTTCACTGATCTTGGGACACAACGCAGTATGATGTACACCAGTCTTGCACCGAAAACATACATTTAATTTAGTGGCATATTCCTCAGTAGAATGTCTTGTGCTAAGGCAAACAAGACACTTACCTAGTTCGATGAGTCGTGGAAGTCTAGCCTTAAGATTTGGGTAAGTCCTACAATACACTGTGGAATGTTGTTCTGAACATAACATACACACCTTCCGGTTTTCTTGATTTACCCCTGGTGTGGGGTTAATATCTCTGGTTACTTCTTGGGTCACTGGAGAATTGAGACGGGAATTTTTTCTCTCCCAAACACCTTTTGTTTTAGATACTGTATTACTTTGATTATTCTGCTGGACGGATGTCACATAGGTACCAACCTCTTCCTTCTTGAACGGTTTTGCTTTTTCCTTAGTCCCTGTTGTAGACACTTTTGTGTATTTAACCTTGTTGTCTCCTTCCTTGATACCGGTATCCTTCTTGGAAACCTGCATGTGTTTGCACAGCTCTCTTAACCCTTTATTAGCAGCTCACCACTTAAGTCGTATTTAATAAAGCTGGACTATGTGGCGGCGCTCGACATAACTCGAGTGGCAATTTCAGCACGTAATGTGGCTGAGAGAGAGAGACAAGTGGTGGAAGGAGACTAGCGAGCGTATGACTGCTCCAGACCACCGCGGCGAACCTACTGACACAAATCTCAGCTCCCTCCTCCCTCTCTCACTCGCTACATACTCAATTATGTACCGAAAGTACCGAATTACCTGCTTTTTGCACTCGCGTTGCACGGTTATTGCAAGAAAACTATCCATCATACAAGGATCGTTATGGTGTCATTCGAAAGCTCTGTTTATGCCCTTTCAGGGATAGATACTTGTTTTACGTTCTGGGTCTTATTTAGGCATGAAAATGATCACGTAAACAGCCCTATTTTGGCTAAAAACACCCTGCTGGGCGGTACACATAAATAAACCGCATAGGCCGCTCGTAAGGTGTTAAACCCTCTTCTATCTCTTGATACGTGAAGTAGTTCTTCTTATAGCTGTGGTACAATTCATCACAGGTTTTCTGAGAGAGCTTTTGTTGTACAATATGGTTCAAGAGCCAAGAAGCTGAATCAAGATCTTTCTGGGTATTAAGTGATTTCAAAACACAATTCAAGCTGATCCGGAATGACTGAAGATCCTGGTACGTATGTTTTGGTCACTGATAACTCCAGCAATTTGTAAACTAGGCGCTGTAGAGTCAACTCCGTATCTTCAAAATTCACCTTGAGTACATCTAGAGCTGCTGTATAATTTGCATCTGTTATGGGAAGTTCCTTGATAAAATCCAATGCAAAACCCTTAAGTTGACCCAATAAGTATGAACATTTATTTGCTGCAGAAATATCTAACCTGTCATGAACTAAACCCTTAAATTTGTCCCAATAGGTATTTCAATCAGATTGCCCATCAAATTCAGGTAAGGTTATAGGTGGCAACTTAAAGCTTTGTTGTCCCGGAGCCGCAGTACCATTACTGGTACCATTACTCCCTGTTTCAGTAACTGTATCTGTCGCCAAGGTTTCGAACCCAGCTAGTTGATCCAAATAATTTTCACGGGCATTTGCATAGGCTTGCTGTAATTCCTCAAACCTTTCAGATTGTTCTTATTTGATGCAAAAGTCCTCCAATTTATTGCAAGACTCTTCATAATTAGCCCACCGGATTTTAAGATCTTGGATTTGAGACTTTAACAGCTCCCTCCCTTTGACAGGGGTCACGTCTTTTTACCTCCTGGCAATTATTTAATGCTCTAGTTACCCAGCCTAATTTCCCCACCATAGATTTTCTCAAGAGTGTATCAGTCATTTTGGAAAATGGATAATTATTTTCTGGACTTTTATTAATGTTTATACTGAAAACTAATTTTCAACTATCAAAATTACATATAGCCTAATTATGCATACTTAATTTAGTTGTTAATTTTTTGCATTATACACGTAGACCTACCAATACTTGTTAAAAATTTAAATGACAAATTAGGCTAGTTGGAAATTATTAAAGTTTTCAGTATTACTGCCCTAATACGTGGGAATTCTCGGTAGTAGGGGGAGGGAATAAATTATTAATTATTAAAGTTAAGATATGCTCCGTCCTGAGCAGTTAGCTGGTCGACCTAGTCTTACAGACGCAGGTGACATTAAGGACGTAAACATAAAAATGGTCAAAAATATAAAAAATAGGGAAATTTATAGACCCGAATAATTTTAGTTATTAATTAATTTAGTCTTTATCAATTTAGCTGTGAGTTGGAACCTGTGGGAGTAGCATTTTCTAAGGGGGAGGGATCATATTTGTTGTTTATTAAATTGTGTATATGTTCCGTCCCGAGCATATAGCTGGTCGACCTAGTCTGCCAGACGCGGGTGACATTCAGGACGGAAACATAAAATTATCTAAATTGAAAGAAAAATGGGGAAATTTAGGGACTGCAACGCTGCTCAAGCTCCTAGTTTCACAAACGCCAGAGGACGCAACGTTGCAGAACCTCCTAATAGTCCTGTACCACAGGATTGAACCACCATCCCCTTGGGCTTAAGAGTGATATTGCCAATGACCCACGGCCATTGTCTGGTAAACTACCCAGTCGAGCCGCGAGTCGGTGATATATTCATGATATCGAGCTACCTGCACGGCTTGAGCCCGACGATTCCAGTGGATACCGTCCCGTCGAAGGTTTTGGCGATAGGGTCCGGCTCCAAACTGGAAGGTCTTGTAGCCGCGCAGGAGCCTTTGTAAAATGTGAGGCAGCTCTCGTGGCTCCAGGAGCACAACAACCACTTTCGAGCCACAGCGCTGCTCTATTAAGCGGATGATGGCTGCGATGTTGTCCGTGATTTCCGTCATCCGTACTGCCTGGTGCACATCGTTGCCTCCCAAATACAAAATTGTTAATTGGTGAGGCCAGTCCAGCACGCGATTCAGCCGTCGATCGGTGAGGAAATCATGGGCCCTACCTCCTGAAGCCCGATAGCACCTCACCTCACAACTTGGGACCTCGAAATGTCGTGGATCAGACTATGTCCCACGAAAGCTACCTTGTACATCCCCGCTGTATTAATAAATCCTAACTTAACCCTAACCTAGCCTAGCCTACAGTCAAGTGGGATCCTCACTCGGGGCACCAAAATGTGGGGAATATCTCTGGCCAATTCTATCCCTTACCACACTAAATAAATAATAAAGAAAATGAAGGAATAAACTTAAAAAATAGATAGGTTACCTGGATGTTATAAAAATGGTATTGCCTATCTCTCAGAAACCCCTAGCTAGATATTGTATAAATGGCCATGTATATCAATCAACTTAGCTATCACTGGGGTCCTGGGGTTGTTCGGAGGATCCCGACTATGGTAGGTAGGTAGGCAGGGAGTAAAAAGTTCCCAAACTCCGGGCCGGACACGGGGAGCGAAGTGAGAGGTCACGAGACCCTTGTTTGCGGTTCAACGTTTTAAAGAGATCTGATTGGAATTTCAATTCCGACCCTTAAGTTAACTATATACAAATTTGTTACCGAGGGTTCATTCCCTCTTCACGAAATCACATAAATAATAATCAGCATTTAAATTATATAATTATATAAGGTAAACATCGTTTCACAACGATTTAGTGAACATAATATCAAGATATTAACGACCCTAAAGCAAACGGTGGATCGCGTCTGCGGTCGCGGGAATATTTAAACTGATCCTCTTTACAGTTCTTCTAAACTTATTTCTACAAGGTTTTATAACTAAATTAACTTGATCAAGGTAATCTTATACAGTACTAAATTACTTAATATTAATTAATATCTACAATATATACAATCACCGGGTTCTGGTAGGAAATTGTTCACTCTAGTAAGGTTACCCTATCGGAAGGTTGTTGCCAACATTCGCCAGATACCGGTGTAGTCAATTTATTTCTCACACTGACCTTCTCTTGTTCGTTCCTCTTGTGTGCCGCATCCAGAGACAGCTCGCTGTAGCTATGGGCCATTTTGTCAAATACTGTTATGTCAAAGAACGCTCGCTGTGCACTTGTCCAAAAACTTCTTTCACTAACGTCCACTCGTGCTTTATTGGATGTGTTGGCCGTCCTGTGCTGCAAGATCTCTCCACCCAAGGGAATGAGTGATGATTCGCGCACCACATCTCTACACACCTCCCTCAGCATGTTCGCCGTTACATCTCTTACTTCATCGTGCCTGCTGCTGATGAATCCTCCTTTCTTACATATCATGGAGTGGTCTGCATCGTTGTTGGTTCCACAAACGCATCGATCGGGCAGTCCTTCAATCGGCCAATCATACCTCAGTGCAATAGCATCATTAAATTCTTGTTTGTTGAGATTGAAGCCTTTTGCCTTAATTGGTAGTGTTGTCAGCCAATTTGAAGCACCCATTTCTTGTGCTATTTGTAGTCTTCTTGTTAGTCTCCAGGAAAGTTGTCCCATCAATTGTGCCAGGTAATTTTTCTGTGAGTTTTGCCTCTCTGACGTGATGGTCTTACTGATGTTGTAGATGTCCGCCTGGTCCACTTCACCGTCAGAATCTTGTGCTACGATGCGGTCAGTGAGAGATCCTGTTATCTTTACCGAGTTCAGGCATTCCGTTGTCGCCCTCCTCACTTGGTTGATGATTACCAGCCCTCCCAACCTAGAAGGCAGTGCGAGCAACTCCCTCTCTGTATCACTCGGGGTGTGCGACTTTACCCACATTGGGATGAGATTGTCTCTGATGGCATCTTCCAGCGGTTGAAGTAATGCGCTCACATTTGGAACGGTTCGCATCAAGTAGGTCCAGCGATGTTTGACCCCATATGTGAATGCCGAATACGCAGCCTGTGATTCTGTCTTTGCAATATTGGCCAGTTTTTCAATTTCTTTTACCCACTCCCTGACCTTCCCCTCTATTTATTGGTTCTTGAACTCTTCCGTGCCGATCACTGCCCCAAGGTGACGCTGTCCGTCCTTTGTTACGACCACTTCACTACCGCTGAAAGCTTCTAACGCACTTTCAAAATGTTCTGGTTTTACTATTAGTATTGACTTCTTGGCATTTGGATGGTACCCTATTTCTGGGCCTACACTTGATACTTGCTCCCACCAGTGCTAAAGATCATTGACTTTTCCCGCTCCAGTGAGACCGTCTGTATAGGCCACCTGCTTGACTTTTGTCACCTCATGGCTTGTTAAGGTTAGCAACACTGAGAGACCTAATGCATACATTGCCATTGCTACGGGGTCACCTTCTGTGGTTCCTTCCATTGATTTCAGAGCTGATCCACGTTGTGTGTTCTGGTTGTTTACTATGAAGAGGTCCGCAGGCCGTTTATAGGTGTTCTCTACATAGGTGGCAAAGCTGGGGCATTTTACCTTGATGTTATGTATGACTGTCTTTCTGTTGATGGTGTTAAAGGCATTTGTTGCATCCACTAGCAGCACAGCTTCACAGTCCACTCACTCATATATTTTTCTTATGGCATGAATTGCTGCCTCTTCCCCTGCTTGGTGGCCGGCACACACTTGGAAATTACCGGCCGCTGACCGCACATCGTCCTTCACCACATCCATTAGCGACCGCGAGCCTGTAATTTATCGTGAAAGGGGATGTAGGGGGTGTGTTTTTAAGTTTGATGGAGGTCTTGCGAGGAAACTAAAAAATACATTGATAAATAAATATATAGACCAAAACCCAAGCACTAGCCCCTTAACCCTCTCCGACATATGACACGATTTTAAGCCTATTGGGGATACTTTAACCCTCGTCTAGTGGGGGGTTTTGGGCTTATTTGGGCATATTCAGGCCCTCCTGAATGATAAATCAAGTATCTGCATGAAAAGAAATGTATTCAGCAAAACACTAGGCGCTAAAAGCTTCAAAATGAGACCAGAACGAGCTACGTAGCACTCGTGGTTCTCATACAGTGGTACCAGTAACATGGGAGTTTAGCGTATAGCGGTATATTTTTCCGAGCTACGCTCACTACTGGCTACACTGCCGGCCTCTCGAGAACACAGGGAGGGTGATTCAGTGGGCGGCGGTAGGCCCTGGGAGTCGGACGTGTGGCCAGCTGCACTCCCGGCCATTTGCACTCGATTTTAACCCTTTAAAAGCCATAATAATGCTCCTAACTTGCTGCAAATTGGTGCCCGGCTATAGCCGGGCTCCGCTCTTTAAGGGTTAAAGCCTTTGTTACCATCAGCGGTATTTAGAAACCTTTAGTTAGTTACTTCAACTTCTGCAGTTGTCGTTGAGTTAGCTGTGGGCAGAAAACTAATTTTGGAGAGGTAATTATAAGAGTGAGAGAACTCTATTTCGTATTGCTAGTCTGGCAACCTCTACTTTGTAAATGCGTGAAAGGGTTAAGCTAGTACAATAAACACATTGTTAAGTTTGGGATCAGAGGCGACGAGTGGATGAGACCATTGTGTGTTGTTGTCGTATTTCTTGACATACTGTATTGCACTGATGATTGTTGGTGTAATGGTTTGAGTGGTTAAGATCTGTATGTGGTTATCCAGGTTAGAATCCCGGGTGGGCACATATTATAATTTATTTCATTGGGTGGTGTTTGGTGTTGTGCGTGATATAAATTAATTAGATTATACAGATATATATTATTCTCAGGAAATTCCTGTGGCACGTGAGCCCCAACACTATATGCCCGACACTGAGACGCGGATTCCATTGCAGCATTAGCACGTACTCTTCCCTTTATAAATGTATGCAGCATACAACTCCATATTATTTATTTTTATATTCCAACTACTCCCTCTCGGACATATGCTTAGAGCCTGTACATTCAACCGTTACTCATTGAACGGTGAAGTCCGTAAGGTCTCATTCCAGTTTAGGGGGTGAGACATGTGAAGCAATTTTAACTGCAACCAGCCCCTGCCATCTTGCCTTCGCAGGATGCATGGGGCTTAGTTGCCTACTCACGGCTCGAAGCAGCCCCATCTCAGAAGCTGCCTCGCTCAAGAGTTTCACTGTCTTATCTCCTAGACTTGGACTCTCACTCTCAGAACGCCACCTATTGAGCAATGAACTAACTATGCATTGCCCCTGTATAGCCTATTTTGAATATGGATTATTCACACAGGGCTATTTAATCAAGGAACAATGAGGTTGTTTTCTTGGCGTTTCCGTGGGCTTTGTGGTAATGCACTGATATTAGATATTAGGTACAGCACACATTCCATTTCAATAATATCTTTCCATTGACTTATCGTGATTCGAACCGGGGTCCATTGGATTACCAGTCCAGTGGCAAGACCACTCAACCACACCTTCCTTATATACACCGCCCAAACACAATTCATATACTCCGGATGTGTTCAGGTGTCATATAATATTAGTACAGTTTAATAAGATAGTACTCGCTTTTTCTGGACCCCCTTCCCTCCCATGTTTAGCATATTAGTGTTGAGGTTTTTAGACGTTCGTTCCGTTATTTTGGCAATTTTGAAACCTTTCGCCTCATTTTTGTATCAATATTCAGACCTTTCGTGCCCTTTAGAAGGAACTAGCCTCCGGTCGGGACATACTTCCACCGAAAAATTTACACATATATCTTGAAAGGGGGTCTAGGGGGTGTTTTTCTGAGCTTGATAGAGGTCTAGCTTGGAAACTAAAAAATATATTTATAAATAAATATATAATAATAATAATAATAATCGTCTGGTTACTTATATAGCGCCCGTTCTCCTCCTTCGAGGATTCACAAGCGCTTGGCTTTCTTTATTCTACCAGAGACCATTACCCATCCCCCTTGCTCATGGGGAGATGGTAACCGCCGGCTATACCCAGAAAAAACTTTTCAATCTGAGCGGGGATTGAACGCTAGACCTTCAAGATGGGATTCAGGCAAGCTATCAACTGAGCCAGCCGGACTGCTGGCCCATTAAGGCAGCACAAAAAAAAAAACACACACACAAAAAAAAAAAAAAAAAAAAACACATAGTAATAGGAGGTGTTCATGATAGCGACTGGAAATTGTTAATATGAAAGTGGCTTCCGTATTCAGACATCTGTTTTGTTTGTGAGCGAGTCTTATATATAAGTTTCTATAAGTTAAGGAACACCCCGTTCTTAACATTTATCATCCATTGCAAACCTCTATGTACTTGAATAAATTAATGAAAGCATATGGTCCTCCCGGGATTCGAATTTGGGACACCACACACAGAACATAAGCACCCAAGTATCCAAAATATTCAACATTTGGCTGAAATTAATACATTCCATGAATTTGATTCATTAGACGACCAACGCCAATAATTGATCTGATTGTCTAAGAGCAGAGTAACAAAAGTAGTTTTTAGGATGTTTTATTATTTTTATTTTGTTTTCCCGATGATGTTGGGAAAGTGTGAAAAGAAACACCTTGAGATGGTTTGGCCATGTGGCATGTATGGGAAGCGAGATAATGACTAAGAGAGTGTACGAGAGTGAAGTGGAAGGACAAAGAGGGAGAGGTAAACCGAGAGAGAGAGGTAAAATGATGGTGTTGAGGAGTATATGTGTGAAAGCGATGCTGGATGGTAGGAGGGGCATCAACTGACTGGGGACAGAGGTGCTTGGGGCGATTCGTTCGTGACCACACCTTGTGTATCAAAGCGTCTGGCAATACATAGATAGATAGGTTTTCTCGACTGCTATCGATTCTAGTTAACTCCTAACTAGATTAGTTAGTCTGTGATCATTCTAGTTAACTCCTAACTAGATTAGTTAGTCTGTGATCATTTACTCAGTTATGTCAGCTATGGCATTTTTGTATTTACATTTTCGAGTGAAAATGATACAAATCCTGTCATTAAAACCAAATTATGTTTTCGAAGGTTTTCGTGCTGCTAAATCAGTGAGTTCCAATAAACGTGGAATTTTGCACGGCGTATATATTTCAAGTGTTATATTCTGGTGCTGGCTCTGCATTAAGGGGGAGGGAGTCGTTTTTTATGGACACCCTTCTCCCTCATGTTTAGCATATTTGTTTTGAAGTTTTAAGACTCCTTCCTGTAGTTTGGCAATTTTGAGACCTTTCGCCCCATTTATTTGTCAATAATAAGACCTTTTGTGCCATTTAGGTGTCGATTTTGATCCTGGCAAGCAATAGGGAGCCTGTAATTTTAGAAGAAGCCGGCCTTCGGACGGGACATTTTTCTACCGAAAAATGTACAAATTTATCTTGAAAGGAAGTCTATGTTTCTTGTTTTTTTAAGCTTGATGGAGGTTTAACGAGGAAACTCAAAATTAAATAAATAAATTAATAAGTAGCCCCAAAAAACACAAGCACTGGTCCCTTAAAGCGGGCGGAAGTGAAGAACATTTGGTTGAGGTATGAGTAAATTAATATGGTTAGTTAGTTAAAATAAGACTTCAGAGGCTATCAGCTCTTCTGGATTATTAAGCCAGCACACTGTAAGTCAACAACAACTTCAGGACCGGAGCCTCACTACAAGAACTTGTAGTCCCTTGTGTTTGTATGGTTATTATGCAACATCTTTTGTGATGTGTTATATAGTGGAAACGTGTGTGTTCGTCATTATATTATGAATAACAGGGTATGATGTTGATGATGAAATTGATGATGCAAGTTAAGGGGAGTCACCTGCTATGTTCTCTCATTTTCTCTCTTTCTCTGGCTTGAATTCATTCGGCTTTATTCAGCCTACTGTTTTAAGACGTCTATCTCCATCCAGATGTTGATATCTTCCTGGCGAGCGATATCGAGCCAGCATTATATAGAGAAATCCGACTTCGCCAGAGACATTTTTCTATCGAAAAATTTACAAAGTTAGCCTGCTGTCATAATATGCTGGCTCGCTACCGCTCGGCAGAAAAAAATCGACACCTGGATTAGGCTGAATGGGGCCGAATTAATACAACTCAGAGAGAGTGAGAACAAAAACAAGGTGGGGCCCCTTAAATCATTGTGAGGGTTATTTTAGTAACTGGTATACTGATGATGATTTTGATAGTGTTATTAACCCTTTCAGTACCGGTGCCGTTCTTTTGACTATATTTTGGCTAATATTAAACTATTGAATTCAGCTTAAAAAGGGCCTTCAGCAATTAACAGGCTTCGAACTGTCTCACCTAACCCATTTTACTACCTCCGATCCTTTTTTAAAGTGCACAAGATCGTCCAAATATAGCAAACATAAAAATATAAAGACGTCGCCGGTACAGAAGGGGTAAATATAGATGTAATTGGTGGTAGTGAATACAACAAAACGGTGATGTTGATAATGATATTGATGATCATGATGATTGTGTTGGTGGATACATTGATGGTCTATCTATCTATCTATCTATCAATCTATCTACATGTCTGTCTATCTATCTATCTATCTATCTATCTGTCTGTCTGTCTGTCTATTACCAGACGCCTCAGTTCCGGAAGGGCTGGACATCGCCTTCATGCTCCTCTGTCGTCCGTCAGAGGTGGTGGGAGGAAGGGCGCCCCCTCCTTCCACCACACACCACTTCCACTCATATACCTCTCACCTCCATCCTTCCATCTTATTTTCGGTCTACCTCTCCCTCTCTGCTCTTCCACCTCACCCTCATACACTAATGTTATCATTCTCTCACACTCCATATGCTACACATGATCATCTTAACACTCTCCAGCACATCTACATCAACACCATATCTCTCTCACACTTCCTCATTTGGCTGTCTGTCTCTCCACATGACCCCACGTGCATTTTTCAAGTAGCTCATTTATCTTGAACTCTTGATTTATGTCTCTCCAACAACGTCCATGCTTCTCTCTTGTATGTTAACGTCGGAATTACCACACTATCATTCAATGACTGCTTTACTTCAATGCTCACCTCCCTATTCCTAGTGCACCTATAACCCTGCTCCCCTGCTTCCACCTCTCTTGCAAGTCTCCCTCCAAACTCACATCTGTATACATCACACTGCCCAAGTACTTTAAGGGGGGTGACCTGCTTGTTTTCTCTTTCTTGGTTGTATTCATTCGGCCCCATTCAGCCTACTCTTTTAAAACATTTATCACCATCCAGGTGTCGATTTTGCCTGGTGAGCGATAGTGAGCCTGCATTTAATGGAGAAATCCGGATTCGTCGGAGACATTTTTCTATCGAAAAAAATGTACACATTTAACCGGCTGTCTAACTCATTATCCAAAATATGGAGGCTCGTGATCGCTCGCCAGGTATAAATCGACACCTGGATGGGGATAAGCCTCTTAAAATAGTAGGCTGAATTGGGCCGAATGGATACAACCAAGAGAGAGAGAAAAAAAACAGGTCATCCCCCTTAATGAACTGACATTTTCCTTTACTTGGCCAATTAACCTTACTTCACTCTCTGAAACTGCGTTCCTCTCAAAGACCATAACATTTGTTCCCACACAGTGCCACACATATTCACCAAACACTGCAACTCCCACTCATCATCACTTAATAGATCTGTGCTATCAGCACAGACAAATTACCACTCACTCCCTTCCCTTACCAGGTAAAGTCCAACATCCACTTATTTTCTTTATGTTTCTTTCACTACTCAATCCATATATTGAACAACCATGTGGACATCACACATCCCTGTTTTTACACAATTCGCTCTGTTCATCCTCTGTACACACTGCTACCCTTGCACTCTCATACATATTTGATATACTCCATATGTGACCAGTACTGTATGTAGACTTTTCCAGTTAATTCTTTCATAAGCTTTCTTCAAGTCTATGAAGGTAGAAACCACCTTTCTTCTCTTCTTCAGATACTTCTCTACTATGCAACTAAAAGTGAAGATCGGATCTACTCTGATGGAGCTGAAAGTTAAGATACTCTTGTTGGTTATGATGTTGGCAATGATGGTGAACAAAGTAATGAATATTCTATCTATCTATCTATCTATTGCCTGACGCCGTGATCCCCGAAGGGGTGGCCACGAACGAACTGCCTCCATGCACCTCTGTCCCCAGTCAGTCGACGCCCCTCCTCCCAAACAGCACCGCCTTCATCCATATACTTCCTCACTCCATCCTTCCACCTCTCATTCGGTCTACCTCTCCCTCTCTCTACTTCCACCACACTCTCGTACACCCTTTTAATAATTCTCTCGCTTTCCATACGTTTCATATGGCCGAACCATCTCCAGTTGTTCCTCTTCACACTTTCCAGCACATCTACCTCCACACCACACCTCAGGGAAGTGATAGCCAGAGTCGCACAGATGCTACCACGTGATCATCATGTTTTGTGTCTGGCTGCGCTGGTTACAAATCCTGTGGGTGACAGTTTTGATAATATACAATGTTCTCGATAACCTGACTTATACAAAGCTTATTTTACTGTAAATTACTATCACGCGTATCTAATTAAACTGACTGTGAGAAGTGTGTTCGTATTTTCGTAGAATATCCAGTTAATATGCCCCCTCAATATTTTACGTAAATTATTAACAAGGTAATAAGTGAACTATTGTTGCTTACTGTACAGCCTCCCCCTGTCAATTACCGTTGATTCTCCCTCTAACTATCATCCCTTCCTGTAAGCGCTTCCTCTCATTAACTTAACCACCGTTATCTCCTTCCCATAAGAATACCTGATTCCCTCTTACTCTTTTACCGTTTAGTATTCTCATCGTTCGTATATGTTTAGTATTTGCTTTTATTAACGTCATTTGTATTCATAATTCACGACAAACACTCTGGGGAATGTTATTGTTGGAGTGTGTGTGTGTGAATATTTCCCGGGTTAAAAGCAAAGTTATGAAACAAATAGTGACATACAATATATATATATATATATATATATATATATATATATTATTATGTTCTATCCAACAACCAACTCTACTCCTAAAATCGATTAATGAAATATTACAAACACATGTGGCAGTCCGTGGATTCGAACCCAGGACGCTCACACCGAATATCAACACCTTATGCATTACACCACGAAGGCAGTTAAATATATATATATATATACTGTATATATATATATATATATTGTTACGTATCTTGATCCTCAAGTGGTTAACTTGATGAAACTAGATAGCGCAGAGATATATATTAAGGTATCAGTCAGCTGAAGGCAAAACGAAAGTAAAATCTAATAAAATTATTTTACTGTTGTTGCTTCCTTTCCTTTTGGATCTTAGGACTTGGTATCCTTTATTGACCGATACTCTTTAATTATGGAAAAATACTGAAACTAATTAAAGTCATGTAGTATTTATAAAGAATTAATATTTAACCGAAGCATAGTAGGCTATGGTTATGAACCGAATAAGTTATATCTAAAGAAGGACTATTAATTATATATTAAGTCTTGACAGATAAATATTAAGGTAAGAATATTTCTGTCTCTTACCCTTTTTGAAATGAATAGCTAGTTTTCTTATATGTCCTTTTATTTATATTTAATGTAGTTATTATTCTTGGTTCTTGTCTTACGTTAATAGTTTTATATTATTATTATCAGGATTAATATCAAAATCACATAACAAGTTAGATATATATTTAATAATTAGATAAATGTATTTCTTAACCACGTAACATTGAGGTTTGATTATGAGTAAATTAAGTTACAGGATCGCTTCATTGATTCGATTCAGGTCTCACTCAAATAATATGAAAAGACAAAATAATATTTTGAAGCTAAAAGAATTTTCTTCAGCTTAGGAAATCACTAGAAGTAACATTAAAACAGCCCTGTTAGTCTAAGGCGATATTACTAATATGAGACAATAGTATCACCGTTTTTGTTCTTACCAGCAATGTAAGCTTAATTAAAAGATAATGAAAGAACTCGTAAGATATAAAACAATAGTATTGCTTTTATCATAACCCAATTACTTAAAGAGTTGCTTTAGTCCACAAGTCAGTCAACTAAAATAGTTAAGTACATAATAGTAGCGTTAACGTTAATTCCCAATCACATATCTCACTAACCAACATACTGTAAGTGTTTACACCGAACACACTTAACACACACTTATATAATCTGACTGACAGTCACAATCCCATTATAATACTTCACCCCGTCTTCCTCCAGCTGCAAGTTCACCTTCCCAACTCCAAATGCGACTGATTTGAATGCCCACTACTCGGGTCTTATATAATATGAAATGATGGTGTAGGAACGAATCAGGAGGCGGGGGATGGTGAGCGCCCCAATCACAGCTCCTCTAGTTGCGTAGCAGGTGCGTGGTCCAATGGCGTTGATTATCGTCATAGCGTCGAGTCATCGAAGTAGTTTGCAGGGTCCCATATGACGCACGCAGGTGTGAAGGCTTGTTTGCTGGTATGCAGGCAAGCTGGTTTTCACTCGCTGGTTCGCTAGCTGGTCTGCTTCGCCGCCTGGGTAATTCGGCACTCCTTCAACTCTTAATTCTAACTCTTAAATAAACACATACAGGGCTCTGTGTGTCAGAATATGTATATATAAATATATATATATATATACCTGTATAGAGATATATATATATATATATATATATATATATATATATATATATATACTGTATATATACTGTATATATATATATATATATATATGTATATATATATATATATATATATATATATATATATATATATATATATATATATATATATATATTTATATATATATATATATATATATATAATATATATATATATATATATATATATATATATATACAGGTATATATATTTATATATATTTATTTATTTATTTATTTAGTTTTGTAGGCAGCTTAACCCACACCAGATATATTGGTTTCTATTTATAGAAGTTCTCGCTGAGTGACTGAGGCACTTCAAGAAAAGTTAGCTAGTCTAGTTCTGTGAGAGGACCCGCTAAAAGGGTGAGGGAGGAGTTGGGGGGAGGGGGTCAGGGAGTGTTGGGGTCAGGGAGTGTTTGGGTCAGGGGTTGTTGGGGCCAGAGAGTGTTAGGGTCAGGGATTGTTGGGGTCAGGGAGTGTTGGTCATTGGGTCAGGGAGTGTTAGGTTGGTTAGTCAAGGTTTTCAGGGAGTTGGGTCATATCAGGAGTGTTGGGTCAGGGGGTGTTGGGGTCGGAGAGTGTTAGGGTCAGGGAGTGTTGGGGTAAGGGGGTGTTGGGGTCGGAGAGTGTTAGGGTGTGTTGTTCGGGTAGGGTTGTTGGGGTCAGGGGGTGTTGGGATCAAGGATTGTTGGGGTCAGGGGGTGTTGGGATCAAGGATTGTTGGGGTCAGGGAGTGTTAGCGTCAGGGGGTGCTAGAGTCAGGGAGTGTTGGGATCAGGGAGTATTAGGGTCAGAGGGTGTTGGGGTCAGGGAGTGTTGTGATTAGGGAGTGTTGGGGGTCTGGGAGTGTTGGGGTCAGGGAGTGTTGGGGGTCTGGGGGTGTTGGGGTCAGGGAGTGTTGGAGTCACGGAGTGTTGGGGTCAGGGGGTGTTGGTGTCAGGGAGTGTTGGGGTCTGGGGATGTTGGGGTCAGAGGGTGTTGGGGTCAGGGGGTGTTAGGGTCAGGTAGTGTTGGGGTCATGGGTTGTTGGGGTCTGGGGGTGTTGGGGTCAGGGGATGTTGGGGTCAGGGGGTGTTGGGGTCAGGGTGTGGGGTCAGGGATTGTTGGGGTCAGGGGGTGTTGGGGTCAGGGGGTGTTGGGGTCAGGGGGTGTTGGGGTCAGGGGTGTTGGGGTCAGTGGGTGTTGGGTCAGGATTGTTGGGGGCAGGGGGTGTTGGGGTCAGGGAGTGTTGGGGTCAGGGAGTGTTGGGGTCTGGGGGTGTTGGGGTCAGGGGGCTGTTGTGGTCAGGGGGTGTTGGGGTCACGGATTGGGGTCAGGGGGTTGGGGGTCAGGGGTGTTTGGTCAGGGAGTGTTGGGGTCAGTGTTGGGTCAGTGTGGGTCAGGGGGTGTGGGGGGTGTTGGGGTCAGGGAGTGTTAGGTTCAGGGAGTGTTGGGGTCAGGGAGTGTTGGGATCAGGGGGTGTTGGGGTCAGGGAGTGTTAAGGGTCAGGGGGTGTGGGGTTCAGGGAGTGTTGGGGTCGGGGAGTGTTAGGGTCAGAGAGTGTTGGGGTCAGGGGGTGTTGGGATCAGGGAGTATTAGGGTCAGGGGGTGTTGGGGTCAGGGAGTGTTGTGATCAGGGAGTGTTGGGGTCTGGGGGTGTTGGGGTCAGGGAGTGTGGGGGTTGGGTGTTGGGGCCGGGGAGTGTGGGGGTCGGGGGGTGATGGGGTCAGGGAGTGTTGGGGTCAGGGAGTGTTGGTGTCAGGGAGTGTTGGGGTCTGGGGATGTTGGGGTCAGAGGGTGTTGGGGTCAGGGAGTGTTGGGGGTCTGGGGGTGTTGGGGTCAGGGGTGTTGGGGTCAGGGGGTGTTGGGGTCAGGGGTTGGGGTCGGGGGGTGTTGGTGTCAGGGAGTGTTGGGGTCTGGGGTTGTTGGGGTCAGGGGTGTTGGGGTCAGGGGGTTGTTAGGGTCAGGGGTGTTGGGGTCAGGGGGTGTTGGGGTCAGGGGGTGTTGGGGTCTGGGGGTGTTGGGGTCAGGGGGTGTTGGGGTCAGGGATTGTTGGGGTCAGGGGGTGTTGGGGTCAGGGGGTGTTGGGGTCAGGGGGTGTTGGGGTCAGGGGGTGTTGGGGTCAGGGAGTTGGGGTCAGGGGTGTTGGGGTCAGGGAGTGTTGGGGTCAGGGAGTGTTGGGGTCAGGGGGTGTTGGGGTCAGGGGGTGATGGGGTCAGGGATTGTTGGGGTCAGGGGGTGTTGAGGTCAGGGGGTGTTAAGGACAGGGGGTGTTGGGGTCAGGGAGTGTTAGGGTCAGGGAGTGTTGGGGTCAGGGATTGTTGGGATCAGGGGGTGTTTGGGTCAGGGAGTGTTAAGGGTCAGGGAGTGTTGGGGTCAGGAAGTGTTAGGGTCAGGGAGTGTTGGGGTCAGGGGGTGTTGGGATCAGGGGGTGTTGTGGTCAGGGAGTGTTAAGGGTCAGGGGGTGTTGGGTTCAGGGAGTGTTGGGGTCAGGGAGTGGTTGGGTCAGGGGGCGTTGGGGTCATGGAGTGTTGGGGTCAGGGAGTGTTAGGGTCAGGGGGTGTTGGGGTCAAGGAGTGTTAGGGTCAAGGAGTGTTAGGGTCAGGGGGTGTTGGGGTCAGGCAGTGTTGGGGTCAGGGAGTGTTTAGGTCAGGGGGTGTTGGGGTCAGGGAGTGTTGGGGTCAGGGAGTGTTAGGGTCAGGGGTTGTTGGGGACAGGGAGTTTTGGGGTCAGGGAGTGTTAGTGTTAGGGAGTGTTAGGGCCAGGGAGTGTTGGGGTCAGGGAGTGTTGGGGTCAGGGGGTGTTGGGGTCAGGGAGTGTTGGAGCCAGGGGGTGTTGGGATCAGGGAGTGTTTGGGTCAGGGAGTGTTAGGGTCAGGGTGTGTTGGGGTCAGGGAGTGTGGGGGTCAGGGGGTGTTGGGGTCAGGGAGTGTGGGGGTCACAGTGTGTTGGGGTCAGGGAGTGTGTGGGTCAGGGGGTGTTGGGGTCAGGGATTGTGTGGGTCAGGGGGTGATGGGGTCTGGGGATGTTGAGGTCAGGGAGTGTTAGGGTCAGGGTGTGTTGGGGTCAGGGAGTGTGGGGGTCAGGAGTGTGTGGGTAAGGGGGTGTGGGGGTAAGGGGGTGTTGGGGTCAGGGAGTGTTGGGGTAAGGGGGTGTTGGGTCAGGGGTGTTCGGGTCAGGGAGTGTTGGGTCAGGGGTGTTGGGTCAGGTGTTAGGGTCAGTGGGTGGGGGTGGGGGTGTTGGTATCAGGAGTGTTGGGGTCAGGGGGTGATGAGGTCAGGGAGTGTTGGGTCAGGCAGTGTTGGGGTCAAGGAGTGTTAAGGTCAGGAAGTGTCTGGGTCAGGGAGTGTTAGGGTCTGGAAGTGTTGGGGTCAGGGAGTGTTGGGGTGTTGGGGTCAGGAGGTGTTGGGGTCAGGGGGTTGGGGTCAGGGTGTTGTGTTGGGGGTATCAGGGAGTGTTGGGGTCAGGAGTGTTGGGGTCAGGGGCTTGGGGTCAGGGAGTGTGGGGGTTAGGGGGTGTTGGGGTCAGGGTGTTGGGGTCAGGGGGTGTTGGTATCAGGGAGTGTTGGTATCAGGGAGTGTTAGGGTCAGGGAGTGTTGGGGTCAGGGGGTGTTGGGGTCAGGGGGTGTTGGGGTCAGGGGGTGTTGGGGTCAGGGAGTGTTGGGGTCAGGGAGTGTTGGGGTCAGGGAGTGTTTGGGTGAGGGGGTGTTGGGGTCAGGGAGTGTTGGGGACAGGGGGGTTTTGGGGTCAGGGAGTTTTGGGGTCAGGGGTTGTTGGGGTCAGGGAGTGTTAGGGTCAGGGGTTGTTGGGGTCAGGGAGTGTTACGGTCAGGTGGTGTTGGGATCAGGGAGTGTTGGGTCAGGGGGTGTTGGGGTCGGAGAGTGTTGGGGTAAGGGGGTGTTGGGGTCAGGGAGTTTTGGGGTCAGGGCGGTGTTGGGGTCAGGGGGTTTTGGGGTCAGGGAGTGTTGGGGTCAGGGAGTGTTGGGGTCAAGGGGTGTTGGGGTCAAGGAGTGTTAGGGTCAGTGGGTGTTGGTATCAGGGAGTGTTCGGGAAAGGGGGTGTTCGGGTCAGGGGTTGTTGGGCTCAGGGGTTGTTGGGGTCAGGGGGTGTTGGGATCAAGGATTGTTGGGGTCAGGGAGTGTTGGGGTCTGGGAGTGTTAGGGTCAGGGGGTGTTGGGATCAGGGAGTGTTATGGTCAAGGAGTGTTGGGGTCAGGGGGTGTTGGGTTCTGGTGGTGTTGAGGTCAGGGGGTGTTGGGGTCAAGGGGTGTTGGGGTCAAGGAGTGTTAGGGTCAGTGGGTGTTGGTATCAGGGAGTGTTGGGGAAAGGGGGGTGTTGGGGTCAGGGGGTGTTGGGTCAGGGAGTGTTGGGGTCAGGGGGTGTTGGGGTCAGGGAGTGTTGGGGTCAGGGGGTGTTGGGGTCAGGAAGTGTTGGGGCCAGGGGGGTGTTGGGGACACGGAGTGTTGGGGTCAGGGAGTGTTGGGATCAAGGGGTGTTGGGGTCAAGGAGTGTTAGGGTCAGTGGGTGTTGGTATCAGGGAGTGATGGGGTCAGGGGGTGTTGGGGTCAGGGGGTGTTGGGGTCAGGGAGTTTTGGGGTCAGGGCGGTGTTGGGGTCAGGGGGTTTTGGGGTCAGGGAGTGTTGGGGTCAGGGAGTGTTGGTATCAGGGAGTGTTGGGGTCAGGGGGTGTTGGGGTCAGGGGGTGTTGGGGTCAGGGGGTGTTGGGGTCAGGGGGTGTTGGGGTCAGGGAGTGTTGGGGTAAGGGAGTGTTGGGGTCTGGGAGTGTTAGGGTCAGGGGGTGTTGGGATCAGGGAGTGTTATGGTCAGGGAGTGTTGGGGTCAGGGGGTGTTGGGTTCTGGGGGTGTTGGGGTCAGGGGGTGTTGGGGTCAAGGGGTGTTGGGGTCAAGGAGTGTTAGGGTCAGTGGGTGTTGGTATCAGGGAGTGTTGGGGAAAGGGGGTTTTGGGGTCAGGGGGTGTTGGGGTCAGGGAGTGTTGGGGTCAGGGGGTGTTGGGGTCAGGGAGTGTTGGGGTCAGGGGGTGTTGGGGTCAGGGAGTGTTGGGGCCAGGGGGTGTTGGGGTCACGGAGTGTTGGGGTCAGGGAGTGTTGGGATCAAGGGGTGTTGGGGTCAAGGAGTGTTAGGGTCAGTGGGTGTTGGTATCAGGGAGTGATGGGGTCAGGGGGTGTTGGGGTCAGGGGGTGTTGGGGTCAAGGAGTGTTAGGGTCAGTGGGTGTTGGTATCAGGGAGTGTTGGGGTCAGGGAGTGTTGGGATCAGGGGGTGTTGGGGTCAGGGGGTGTTGGGGTCAGGGAGTGTTAGGGTCAGTGGGTGTTGGTATCAGGGAGTGTTGGGGTCAGGGAGTGGTGGGGTCAGGGGGTGTTGGGGTCAGGGGGTGTTGGGATCAGGGGGTGTTGGGATCAGGGAGTGTTAGGGTCAGGGAGTGTTGGGGTCAGGGGGTGTTGGGATCAGGGAGTGTTAGGGTCAGGGAGTGTTGGGGTCAGGGGGTGTTGGGGTCAGGGGGTGTTGGGTTCAGGGGTGTTGGGGTCAGGGGGTGTTGGGGTCAAGAGGTGTTGGGGTCAAGGAGTGTTAAGGTCAGTGGGTGTTGGTATCAGGGAGTGTTGGGGTCAGGGGGTGTTGGGGTCAGGGGATGTTGGGGTCAGGGAGTGTTGGGGTCAGGGAGTGTTGGGGTCAGGGGGTGTTGGGGTCAGGGAGTGTTGGGGTCAGGGGGTGTTGGGGTCAGGGAGTGTTGGGGTCAGGGGGGTGTTGGGGTCAGGGAGTGTTGGGGTCAGGGGGTGTTGGGGTCAGGGAGTGTTGGGGTCAGAGAGTGTTGGGGTCAGGGAGTGTTGGGGTCAGGGAGTGTTGGGGTCAAGGGGTGTTGGGTTCAAGGAGTGTTATGGTCAGTGGGTGTTGGTATCAGGGAGTGTTGGGGTCAGGGAGTGTTGGGGTCAAGGGGTGTTGGGGTCAAGGAGTGTTTGGGTCAGTGAGTGTTGGGGTCAGGGAGTGCTGGGGTCAGGGAGTGTTGGGGTCAAGGAGTGTTGGGGTCAGGGAGTGTTGGGGTCAGGGAGTGTTGGGGTCAGGGAGTGTTGGGGTCAGGGAGTGTTGGGGTCAAGGGGTGTTGGGGTCAAGGAGTGTTAGGGTCAGCGGGTGTTGGTATCAGGGAGTGTTGGGGTCAGGGAGTGTTGGGGTCAATGGGTGTTGGGGTCAAGGAGTGTTGGGGTCAGTGAGTGTTGGGGTCAGGGAGTGTTGGGTTCAGGGAGTGTTGGGGTCAAGGAGTGTTGGGGTCAGGGAGTGTTGGGGTCAGGAAGTGTTGGGGTCAGGGAGTGTTGGGGACAGGGAGTGTTGGGGTCAAGGGGTGTTGGGGTCAAGGAGTGTTAGGGTCAGTGGGTGTTGGTATCAGGGAGTGTTGGGGTCAGGGAGTGTTGGGGTCAAGGGGTGTTGGGGTCAAGGAGTGTTAGGGTCAGTGGGTGTTGGTATCAGGGAGTGTTGGGGTCAGGGGGTGTTGGTATCAGGGAGTGTGGGGGTTAGGGGGTGTTGGGGTCAGGGGGTGTTGGGATCAGGGAGTGTTAGGGTCAGGGAGTGTTGGGGTCAGGGGGTGTTGGGGTCTGGGGGTGTTGGGGTATGGGGGTGTTGGGGTCAGGGGTGTTGGGGTCAGGGGGTGTTGGGGTCATGGGGTGTTATGGTCAGGGAGTGTTGGGGTCTGGGGGTGTTGAGGTCAGGGGGTGTTGAGGTCAGGGGGTGTTGGTGTCTGGGGGTGTTGGTATCAGGGAGTGTTGGGGTCAGGGAGTGTTGGGGTCAGGGGGTGTTGGGGTCAGGAGGTGTTGGGGTCAGGGAGTGTTGGGGACAGGGGGTGTGGGGGACAGGGGGTGTTGGGCTAAGGGAGTGTTGGGGTCAGGGGGTGTTGGGGTCAGGGAGTGTTGGGGTCAGGGGGGTGTTGGGGTCAGGGAGTGTTGGGGTCAGGGGGTGTTGGGGTCAGGGTGTGTTAGGGTCAGTGGGTGTTGGTATCAGGGAGTGTTGGGGTCAGGGAGTGTTGGGGTCAGGGAGTGTTTGGGTCAGGGAGTGTTAGGGTCAGGGTGTGTTGGGGTCAGGGAGTGTGGGGGTCAGGGGGTGTTGGGGTCAGGGAGTGTGGGGGTCACAGTGTGTTGGGGTCAGGGAGTGTGTGGGTCAGGGGGTGTTGGGGTCAGGGATTGTGTGGGTCAGGGGGTGTTGGGGTCTGGGGGTGTTGAGGTCAGGGAGTGTGGGGTCAGGGAGTGTGTGGGTCAGGGGGTGTTGGGGTCAGGGAGTGTGTGGGTCAGGGGGTGTTGGGGTCAGGGGGTGTTGGGGTCAGGGAGTGTTGGGGTCAGGGGGTGTTGGGGTCAGGGGGGTGTTCGGGTCAGGGAGTGTTTGGGTCAGGGGGTGTTGGGGTCAAGGAGTGTTAGGGTCAGTGGGTGTTGGTATCAGGGGGTGTTGGTATCAGGGAGTGTTGGGGTCAGGGGGTGATGGGGTCAGGGGGTGTTGGGTCAGGGAGTGTTGGGGTCAGGGAGTGTTAGGGTCAGGAAGTGTCGGGGTCAGGGAGTGTTAGGGTCTGGAAGTGTTGGGGTCAGGGAGTGTTGGGGTCAGGGGGTGTTGGGGTCAGGGGGTGTTGGGGTCAGGGGGTGTTGGGGTCAAGGAGTGTTAGGGTCAGTTGGTGTTGGTATCAGGGAGTGTTGGGGTTAGGAGGTGTTGGGGTCAGGGGGTCTTGGGGTCAGGGAGTGTTGGGGTTAGGGGGTGTTGGGGTCAGGGTGTGTTGGGGTCAGGGGGTGTTGGTATCAGGGAGTGTTGGTATCAGGGAGTGTTAGGGTCAGGGAGTGTTGGGGTCAGGGGGTGTTGGGGTTAGGGGGGTGTTGGGGGTCGGGGGGTGTTGGGGCCAGGGAGTGTTGGGGTCAGGGAGTGTTGGGGTCAGGGAGTGTTTGGGTGAGGGGGTGTTGGGGTCAGGGAGTGTTGGGGTCAGGGGGGTGTTGGGGTCAGGGAGTTTTGGGGTCAGGGGGTGTTGGGGTCAGGGAGTGTTGGGGTCAGGGGGTGTTGGGGTCAGGGAGTGTTGGGGTCAGGGGGTGTTGGGGTCAGGGAGTGTTGGGGTCAGGGGGTGTTGGGGTCAGGGAGTGTTGGGGTAAGGGGGTGTTGGGGTCAGGGAGTGTTGGGGTCAGGGCGGTGTTGGGGTCAGGGGGTTTTGGGGTCAGGGAGTGTTGGGGTCAGGGAGTGTTGGGGTCAAGGGGTGTTGGGGTCAAGGAGTGTTAGGGTCAGTGGGTGTTGGTATCAGGGAGTGTTGGGGTCAGGGGGTGTTGGGGTCAGGGGGTGTTGGGGTCAGGGGGTGTTGGGGTCAGGGGGTGTTGGGGTCAGGGAGTGTTGGGGTAAGGGAGTGTTGGGGTCTGGGAGTGTTAGGGTCAGGGGGTGTTGGGATCAGGGAGTGTTAGGGTCAGGAGGTGTTGGGGTCAGGGGGTGTTGGGTTCTGGGGGTGTTGGGGTCAGGGGGTGTTGGGGCAAGGGGTGTTGGGGTCAAGGAGTGTTAGGGTCAGTGGGTGTTGGTATCAGGGAGTGTTGGGGTAAGGGGGTGTTGGGGTCAGGGGGTGTTGGGGGCAGGGAGTGTTGGGCCCAGGGGGTGTGTTGGGGTCAGGGAGTGTTGGGGTCAGGGGTGTTGGGGTCAGGGAGTGTTGGGGCCAGGGGGTGTTGGGGTCACGGAGTGTTGGGGTCAGGGAGTGTTGGGATCAAGGGGTGTTGGGGTCAAGGAGTGTTAGGGTCAGTGGGTGTTGGTATCAGGGAGTGATGGGGTCAGGGGGTGTTGGGGTCAGGGGGTTTTGGGGTCATGGAGTGTTAGGGTCAGTGGGTGTTGGTATCAGGGAGTGTTAGGGGTCAGGGAGTGTTAGGGTCAGTGGGTGTTGGTATCAGGGAGTGTTGGGGTCAGGGAGTGGTGGGGTCAGGGGGTGTTGGGGTCAGGGGGTGTTGGGATCAGGGGGTGTTGGGATCAGGGAGTGTTAGGGTCAGGGAGTGTTGGGGTCAGGGGGTGTTGGGATCAGGGAGTGTTAGGGTCAGGGAGTGTTGGGGTCAGGGAGTGTTGTGATCAGGGGTTGTTGGGCTCAGGGGGTGTTGGGGTCAGGGGGTGTTGGGGTCACGGGGAGTTGTGGTCAGGGGGTGTTGGGGTCAAGAGGTGTTGGGGTCAAGGAGTGTTAAGGTCAGTGGGTATTGGTATCAGGGAGTGTTGGGGTCAGGGGGAGTTGGGGTCAGGGGATGTTGGGGTCAGGGAGTGTTGGGGTCAGGGAGTGTTGGGGTCAGGGGGTGTGGGGGCCAGGGGGTGTGGGGGGCGGGGGGTGTGGGGGCGAGGGAGTGTGGGGGTCAGGGGGGTGTTGGGGTCAGGGAGGTGTTGGGGTCAGGGGGTGTTGGGGGCAGGGAGTGTGGGGGGCAGAGAGTGTTGGGGTCAGGGAGTGTTGGGGTCAGGGAGTGTTGGGGTCAAGGGGTGTTGGGGTTAAGGAGTGTTATGGTCAGTGGGTGTTGGTATCAGGGAGTGTTGGGGTCAGGGAGTGTTGGGGTCAAGGGGTGTTGGGGTCAAGGAGTGTTTGGGTCAGTGAGTGTTGGGGTCAGGGAGTGCTGGGGTCAGGGAGTGTTGGGGTCAAGGAGTGTTGGGGTCAGGGAGTGTTGGGGTCAGGGAGTGTTGGGGTCAGGGAGTGTTGAGGTCAGGGAGTGTTGGGGTCAAGGGGTGTTGGGGTCAAGGAGTGTTAGGGTCAGCGGGTGTTGGTATCAGGGAGTGTTGGGGTCAGGGAGTGTTGGGGTCAAGGGGTGTGGGGGTCAAGGAGTGTTAGGGTCAGTGGGTGTTGGTATCAGGGAGTGTTGGGGTCTGGGGGTGTTGAGGTCAGGGGGTGTTGAGGTCAGGGGGTGTTAAGGTCAGGGGGTGTTGGGGTCAGGGAGTGTTGGGGTAAGGGAGTGTTGGGGTCAGGGAGTGTTAGGGTCAGGGGGTGTTGGGATCAGGGAGTGTTAGGGTCAGGAGGTGTTGGGGTCAGGGGTGCTGGGTTCTCGGGGTGTTGGGGTGAGGGGCTGTTGGGGCAAGGGGTGTTGGGGTCAAGGCGTGTTAGGGTCAGTGGGTGTTGGTATCAGGGAGTGTTGGGGTAAGGGGGTGTTGGGGTCAGGGGGTGTTGGGGTCAGGGAGTGTTGGGGTCAGGGGGTGTTGGGGTCAGGGGGTGTTGGGGCCAGGGGTGTTGGGGTCAGGGAGTGTTGGGGCCAGGGGGTGTTGGGGTCACGGAGTGTTGGGGTCAGGGAGTGTTGGGATCAAGGGGTGTTGGGGTCAAGGAGTGTTAGGGTCAGTGGGTGTTGGTATCAGGGAGTGATGGGGTCAGGGGGTGTTGGGGTCAGGGGGTGTTGGGGTCAAGGAGTGTTAGGGTCAGTGGGTGTTGGTATCAGGGAGTGTTAGGGGTCAGGGAGTGTTGGGATCAGGGGGTGTTTGGGGCAGGGGGTGGTGGGGTCAGGGGTGTTGGGATCAGGGAGTGTTGGGGTCAGGGAGTGTTGGGGTCAGGGGGGTGTTGGGGTCAGGGGGTGGGTTGGGGTCAGGGGGTGTTGGGGTCAGGGGGTGTTGGGGTCAGGGGAGTGTTGGGGTCAGGGGGTGTTGGGGTCAAGAGGTGTTTGGGTCAAGGAGTGTTAAGGTCAGGGGTATTGGTATCAGGGAGTGTTGGGGTCAGGGGGTGTTGGGGTCAGGGGTGTTGGGGTCAGGGAGTGTTGGGGTCAGGGAGTGTTGGGGTCTGGGGGTGTTGGGGTCAGGGAGTGTTGGGGTCAGGGGGTGTTGGGGTCAGGGAGTGTTGGGGTCAGGGGGTGTTGGGGTCAGGGAGTGTTGGGGTCAGGGGTCAGGGGGTGTTGGGGTCAGGGAGTGTTGGGGTCAGAGAGTGTTGGGGTCAGGGAGTGTTGGGGTCAGGGAGTGTTGGGGTCAAGGGGTGTTGGGGTTAAGGAGTGTTATGGTCAGTGGGTGTTGGTATCAGGGAGTGTTGGGGTCAGGGAGTGTTTGGGGTCAAGGGGTGTTGGGGTCAAGGAGTGTTTGGGTCAGTGAGTGTTGGGGTCAGGGAGTGCTGGGGTCAGGGAGTGTTGGGGTCAAGGAGTGTTGGGGTCAGGGAGTGTTGGGGTCAGGGAGTGTTGGGGTCAGGGAGTGTTGGGGTCAGGGAGTGTTGGGGTCAAGGGGTGTTGGGGTCAAGGAGTGTTAGGGTCAGCGGGTGTTGGTATCAGGGAGTGTTGGGGTCAGGGAGTGTTGGGGTCAAGGGGTGTTGGGGTCAAGGAGTGTTGGGGTCAGTGAGTGTTGGGGTCAGGGAGTGTTGGGTTCAGGGAGTGTTGGGGTCAAGGAGTGTTGGGGTCAGGGAGTGTTGGGGTCAGGAAGTGTTGGGGTCAGGGAGTGTTGGGGACAGGGAGTGTTGGGGTCAAGGGGTGTTGGGGTCAAGGAGTGTTAGGGTCAGTGGGTGTTGGTATCAGGGAGTGTTGGGGTCAGGGAGTGTTGGGGTCAAGGGGTGTTGGGGTCAAGGAGTGTTAGGGTCAGTGGGTGTTGGTATCAGGGAGTGTTGGGTCAGGGGGTGTTGGTATCAGGGAGTGTTGGGGTTAGGGGGTGTTGGGGTCAGGGGGTGTTGGGATCAGGGAGTGTTAGGGTCAGGGAGTGTTGGGGTCAGGGGGTGTTGGGGTCTGGGGGTGTTGGGGTATGGGGGTGTTGGGGTCAGGGGGTGTTAGGGTCAGGGAGTGTTGGGGTCAGGGGGTGTTGGGGTCAGGGGGTGTTGGGGTCTGGGGGTGTTGGGGTCAGGGGGTGTTGGAGTCTGGGGGTGTTGGTGTCTGGGGGTGTTGGTATCAGGGAGTGTTGGGGTCAGGGGGTGTTGGGGTCAGGAGGTGTTGGGGTCAGGGAGTGTTGGGGTCAGGGGGTGTTGGGGTCAGGGGGTGTTGGGGTCAGGGAGTGTTGGGGTCAGGGGGTGTTGGGGTCAGGGAGTGTTGGGGTCAGGGGGGTGTTGGGGTCAGGGAGTGTTGGGGTCAGGGGGTGTTGGGGTCAGGGAGTGTTAGGGTCAGTGGGTGTTGGTATCAGGGAGTGTTGGGGTCAGGGAGTGTTGGGGTCAGGGGGTGTTGGGGTCAGGGGTGTTGGTGTCAGGGGGTGTTGGGACCAGGGAGTGTTAGGGTCAGGGAGTGTTGGGGTCAGGGAGTGTTGGGGTCAGGGTGTGTTGGGGTCTGGGGGGGTTGGGGTCAGGGGTGTTGGGTCAGGGGGTTGTGGGTCAGGGGGTGTTGGGGTCAGGGGTGTTGGGGTCAAGGAGTGTTAGGGTGGGTGTTGGTCAAGGGAGTGTTGGGGTCAGGGATTGTTGGGGGCAGGGGGTGTTGGGGTCAGGGAGTGTTGGGGTCAGGGAGTGTTGGGGTCTGGGGGTGTTGGGGTCAGGGGGTGTTGGGGTCAGAGTGTTGGGGTCAGGGGGTGTTGGGGTCAGGGAGTGTTGGGGTCAGGGGGTGTTGGGGTCAGGGGGTGTTGGGGTCTGGGGGTGTTGGTGGCTGGGGGTGTTTGGGTCAGGGAGTGGTGGGGTCAGGGGGTGTTGGGGTCAGGGGGTGTTGATGTCTGGGGGTGTTGGGGTCAGGGAGTGTTAGGGTCAGGGAATGTTGGGGTCAGGGGGTGTTGGTGTCTGGGGGTGTTGGGGTCTGGGGGTGTTGGGGTCAGGGGGTGTTGGGGTCAGTGGGTGTTGGTATCAGGGAGTGTTGGGCTCAGGGAGTGTTGGGGTCAGGGGGTGTTGGTATCAGGGAGTGTTGGGTTCAGGGGGTGTTGGGGTCAGGGAGTGTTGGGGTCAGGGAGTGTTGGGGTCAGGGAGTGTTGGTAATCAGGGAGTGTTGGGGTCAGGGAGTGTTGGGGTCAGGGAGTGTTGGGGTCAGGGGGTGTTGGGGTCAGGGGGTGTTGGGGTCAGGGAGTGTTGGGGTCAGGGAGTGTTAGGGTCAGGGGGTGTTGGGATCAGGGAGTGTTAGGGTCAGGGATTGTTGGGGTCTGGGGGTGTTGGGGTCAGGGGGTGTTGGGTTCAGGGGGTGTTGGGGTCAGGGAGTGTTGGAGTCAGGGAGTGTTAGGGTCAGGGAGTGTTAGGGTCAGGGACTGTTGGGGTCAGGGAGTGTTAGGGTCAGGGGGTGTTGGGGTCAGGGAGTGTTGGGGTCAGGGAGTGTTGGGGTCAGGGGGTGTTGGTGTCTGGGGGTGTTGGGGTCAGGGAGTGTTAGGGTCAGGGAGTGTTGGGGTCAGGGGGTGTTGGTGTCTGGGGGTGTTGGCGTCTGGGGGTGTTGGGGTCAGGGGGTGTTGGGGTCAGTGGGTGTTGGTATCAGGGAGTGTTGGGCTCAGGGAGTGTTGGGGTCAGCGGGTGTTTGGTAGGAGTGTTGGTTCAGGGGTGTTGGGGTCAGGGAGTGTTGGGGTCAGGGAGTGTTGGGGTCAGAGAGTGGTGGTATCAGGGAGTGTTGGGGTCAGGGGGTGGTGGTATCAGGGAGTGTTGGGGTCAGGGAGTGTTGGGGTCAGGGAGTGTTGGGGTCAGGGAGTGTTGGTATCAGGGAGTGTTGAGGTCAGGGGGTGTTGGGGTCAGTGGGTGTTGGTATCAGGGAGTGTTGGGGTCAGGGAGTGTTGGGGTCAGGGGGTGTTGGGGTCAGGGAGTGTTGGGGTCAGGGGGTGTTGGGGTCAGAGGGTGTTGGGGTCAGGGGGTGTTGGGGTCAGGGGGTGTTGGGGTCAGGGAGTGTTGGGGTCAGGGAGTGTTACGGTCAGGGGGTGTTGGGATGAGGGAGTGTTAGGGTCAGGGAGTGTTGGGGTCTGGGGGTGTTGGGGTCAGGGGGTGTTTGGTTCAGGGGGTGTTGGGGTCAGGGAGTGTTAGAGTCAGGGAGTGTTAGGGTCAGGGAGTGTTATGGTCAGGGAGTGTTGGGGTCAGGGAGTGTTAGGGTCAGGGGGTGTTGGGGTCAGGGAGTGTTGAGGTCAGGGAGTGTTGGGGTCAAGGAGTGTTGGGGATATCAAGACACAGTACAAATATTCCTTATGCATAATCAATCACATTTTCTTTTACTATACAGGTTAGCTAAATTTTACTGCCCAATAGTCGAACGGCCCTAGATCATCAACTTATGAAGAAAACAGTTAGTTATCCGAAAACAACGCACTATTACGTGGGACAACTTAGTTGAGCCATATATGTTACCACTAGTTGCAGGAATCATTACAATGACTCGTATTATTGTAGATTAAACAACACATGTTTAAATATATGCAGATCAAACATCTAATTAGTGCGATTCTTACTGACGAAGTTTTGACGGGTTGCGGAAGACTATCGATTTTTGTTTTCCTCTTTTTTCCGGTTGTAATTGGTGACCATAATTCATTACCTTATAATATTCTTCAGTGGTCAATAAAGTTCTTCATCAACCATTTACCAAACCTGTATGAAGGGAGAAAAATAAAAGATCGTTTATTCATACCGACAATAGTAATGTATATTTCTTCTTTTTATTGCAAAGCGAAACTATTTGGAATTGTATTAATTTGATTGTGGCAATGGCCTTCCTTCTGACCATAATCATAACTATGCTGTTTTTCTAGCCTGCACCTTATTATTATTATTATTATTATTATTATTATTATTAACTTTGGCCTAACATACTGAGCTGATGGACAAGTACAATTAAATATAATAAATCAGTGTAAATTGTTTCCTTAATAATGATTTCCTTGAATAATTTGTATTCAATTATTTATTGTTCCTTCAACAGCAACAACATTCGGTCTCATAATATTATTGCGTAATGTTTGTTCCCTAGTTCGGCGGGTTATTTGAATTATTTGTTTTGCCATTCAATATCCATAATCCCCATTTATCCTGTTCAACCTTATTATGTTTTTTTCCTAATATAATATTATTGTTTTACCCGCGTAAAAATCCTTTTATTGAACTCGTAAGACAATGATATCTGTAATTGCTCAGGTGTTCCAATGTCCTCTCTCCCTTCCCTCTGCCTTATCTTTACTCTATTCTTTCTCAACGTCTGTTTCCTCTTTCCGACACTCTACATATATATTGCCTTTAATAGCTCTCTGCCCTTGAGCTGTTCACGCAATCTCCTTCTCAGTAGCGCTTCATTTAAACACTATACAGTATATATATACAGTATATATATATATAAATATACCGGTATATATATATTATTAAGTACTTATTTTCCATGCGTCTATGTTTGTTAATCAATATCCAATATTGTCGATAAGCTAGCTACAGTAATATGGTCAGTCTGCCAATCAATAACTCTCTCTCTCTCTCTCTATCTATCTTCTGGATGTAGCCAGACGAAAATAATATTACCATACAGTTTCGCTCGAAAGTAGCGATCAATTTGCAGGATTTTAAGGTTGAATATTTCTCTGCTGAAGAAAATATAGAACGTTTAATACATACTAGCACAATGTTCACATTCAATATAGAACGTTTAATACATACTAGCACAATGTTCACATTCAATATAGAACGTTTAATACATACTAGCACAATGTTCACATTCAATATAGAACGTTTAATACATACTAGCACAATGTTCACATTGAATCCCGTGTAATTTGGAAAAACTGCATTATGTAAACATTGCTAGAAGTAAATATAGTTCACGTTGGCAATGTGAGAAGCAACTTTTTTAGCAAGATTTCACAAGCTCAATGATGTAAACCGAGAAACCAGAGTAAATAATTGTGTTAACTCAAATATCAAATTTCAAAACCAACGTAAATCAAACAATCATAACCTATCTCACTTTTACTTCCTCTTACTGTTTTTATATCGAAGTGTATAATGTAGTGTACTATTAACATACAGAACCAGGTGTGTAAGTGTGTAGAATGTCTCATTGGATGGGACTCGTTAGCCTTGGGCGGTAACCCATCTAGGGGAGACAACCTTATAAAAATCCGGGTGTATGGGACTCGTTAGCCTTGGTCGGCAACCTGTCTAGGGGAGTATACTTGATACAAATCCGTACTGCTTATTTAAGTGTAAGGCAGGTCAAATTAGTGGATGGACTAGCCGAACACCACATAGAAAAATAGTGCCAACAAGATACATAGAAGGCCTCGGAGTCGGACGGAGCCTAAATTGAATGGTCAATCCTGTAAGTCCTTCAGTAAACTGGCTCAGGTTGTCCCTCCTACAGGGAATAGGTCCGCTTGGGGCCTTCTGTTTATGGCCACCCTCATTAAGGGGAGTATGGCGTCCGGCAATAGATAGCTAGATAGATGTCGGGAAGTGAAGACAGGAGATTCCCTCCTGTTATAAAACTAAAGAACGGGAAGGAGCGGGGGATGGTATCCATAATGGTAAAAGGAAATAATTATTGCGATATGTTTATTCATTCCAAAGTTATGAACGTGCAGTAAAAATTAACCATTAATCTTTAATCATATGACTATTTATTTATTCTTATTAACATCTAGTCGTTTGAACACAATGACTAGCTTGGGAAACGCCTCTCACAGAACTTCTGACAATAAGAATTTTAACTAGAATAATTGAAAACAAATAAGTGTATCAATAATCAGATTGATATGTTCGTCTGTATGACGTAAACTAGGAAGAATGACGGGAGAATATGCAGATATGTGGGGCGTCTTATACGTGATAGTACAGTATAGTCAACAATTAAAAAGGCATGATTTATATGAGTAATTAGGTAAGCATTTAGGACACTGAGAAATGTGAGGGAAACTGAGTTAAGGGGACAGTGGCTGTTTGTTTGGTCTATTAATTCATTTATTCATATATATTTTTAGTTTCCTCCCTAGACCTCCATCAAGCTTAGAAAGAAAACAAAAATAGACCCCCCCCCCCCCTTTAAGATAGAATTGTACATTTTTCGGTAGAAAAATTTCCCGGCCAAAGGCCGATTCCTCCTAAAATTACAGGCTCGCTATTGCTCGCCAGGGAAAAAATCTACACCTAAATGGCACGAAGGGTCCTAATATTGACAAAGAAATGGGGTGAAAGGTCATAAAATCCCGAAACTAAAGGAACCAACGTCATAAAATCTCAAAACTAGTGGGGCTAAACATTAGGGAGAAGGGGGTCCAGAAAAACGGTCTGGCTCCCCTTAAGTATAATTATAATAGACGGATCGCAATAACATATTATACTGTATATGCAATGTCTGGACGGAGGTATGGCAGAATGGTTGGCATTGTGAAATGGATATCAGAGGAGTGCTGGATATACTACACGAACAAATGGATATCAGAGGAGTGCTGGATATACTACACGAACAAATGGATATCAGAGGAGTGCTGGATATACTACACGAACAAATATTTCGTTATCAGAGTGCAGTTGGGTATATGTACAGGCTAAGATTAATATGCAATATTCGAGCATGCATAATATATCGTAGGCTTCTGCATAAACCTTTATCTGTCTTGATAGCCTATTGCTTAGTGCGCGGAATTTCTGTGTGAATATCCTAGACTCGAGTCCTTGGAACACCACATGTATTCATTACTTTACTGTCTTGATAGCCTAGTGCTTAGTGTGCGGAATTTCGGTGTGAGTATCGTAGGTTCGAGACTTTGAAGTACCACACGTATTCATTACTTTCATTAATTTCATTAGCTAAAATTAACTGGTGAGTTGGTGAAAACAAATATGAATAAATAAGGTGTAGTGTGACCAACGGTGTAATGAAGGTAAAAATTGTAGGTAGTATGGGTAGGCAGCCCCGCCCAGGGAAGTACTACCGCCAAGGTTTCGGGAGACTCAGGGAATAGCCTGAATTCCATTTTCTCTCCCAGGCCTTGGTAGCTGGATACATATATTTCTGCCTCACACATCAGGGGTATCAGGAAAACCCTCTTTATATAACATACACATCCAACTTCACGACATTGCCCTACATCGCTATCCTCTATCCATAAAACACTACTCTTCCCACTACATATCATACATGTAACACCATACACTTACCTAATAAATATGGCAGTACAATTGTTAAGAGCAAACCTGGTGGTCCCTCGGATATCCACCCCCGGCAGGGTTGGGTCATGGACACAGGGCCCTCCCGGTCGTCATCATGCGACTGTGTCAAGAGCATTGCAACGTCCCGAAGCTGCTCGTCGGTGCAGCTTTGATATTCCCTGGACCTCTTTCTTTTCTAATGATGCACACTCCACCTTGAGCCACATACAAGATTTTGTAAAAATTGGAATGGAAACTTTTATTCCTTATCAAAAGTACAGTAAAAGATCTATTCACCTAAATGGTTTGACCATAATTGTGCTAGAGTAACTGAACAAAAAGCAATAGCCTACAATGCATACACAAGATCAAAAACACATGAAGCCTTTAATTACTTTAAAAACATCAGAAATCATGCCAAAACTGTATTAAACCTAACTAAAGCAAACTTTCTCCACAAGCAGGCAAATAAACTTCTAAATAATCCAAATGATAACAAAATATTTTGGTCTACTCTTAACTCATTCAAATCCAACTTCACTACTGCTTCATCCATTCCACCATTAAAATGTCCGACTGGCAATCTTGTAAGTGACCTACGAGGTAAAGCTTACCTTCTTGCGGATATTTTCTCCACCAACTCAACCTTAGATGAAATAAATCAAGATGTCCCTGTACTTAATTTTAATTCGCCTGAAATTCCCTCACTTAAGATCCACACCAGACATGTCAAAACTATTTTGCAGAATCTCTCAGTAGATAAGGCTCCTGGTCCAGATGAAATTCCTCCAATAGTACTTAAGAATTGCTCCTTGGTGCTTGCTCCTGTATTGGCAAAAAATTTCCGTCTGTGTACTCATACCTCATGCTTCCCAGTACCCTGGAAAGAAGCAAACATCCATCCAGTTCCTAAAAAAGGTGCCTCTTCAGATCCATCAAACTACAGACCAATAGCTATAACTTCCACTCTTGGTAAAGTCTTTGAAATTATATTAAATAATCACATTAAGCATCTTGAGAATAATAAATTAATCAGTGATAGGCAATATGGTTTTAGACGATGTCGATCAACTGCAGACATTCTTTGCCTTCTTACGCATCAAATCAACCAAGCTACAGACCAACATGGTGAAACACATACAATAGCACTGGATATATCAAAGGCATTCGATAGAGTCTGGCATCAATCCTTATTGTCGAAGATGTCACACTACGGCCTTGCATCATTAGTTCCACTAATTTCTTCTTATCTTCATAACAGAAAAATATGTGTATTGGTAGATGGCCTTTATTCTCAATTTCACTCAATAAATGCTGGTGTTCCCCAGGGATCAGTTTTGGCCCCAACTCTGTTCCTCATTCATATCGATGATCTCATATCTACCACTCATAATCCAATGCATTCCTACGCAGATGACTCAACACTCCACAGTTCCTTCACATTTACCAATTCTTTCACCCAACCCGATCTTATAAATTCAAAAATAAACACTGCAATTTCTCTGAACCAGGACCTTTCTAGAATTAATGAATGGGTATAAAAGAATCTAGTTTCCTTTAATGCACAGAAAACCAAGTACATTCAATTTTCTAACCGACAGAATCTCACTGACTCCCATATATTTTGTAATGATGTAAATATTCCCACTTCCCCTAGTATTGACATTCTCGGTGTAACATTAACTACTAACTTGATCTGGACACATTATGTTAAAAGCATTGCTAAGAATGCCTCTAAAAAACTGGGACTCCTGTACAGAGTTCGAGATTTCTTAACTGGCGAGCAGTTGGCCGTAATATATAAAAGTCATGTGCGTTCTCAGATGGATTACTGTTCACCTCTGTGGGGTGGAAGTGGAGTGGTTGCATTGAGGCAGTTGGACAAAATTCAAAATAAAGCTATTAGATTAATAAATAACCCTGCAATCACACAGGACCTTCCTACATTATCCATACGAAGAAACGTTGCATCCCTTGCATTATTCTACAGATATTTTCACAGCAATTGTTCCGAGGAACTTGCTTCAATTGTGCCGCCTCTATAGAGGTTGTAGTGGGTTGCTGGGTTGTAGAGGTTGTAGTAGGTTGCTGGGTTGTAGTAGGTTGCTGGGTTGTAGAGGTTGTAGTAGGTTGCTGGGTTGTAGAGGTTGTAGTAGGTTACTGGGTTGTAGAGGTTGTAGTAGGTTGCTGGGTTGTAGAGGTTGTAGTAGGTTGCTGGGTTGTAGAGGTTGTAGTGGGTTGCTGGGCTGTAGAGGTTGTAGTAGGTTGCTGGGTTGTAGAGGTTGTAGTAGGTTGCTGGGTTGTAGAGGTTGTAGTGGGTTGCTGGGTTGTAGAGGTTGTAGTATATTGCTGGGTTGTAGAGGTTGTAGTAGGTTGCTGGGTTGTAGTAGGTTGCTGGGTTGTAGAGGTTGTAGTAGGTTGCTGGGTTGTAGAGGTTGTAGTGGGTTGTAGAGGTTGTAGTAGGTTGCTGGGTTGTAGAGGTTGTAGTAGGTTGCTGGGTTGTAGAGGTTGTAGTAGGTTGCTGGGTTGTAGAGGTTGTAGTAGGTTGCTGGGTTGTAGAGGTTGTAGTAGGTTGCTGGGTTGTAGAGGTTGTAGTAGGTTGCTGGGTTGTAGAGGTTGTAGTAGGTTGCTGGGTTGTAGAGGTTGTAGTAGGTTGCTGGGTTGTAGAGGTTGTTGTAGGTTGTTGGGTTGTAGAGGTTGTAGTGGGTTGCTGGGTTGTAGAGGTTGTAGTAGGTTGCTGGGTTGTAGTAGGTTGTTGGGTTGTAGAGGTTGTAGTAGGTTGCTGGGTTGTAGAGGTTGTAGTAGGTTGCTGGGTTGTAGAGGTTGTAGTAGGTTGCTGGGTTGTAGAGGTTGAAGTGGGTTGCTGAGTTGTAGAGGTTGTAGTAGGTTGCTGGGTTGTAGAGGTTGTAGTAGGTTGCTGGGTTGAAGAGGTTGTAGTAGGTTGCTGGGTTGTCGAGGTTGTAGTAGGTTGCTGGGTTGTAGAGGGTTGCTGGGTTGTAGAGGTTGTAGTGGGTTGCTGGGTTGTAGAGGTTGTAGTAGGTTGCTGGGTTGTAGAGGTTGTAGTAGGTTGTGGGTTGTAGAGGTTGTAGTAGGTTGCTGGGTTGTAGAGGTTGTAGTAGGTTGCTGGGTTGTAGAGGTTGTAGTGGGTTGCTGGGTTTTAGAGGTTGTAGTGGGTTGCTGGGTTGTAGAGATTGTAGTAGGTTGCTGGGTTGTAGAGGTTGAAGTGGGTTGCTGGGTTGTAGAGGTTGTAGTAGGTTGCTGGATTGTAGAGGTTTTAGTAGGTTGCTGGGTTGTAGAGGTTGTAGTAGGTTGCTGGGTTGTAGAGGTTGTAGTAGGTTGCTGGGTTGTAGAGGTTGTAGTGGGTTGCTGGGTTTTAGAGGTTGTAGTAGGTTGCTGGGTTGTAGAGGTTGTAGTAGGTTGCTGGGTTGTAGAGGTTGTAGTAGGTTGCTGGGTTGTAGAGGTTGTAGTTGGTTGCTGGGTTGTAGAGGTTGTAGTGGGTTGCTGGGTTGTAGAGGTTGTAGTAGGTTGCTAGGTTGTAGAGGTTGTAGTGGGTTGCTGGGTTGTAGAGGTTGTAGTAGGTTGCTGGGTTGTAGAGATAGTAGTAGGTTGCTGGGTTGTAGAGGTTGTAGTAGGTTGCTGGGTTGTAGAGGTTGTAGTAAGTTGCTTGGTTGTAGAGGTTGTAGTAGGTTGCAGGGTTGTAGTAGGTTGCTGGGTTGTAGAGGTTGTAGTAGGTTGCTGGGTTGTAGAGGTTGTAGTAGGTTGCTTGGTTATAGAGATTGTAGTAGGTTGCTGGGTTGTAGAGGATGTAGTAGGTTGCTGGGTTGTAGAGGTTCTAGTGGGTTGCTGAGTTGTAGAGGTTGTAGTAGGTTGCTGGGTTGTAGAGGTTGTAGTAGGTTGCTGGGTTGTAGAGGTTGTAGTAGGTTGCTGGGTTGTAGAGGTTGTAGTAGATTGCTGGATTGTAGAGGTTGTAGTAGGTTGCCGGGTTGTAGAGGTTCTAGTAGGTTGCTGGGTTGTAGAGGTTGTAGTAGGTTGCTGGGTTGTAGAGGTTGTAGTAGGGTGCTGGGTTGTAGTAGGTTGCGGGGTTGTAGAGGTTGTAGTAGGTTGCTGGATTGTAGAGGTTGTAGTAGGTTGCTGGGTTGTAGAGGTTGTAGTGGGTTGCTGGGTTGTAGAGGTTGTAGTAGGTTGCTGGGTTGTAGTAGGTTGCTGGGTTGTAGAGGTTGTAGTAGGTTGCTGGGTTGTAGAGGTTGTAGTAGGTTACTGGGTTGTAGAGGTTGTAGTAGGTTGCTGGGTTGTAGAGGTTGTAGTAGGTTGCTGGGTTGTAGAGGTTGTAGTGGGTTGCTGGGTTGTAGAGGTTGTAGTAGGTTGCTGGGTTGTAGAGGTTGTAGTAAGGTGCTGGGTTGTAGAGGTTGTAGTGGGTTGCTGGGTTGTAGAGGTTGTAGTATATTGCTGGGTTGTAGAGGTTGTAGTAGGTTGCTGGGCTGTAGAGGTTGTAGTAGGTTGCTGGGTTGTAGAGGTTGTAGTAGGTTGCTGGGTTGTAGAGGTTGTAGTGGGTTGCTGGGTTGTAGAGGTTGTAGTAGGTTGCTGGGTTGTAGAGGTTGTAGTAGGTTGCTGGGTTGTAGAGGTTGTAGTAGGTTGCTGGGTTGTAGAGGTTGTAGTAGGTTGCTGGGTTGTAGAGGTTGTAGTAGGTTGCTGGGTTGTAGAGGTTGTAGTAGGTTGCTGGGTTGTAGAGGTTGTAGTAGGTTGCTGGGTTGTAGAGGTTGTAGTAGGTTGCTGGGTTGTAGAGGTTGTTGTAGGTTGCTGGGTTGTAGAGGTTGTAGTGGGTTGCTGGGTTGTAGAGGTTGTAGTAGGTTGCTGGGTTGTAGTAGGTTGTTGGGTTGTAGAGGTTGTAGTAGGTTGCTGGGTTGTAGAGGTTGTAGTAGGTTGCTGGGTTGTAGAGGTTGTAGTAGGTTGCTGGGTTGTAGAGGTTGAAGTGGGTTGCTGAGTTGTAGAGGTTGTAGTAGGTTGCTGGGTTGTAGAGGTTGTAGTAGGTTGCTGGGTTTGAGGTTGTAGTAGGTTGCTGGGTTGTCGAGGTTGTAGTAGGTTGCTGGGTTGTAGAGGTTGTAGAGGGTTGTTGGGTTGTAGAGGTTGTAGTGGGTTGCTGGGTTGTAGAGGTTGTAGTAGGTTGCTGGGTTGTAGTGGTTGTAGTAGGTTGTGGGTTGTAGAGGTTGTAGTAGGTTGCTGGGTTGTAGAGGTTGTAGTAGGTTGCTGGGTTGTAGAGGTTGTAGTGGGTTGCTGGGTTTTAGAGGTTGTAGTGGGTTGCTGGGTTGTAGAGATTGTAGTAGGTTGCTGGGTTGTAGAGGTTGAAGTGGGTTGCTGGGTTGTAGAGGTTGTAGTAGGTTGCTGGATTGTAGAGGTTTTAGTAGGTTGCTGGGTTGTAGAGGTTGTAGTAGGTTGCTGGGTTGTAGAGGTTGTAGTAGGTTGCTGGGTTGTAGAGGTTGTAGTGGGTTGCTGGGTTGTAGAGGTTGTAGTAGGTTGCTGGGTTGTAGAGGTTGTAGTGGGTTGCTGGGTTGTAGAGGTTGTAGTAGGTTGCTGGGTTGTATGATAGTAGTAGGTTGCTGGGTTGTAGAGATTGTAGTAGGTTGCGGGGTTGTAGAGGTTGTAGTAGGTTGCTGGGTTGTAGAGGTTGTAGTGGGTTGCTTGGTTGTAGAGGTTGTAGTAGGTTGCTGGGTTGTAGAGGTTGGAGTAGGTTGCTGGGTTGTAGAAGTTGTAGTAGGTTGCTGGGTTGTAGAGGTTGTAGTAGGTTGCTGGGTTGTAGAGGTTGTAGTAGGTTGCTGGGTTGTAGTAGGTTGCTGGGTTCTAGAGGTTGTAGTAGGTTGCTGGGTTGTAGAGGTTGTAGTAGGTTGCTGGGTTGTAGAGGTTGTAGTAGGTTGCTGGGTTGTAGAGGTTGTAGTGGGTTGCTGGGTTGTAGTGGTTGTAGTAGGTTGCTGGGTTGTAGAGGTTGTAGTAGGTTGATGGGTTGTAGAGGTTGTAGTAGGTTGCTGGGTTGTAGAGGTTGTAGTGAGTTGCTGGGTTGTAGAAGTTGTAGTGGGTTGCTGGGTTGTAGAGGTTGTAGTGGGTTGCTGGGTTGTAGAGGTTGTAGTGGGTTGCTGGGTTGTAGAGGTTGTAGTAGGTTGCTAGGTTTTTAGAGGTTGTAGTGAGTTGCTGGGTGGTGTTGTAGTGGGCTGCTGGGTTGTAGAGTTGTAGGGGGTTGCTGGGTTTTAGAGGTTGTAGTGCCGGTTGCTGGGTTGTAGAGGTGTAGTAGGTTGCTGGTTGTAGAGGTTTGTAGTAGTGCTGGGTTGTAGAGGTTGTATGTAGGATGCTGTGGTTTTGTGAGGGGGTTGTAGTAGGCCGATTTGGGTCGGGGTTGTAGTGGGTTGCTGGGTTGTAGAGGTTGTAGTGGGTTGCTGGGTTGTAGAGGTTGTAGTAGGTTGCTGGGTGTAGAGGTTGTAGTAGGTTGCTGGGTTGTAGAGGTTGTAGTAGGTTGCTGGGTTGTAGAGGTTGTAGTAGGTTGCTGGGTTGTAGAGGTTGTAGTAGGTTGCTGGGTTGTAGAGGTTGTAGTAGGTTGCTGGGTTGTAGAGGTTGTAGTAGGTTGCTGGGTTGTAGAGGTTGTAGTAGGTTGCTGGGTTGTAGAGGTTGTAGTAGGTTGCTGGGTTGTAGAGGTTGTAGTAGGTTGCTGGGTTGTAGAGGTTGTAGTAGGTTGCTGGGTTGTAGAGGTTGTAGTAGGTTGCTGGGTTGTAGAGGTTGTAGTAGGTTGCTGGGTTGTAGAGGTTGTAGTAGGTTGCTGGGTTGTAGAGGTTGTAGTAGGTTGCTGGGTTGTAGAGGTTGTAGTAGGTTGCTGGGTTGTAGAGGTTGTAGTAGGTTGCTGGGTTGTAGAGGTTGTAGTAGGTTGCTGGGTTGTGAGGTTGTAGAGGTGTAGTGTAGTAGGTTGCTAGGTTGTAGAGGTTGTAGTAGGTTTCTGGGTTGTAGAGGTTGTAGTAGGTTGCTGGGTTGTAGAGGTTGTAGTAGGTTGCTGGGTTGTAGAGGTTGTAGTAGGTTGCTGGGTTGTAGAGGTTGTAGTGAGTTGCTGGGTTGTAGAGGTTGTAGTAGGTTGCTGGGTTGTAGAGGTTGTATTGGGTTGCTGGGTTGTAGAGGTTGTAGTAGGTTGCTGGGTTGTAGAGGTTGTAGTAGGTTGCTGGTCAACTTTAAACATCGAGAAAAAAACAAAAAAAAAAAAAAAAAAAAATTGGGGGCCCCTGGGCCATGCAAAATATCACTCCTCTACCTCCCCTCCTTCCCCACTCTCCTCCCCTCCTTCAGTTATCACCTATTTTCCCTTGTTATTCCCTTATTCTGAGGTATATTTTCGTGCTAACATTAGCGAGTTGCAAGCAGGGCATTGTCATCAGTGTTAGCAAACGAGTGCAAGAGAGAGAGAGAGAATATCGATCGAATGTGTCTCAGTGGCCTTGGGGGAAATTGGCGGGAAAGCAGGTTGACTCACCCATACATTATATAACTCGCGGCCTATATCTCCGATTTTGACCATCCAAACACTGTTTTCACTCGGTTTATTGTTGTTTCAGGTTAATACCTTTATAATCAACCCATAATAGGCGCGTATGGATAAGTATTAACCCTCTCCGACATATGACGCGATTTTGAGCCTATTAGGGATACTTTAACCCTTAACTAGCTGCGCGCGACATAAGTCGAGTATAATAAATCTGGACTATCTGGCGGTGCGCGACATAGGTCGTGTGGCAATTTCAGCACGTAATGTTGCTGAGAGAGAGACAAGTGGTGGCAGGAGAGTAGCGAGCGTATGACTGCTCCAGACCACCGCGGCAAACCTACTGACACGAATCCCACCACCTCCCTCCCTCTCTCACTCGCTACATACTGAATTGTATGGGGAAAGTACCGAATTACATGCTTTTTGCACTCGTGTTGCGCGGTTGTTGCAAGAAAACTAGCCGTCATAAAAGGATCGTTATGGTGTCATTGGAAAGCTCTGTTTATGCCCTTTCAGGGATAGATACTTGTTTTACGCTCTGGGTCTTATTTAGGCATGAAAATGATCACATAAACAGCCCTATTTTGGCTAAAAACACCCCACTGGGCGGTACATATAAATAGACCGCTAGCCCGCTAATAAGGTGTTAAAGCCTTTGTTACCATCAGGGGTATTTAGAAACCTTTAGTTTAGTTACTTCAACCTCTGCAGTTGTCTTTGAGTTAACTGTGGGCAGAAAACTAATGTTGGAGAGGTACGGTAATTATAAGAGTGAGAGAACTATTTCTTATTGCTAATCTGGCAACCTCTGCGTCATATGAGTCTGAAGGGGTTAATGCTATTTATGGTAAAATGAATATTTTAGTGATGGAAACAGCTCAAATACGTCAGCACATGGGGACGTTTAACTTCTTAGGTTAAGAGTTAAATTAGGGTGGTCAGGGCTGGTGTAGTGATTTTTGATGGAGCCAGATTGAAGGTGGAGGGAAAGACGACGACTCAAGCGAGTCTGGGTAATGCCGATGTACGTTGTATGGGGTCCACAGTACCCGTGGGTACAAGAGTGTTGGTACACGACATGGTCCAGGTTCAGTTGTTTCTTATCTTTGGCGGGGCGATTACATAGTACAAGTTGAGAGGTTTTGGGAGATTTATAATGTATTATTAGTTTGATATTGCTGTCCGTGTTGATGGGCTGGACGTTCTTCAGGATTGTGTCTCTTACGACAGCCTCGTCTGTTTTATGATCTGAGGACATGTAGTTTTTATAGAAAATTTTGACGTCTTCAGGGCTGGTGGTGTTGGGGGCTTCATTATTGTACCAATTTTCATTTCAACTTATCGAAGCTGCCATGACCCATGGCTCTCACCGCAGCAACATCCTCCAGAAACGACACACTCAAGCAGCCAAACAACTATGCGAAAACCATAACATCATCATAAGGCGAGCGGACAAAGCCCCATGCCTGGTCGTCCATGACAATGAAGGATATCTTTGAAAAATGGACTCTATCCTCCACGATGAAACAAAATTCCAGAAAATATCCCGAAACCCCACAGATGAAATTAAAAGAAAGGCGAACACCATCATCACAACTATCAACGCCAAACTCGACGGAATCCACCTCAAAAAATTCGTTGGGGAATTTTCCGCAGGATATGCTTATGACACTGTAAAAACCCATAAGCCGGATAAACCCCCTCAGACCTATAATCTCCCAAATGCCGACGGCAACTTACCAAATTGCGAAAACCCTTACAACCTCCTGACGCCGTACGCCCCCACTCAATACAGCTTATCCTCCGCCACTTACTTCCTTCAATTCCTCTGTGATGCCCCACCAACTGATGATAACCTAAACGCTTCACTCGATGTAGAAAACCTCTTTACTAACGTACCAGTGGATAAGACGATTGACATCATACTTCGGCGTGTATGTCACTCCACCACTTCCCCACCTCTAGCCATCCCGGAACAAGCCCTGCCAATGCTGTTGGAGCTATGCACTAAAGAAGCTCCCTTCATCTGCCCCTGAGGAAACATGTACCGGCAGATAGATGGTGTGGCGATTGTGACGTTAACCACTCCGTTAGAACCGCATGGCTTGTCCTACAGTGACTCGCTAGGATCGCCAGGGCAGTGGATGGGGCTACAGTTTGTGTATTAGAATGTGCTTTATTTCATATGAAAGCTTGTGTCATGGGCAGTCCAGAAAGGCTCTTTGTTTTCGCCCATGTCAAGGCTTTATATATTTAATTGTAAAGTATATGTTTTATCCTTAACTATTAATGATAAGATCAGAGAGAGAGAGAGTAGAACAGAGTGAGAGGGGGCGCGTAGTGTTTTTGCCCCGCTCGATGACGTCACAGCTGGCTGGCCTCGTGGGGATTGGTTGAGGGAGTTCTTTACCATGCTTGGTGATGTAATGTTTTGCTGGCCAATTTGGTAGTGGCTGGAGGACTTGTAACCGCTTTTTTCCCACGCGGCTCGAGCTGGTGCGAGTATATATACAGTTCCTCGCCACTCTCTTCCTCAGATCTGGTTTCTAGAACACACCCATCTTTTTTCCCTTGCTATCTGTCCCCGCTCCGTACCTGAGAATCTTTTCCTCTGCCTATCTCTCTCATTTTCCATATCCTTCACCACCTTTTATTAATATTATACCCCCTCTGGTTAACTCTGCAAAATCAGCTTCATGCTGGCCAGTTGTGTTAAGGTCTGATATAGCCTATTTATATGTATGTTAGTTGTTAAGATAAGTGGATCACGAAGCATTGGTTGGCATTTATATTGTTTAGTACTGCTTCCTTTAGTTATTAGTGTTCTGCTGGATTAGATAATGCTAGACTAGGAGTCTGATATTATAGGTATTGTTTCCTATGAGTGCTGGCTTCAGTTAAAAGCGGCACGACATACCTGAGAACTGGAGTTGATTGAGTAAATTCTAGTCTGTGTGCCATTGAGAGTAGAGCATGCACGAATGAGGGTTTTTTTGCCTATACCATTCTGCACTGTTCTAGTCTCGATTGTTTGTCTTTGAGGTACACCAGGAGAACGCTTAATACTTCGGTATTAAGGTTTCTCAAGAGAGCTACCCTTCATTATAACGTAATATTTGACGCACAGACTTGAGATTTGCACTAGGCTATGCAGCATGCCATGCGCACCAGTATCTCGTATTATTGACTCTAGCTAGACTTTATCAGTCACAGTAGACATTAAGTATATTAACCTAATTACTCTTTTTATGCATACCCATTTATGATTACACAAGCATTTCGCAGCCTAGTTTGATGTATTGAGACACAAACGACTTAGGCTCTTTTTGTTGATAGGAATACTGCATTGTCGTGGCGATTATTATTTGTGTTGTAGTGTTTAGGATATTCTTGGCTCCGACGGCATTATATATATTCTACCTTTTTGTGTGCATAGCCTACACGCGCATTGTTCCGCTGCCTGCCTTTTTGGGTTCCATTTCCGATACGAGCATCTTTATAGCATCTAACATTTAACCTGACAAGCGCGATATAGACGTAGGTGCTAGGGTAGTTATTTGTGCATTTCTAGCCCTGGATTCTGACAGAATTCGTTATATTTACAATATAAACCATTATTTGTTTTCGGTATGCTTTTATTTTACATATATGATGTATATATGAACCTTCAAGAGTGCTAAAATAAGTGGGAAAAGCATTTGGGTGGTGAAAAACGATATTGGCCACCCGGTCATAATCTCAGGCGAGAGAGAGAGACAGGCAGCCTCCCCTCTCGCTGTCTGGGAGTCAACTGAGACGAGCGGGCCGGTGTGTGCGTGTCTGGGTGGTGCATAACGATCTTTTATGCAACCCACTTGTGCTACATTATCGCGGGAGAGAAAAATAACCGATAAATGATGATAATAAGAGGAAAAATAGGTGATAATTGAGGAGGGGAGGGAGGGGGGAATAAGGTGGGGAACCAGGGGGATGGGGGGGGTGAGATTTACATGGATGAGTACTTGACGGAAATTATCTCTCCTAGAGACAAATTCCTTTGTTTTGATAGGCCATTTTTTTTATGGAAGGCTTTTTTTATGGTCCTGCTTCCGTGAGGCCTATCGCGTTCCCTATAGGAATCCTTCCGTGAGGCCTATCGCGCTGCCCTGTTAAAGAAGATTCCTTGTTAGTGTTTGAAGGACTTTAGTGCACTTTCTTTCATGCAGGAGTGCCTGACATTTATTGATTAAAGTAACGTAAGCTGTAAACTTCTCTTACCACCTTACTTTGCATACCATAACCAAGCACCTTCGGTTATAGGTAGTAATAGGCTGTGTTCACATAACATTAAGCCTAGAGTAGACGCACATTTATTGAGAGTTTGATAGCCTATTATTGCATATAGAACTCTGTAGAGTATTTGTGTTCTTTGTTCACTGGGAATATACATCAGAGGTTGGAGCTAGCGCTTTCCGTTGTAACATTTATGCCATTACTAGTCCAATGAATAAGAGCCCTGATATATTTGAACCCCAGTCGTAACAAATGGCGACCTTACCTAGGATTTAGTGAACCTACATTTATTAGCAGGGAACATTTGTTGTTTTGGAGAATATTTTGCGGGGATCAGCAAGAATATTTTTTTTTTCAACATAGTATAGCCCTTGAGTATTTCTGAGAATTTTTGTGTGTATATTGAGGTATAAGAGTTTGGGGTACTTCTTTTCTGAATATTGTGGTGAGAAATTTTTGTGAGCATCATGTCTTATACCGGATCAGAGGAGAATGGAGATACAGTACGTAATGTCGAAACTGAGGAACAGCAGTATGATGATATGGTTAATCAGGTGAACTGTGAGGAGGATGCTAGGATATTTTTGCAATGGCCTGTTACTGCCGAGCGGTTGGAGGGTATGGAGCGGTACGGTCTTCAATGCCTGGCCACAGCTATCGGTCATGCGGGTACTAGCGGCATGACCAGGGATAACTTGATAACGTGTGTACTGGGCAGGGTGACTGGTGAGCGAGATGGATTGAGTGCTCAGAGCCCTTCGGCCATGCTTCCCCTACACTCGACTCCCAGCCATCCCAGTAGTTTGCCGACCCCGGGTACGCTTCCGCAGTTGGGTGGTGACTGGCAGGGTGGGTTGCCCCTGGGGGGACCACTGGTAATTTCAAACATTGTAGCACCTTCACCTCCTCAAGGGTTATCTCCAGAATTATTGTTTAAGCTCGAATTAGCTAAGCTTCAGCATCAGCACCAAATAGAATCAGCTAAGATCGAAGAGAGAAAATGTCAGATTCAGCAGCAACAAAGGGCATGTGAGCTTCAGCAGCAATTAGAATTAGCCAAGATAGAAGAGAGAAAACTATCAGTCAAGCAAAAATCCAAGCTGAGTCGACTAGGTACTGTGCCGACATGGATGTAGAGAAGTCGCGAGTGGGGACAACGGGACAGCGACTTGGGGCTGGTAACCGTGTTCATGAGCAGTCTCTCTCGCACTTATTGAAACTGGTTCCGGTGTTTGATGAGAGTGGTGTAACAGAATTTTTCACACGCTTTGAGAAGAAGTGCCAGGAACACCAGTGGCCAGAGAATAAATGGGCAGCACTTGTATCCTCTAGATTAATAGGCAAGGGTCTTAAAGCCTACGATGCGTTACCTTTGGAGTTATGTATTGTGTACGAGGATCTCAAGGAGGCTGTCCTGAGGGCTTACGAACTGCAACCAGAAACGTACCGTTTGAAGTTCCGGGGTGTAACTAAGGGAAGAGATAGCACCTTTTTGGAACACGCCCGGGACTTGTCCGATGCTATGGGGAACTGGCTCCGATCTGAGAAGGTCACAACATTTGATGAAATTAAGCAGTTAATGATTTTGGAGCAGTTCTTTAAGAGCACGGGCGGTGATCTAACTTTGAACTTGAAGGAGAAAAACCCAAGAACTCTAGTCGAAGCAGCAGAAATGGCTGATCGACGGCTGTCATTGATTCGGGGTTGCGGGTCCTCGCAGAAGTCCGATGTAAGTGCTAAGGACCGTTATCCTCCTCCTCCCCGGAACAATGACACATTTAAACAGAAGAGCCATGAAACTAAAACTGAATCCAAACCTTACACCACACCGTATGTGAAAAGTCAGGGGCCTTTTACATCACAGTATAAGCCGAAACCAAAATTTATGTGTTTTAGTTGCCACCAGGAGGGTCATAAGGCAAATGAGTGCCCTAGTCGACCTCCTCCGGCAGCCGTGTCTTTTGCTCACGGCATTGGAGTGTTCAAGAGGACATCGGAGTTTGTTAGAGGCATTTCTTCCGAGGTAAATACACTGCCAGTGCAGAAGGATCCGGAAGGCTTATTCCCTGTCCGTGATGCCTTTAGTGACCACAGGGGACTCGGTTGTGTGGAGTGGGGGGTAGAAGACATGAGGTGAGAATTTTGCGTGACACTGGGGCATCGCAAACACTGTTGAGAAATTTCACTGGTAAACCTGTCAATACGGCGCGGGTGGTTGTGGTTCAGGGAGTTAATGCGACAAGGTCATACCCGCTTGTAAGAATGAAGGTGGAAGTTGATGGTGTGACTCGGGACCTGGATGTAGGAATTGTGGGGAAGTTACCTGTTGGGGGCGTGGACCTCCCTTTTCGCAACCACTTTGCGGGACCTACTTCTGAGGCTCCACCCTTGGTCGTTGCCGAGAAGCCGGCCGACGTGAGTAGGGAGGAGCAGGAGTGGGTTGAGAAGTGTCCGGGGCAGCCTATGGCGTGTGTTGTCACCGGAGATTCTGCATGCAGGGAGTCACATTCTGGTCAACAATCTTTAGATCAGCGGAGGAAGGGTACCGAGAAGGGGTTGAAAGTTGATGCGGTTGAGAGTTTAGTGTCAACGGACCTTCTCGGGGACTCATTATTAGGACCACATTTCGAGTCTGGAGAAGACCCAGTAACTGTTCCTGAAGGGTCAGAGGATGGGACGAAAGAGTTGAAGGAGGACAGTGATGCACAGTCGGGAGATGTAGCAACAAGGTACCCTGACGCGTACCCTATGAGAAAGGGGTCGGCGAAGACGGTGGTCCGAAGCTTGCTAGTGTATTTTTCCCGGTATGGTTACCCGCAGGGGATTCAGTCAGTCCGGGGACCCAACTTCACTTCTAGCCTCTTTGTACAAGCAATGCCGCAGCATGGGATTGTTGGGGTTGTGTCATCTGCATATCATCCGGAGAGCCAGGATGTGTTAGAGCGATGGCACTCAGCCTTGAAATCTGTGCTTCGTTGTTGTTGCTTTGAGAGTGGTAGGGATCGGGATCTTGGCCTGCCATGTGTTTTGTTTGCTGTGTGGGAGGTACCTGGGGAGAGTTTGGGATTCAGCCCTAATGAGCTCGTCTTTGGACACCGTGTCAGAGGGCCTCTCCATATGGTTGAAGAAGTATGGGAGGGTGCAGAAAAACCATGTTCTATGCTCAAGTGTGTCCTCAACAGTCGAGAACGGATGTTGCGCAGTCTGGAGTTGGCTGGCCGTAATTTGACTAGCTCTCAGGCCCTCAGGAAGGACAGGTACGACCTCAAGGTTGAACTCAGGGAGTTTCACGTGGGTCAGGAGGTGTTGATTCTACTGCCCCTTGTAGGTCACCCCTTATCCGCGAAGTACGCTGGTCCTTATAGGGTGGTGGAGGAGCTATCGGACCTGGTTTACTTGGTAGCCACTCCAGACAGGCGGAAGCGCAATCAGTTATGTCATGATAATCCCGTGAAGGAGTATGGGAGGCACCCCCCTGAGCCTCTCACTGTGCCTGTGATGACGTTTAGCAGTCAAGGTGGAGAAGGAGAACGGGACAGTCAAGCTCAGGTGGAGGATAACTGGAAGGATAAGAAGTTCAAATGGGCGCCTGAGTGTGAGAAGGTGTTTAGAGAAGTAAAACACCTGTTGTGCAATCACCCGATCCTCAGGGCCCCTGACTTTAGCCTACCTTTCCAACTAGCAACGGAGGCTAGTGGTGTGGGGGCTGGTGCCGTCCTTGTGGAAAAGGACGATGATGGGCTGGAGCATCCTGTTAGTTTCTGCTCGGAGAAGTACAATTCGGCCCAGGGGAGCTGCTCTGTTGTCAAGGAGGAGCTGCTGGCGGTTGTACTTGCTCTGAGGCATTTCGAGGTCTGTGTTCCAGCCTATGGTCCGGTCGTTGTAGTTTACCCAGATCATCACCCTCTCAAGTTCTTGGACCAGTTTCACAATCGGAATATGAGGCTGACCAGGTGGTCACTAAGGTTATTGGTATATAACCTGGACATACGCCATATTGCTGGTTGTGACAACGTGGTTGCAGATCGTCGTTCAAGGGTATATGATCCTGGGTAGATTGACACACGGGTAGCCTCCTGCTTTAGTTTGAGTAGTATTTTGCGCTGGTGCTTGTTGGCTCGCGGTTGTAGCCCAGCGTATTGGGTCGTAAAGCAGGAGTTGAGCGTTTGGTATAGAAGAAAAAACTAGGCTTGCCCCTATAGTGCAGCCGAAATAAACAAATTATAAACATAAAAATCAAATGAAAACTCTTTCTTTGATAGTTGAATTGTTTTAGTATGTTATAGCAGTAATTCTGAGTTGCACTCCTCTCAAAATGCTGGGCTAGAGAAGCTCGCTCTTGAGGAGCATAACTACATATAATTTAACCTATGGTGTTGGGGAGGGTTATAATTTTGAAAAATGTTTTGTTGAAGAACTGTGCCAGATATTTTACTGCCGCTGGGTGATGGGAAGTGGAGATATAGCATGGGTTCTAACCATCAGATTTTTGTGAGCCTTGGGGCCTCTGAGAAAAATCTTGGGGGGGGTGTGACGTTAACCACTCCGTTAGAACCGCATGGCTTGTCCTACAGTGACTCGCTAGGATCGCCAGGGCAGTGGATGGGGCTACAGTTTGTGTATTAGAATGTGCTTTATTTCATATGAAAGCTTGTGTCATGGGCAGTCCAGAAAGGCTCTTTGTTTTCGCCCATGTCAAGGCTTTATATATATAATTGTAAAGTATATGTTTTATCCTTAACTAGTAATGATAAGATCAGAGAGAGAGAGAGAGTAGAACAGAGTGAGAGGGGGCGCGTAGTGTTTTTGCCCCGCTCGATGACGTCACAGCTGGCTGGCCTCGTGGGGATTGGTTGAGGGAGTTCTTTACCATGCTTGGTGATGTAATGTTTTGCTGGCTACTTTGGTAGTGGCTGGAGGACTTGTAACCGCTTTTTTCCCACGCGGCTCGAGCTGGTGCGAGTATATATACAGTTCCTCGCCACTCTCTCCCTCAGATCTGGTTTCTAGAACACACCCATCTTTTTTCCCTTGCTATCTGTCCCCGCTCCGTACCTGAGAATCTTTTCCTCTGCCTATCTCTCTCATTTTCCATATCCTTCACCACCTTTTATTAATATTATACCCCCTCTGGTTAACTCTGCAAAATCAGCTTCATGCTGGCCAGTTGTATTGTGTGTTAAGGTCTGATATAGCCTATGTATGTTAGTTGTTAAGATAAGTGGATCACGAAGCATTGGTAGGCATTTATATTGTTTAGTACTGCTTCCTTTAGTTATTAGTGTTCTGCTGGATTAGATAATGCTAAACTAGGAGTCTGATATTATAGGTATTGTTTCCTATGAGTGCTGGCTTCAGTTAAAAGCGGCACGACATACCTGAGAACTGGAGTTGATTGAGTAAATTCTAGTCTGTGTGCCATTGAGAGTAGAGCATGCACGAATGAGGGTTTTTTGCCTATACCATTCTGCACTGTTCTAGTCTCGATTGTTTGTCTTTGAGGTACGCCAGGAGAACGCTTAATACTTCGGTATTAAGGTTTCTCAAGAGAGCTACCCTTCATTATAACGTAATATTTGACGCACAGACTTGAGATTTGCACTAGGCTATGCAGCATGCCATGCGCACCAGTATCTCGTATTATTGACTCTAGCTAGACTTTATCAGTCACAGTAGACATTAAGTATATTAACCTAATTACTCTTTTTATGCATACCCATTTATGATTACACAAGCATTTCGCAGCCTAGTTTGATGTATTGAGACACAAACGACTTAGGCTCTTTTTGTTGATAGGAATACTGCATTGTCGTGGCGATTATTATTAGTGTTGTAGTGTTTAGGATATTCTTGGCTCCGACGGCATTATATATATTCTGCCTTTTTGTGTGCATAGCCTGCACGAGCATTGTTCCGCTGCCTGCCTTTTTGGGTTCCATTTCCGATACGAGCATCTTTATAGCATCTAACATTTAAAGAAGATTTCTTGTTAGTGTTGAAGGACTTTAGTGCACTTTCTTTCATGCAGGAGTGCCTGACATTTATTGATTAAAGTAACATAAGCTGTAACTTCTCTTACCACCTTACTTTGCATACCATAACCAAGCACCTTCGGTTATAGGTAGTAATAGGCTGTTTTCACATAACATTAAGCCTAGAGTAGACGCACATTTATTGAGAGTTTGATAGCCTATTATTGCACATAGAACTCTGTAGAGTATTTGTGTTCTTTGTTCACTGGGAATATACATCAGAGGTTGGAGCTAGCGCTTTCCGTTGTAACATTTATGCCATTACTAGTCCAATGAATAAGAGCCCTGATATATTTGAACCCCAGTCGTAACACGATGGACAGCCCCCTTGGTGTACTCTTCGCAAACTTTTTCATGGGCGCCATCGAGGAGGACCTCCTGGCCACCAACCGCCCCTCCATCTACTGCCGCTACGTTGACGACATCATCGTGCGGGTGAAGGACATCGCAGAACTACGAGAGCTTCAGCAGCGCTTCATCTCAGCATCAGGACTTAACTTCACTTACGAGGAGACTACTGAAGGGAAACTACCCTTCCTTGACATCCTAGTCACTAACCAAGACACAGACTTCAAAACCACAGTCTACACGAAGCCAACAAACAACGGACTCTGTTTCAATGGCAAAAGCGAGTGCCCCAAACGATACCACATCTCCACCATCTCTGCCTACGTCAGGAGGCCCTCTCTTACTGCTCCTCCTGGCGGGACACACACCTCGAACTCAACCGCCTCACTCAAGTCTTCATAAATAACGGCTACTCTAACTCCGATGTTGACAAAACCATAAAAAAACACACTGAAAAATGGTACAATAATGAAGCCCCCAACACCACCAGAACTGAAGACATCAAAATGTTCTATACAAACTACATGTCCTCAGATCATAAAACAGACGAGGCTGTCATAAGAGACATAATCCTGAAAAACGTCCAGCCCATCAACACTGACAACAATATCAAACTAATAATATATTATAAATCCCCCAAAACCTCCCAACTTGTACTACGTAATCCCCCCCCCCCCCCCCAAAGATAAGAAACAACTGAACCTGGACCATGTCGTGTACCAACACTCTTGTAGCAACGGGTACTGTGGACCCCATACAACGTACATCGGCATTACCCAGACTCGCTTGAGTCGTCGTCTTACCCTCCACCTTCAATCTGGCTCCATAAAAAATCACTACAACAGCCCTGACCAGCCTAATTTAACTCTTAAAGACCTTGAAACTAACACCTCCATACTAGATAATGAGCCCGACCCTAGGCGCCTCCCCATCCTTGAAGCCATATACATACAAACACTTAACCCTACCCTCAACAACCAGACCATGGTCCTCCAAATTCTCCCCACAGAGAGGAGATCCTACCCCCGCAGAAATCTGGATGGAAATAACACATCTCCACTTCCCCGAGCCAACGCCTACCTGACGATGCCCCGCGCCCAGCCAGCTAATCAACAGACGAAGCGCACGCATAGCAGCTACCAACCACCTTCACTCCTACAGATACATATTCTGGTAGGGTGTCTACTACGATACATGTCATAAAGTACCTTTGTTTACGGTAGAAATAAGAAATCTCCGCTATTTCGTAGTCTTGTTTGTCAGTAACACCTGTAAAGCCCTGCAGTCGAAGAGTCTCAGCCCCTACGATTCGGTGCTTAAGTCCCCTTAATATGGACCTTTTTATAAAGGATCGTTGAGACCCCTGATTAAGAAGAACCCGACAAACCTTGTTACTGTCATTACCTTCCATGGGAATCATTATTGTGGGCAATATAGTGGTGTCTTTCGTGCTACCTAATGTCAAAGTTGTAGTACCCTCTGGTTTGACTTATTTGCTTTTGTCAACTGCAGGACACAACTTGTCGAAGTGATGTCCTTTACAGTGACGACAAGGCCTTAACCCTTCCCCCCCGGGGGCCCCCTCCTAAGGACAGTGTCAGGTAACCGGGCGATTTGGCCGAAAAACGTCTAGGCCTAGGCTACCGTATCTTTGTTATTTTAACGGCTAGAAATTTCCCACGCATCTCTAAACGTAGTGCGGTTTCCAATCTGTAGACTGGCTTTGAGTAGAGCTCTGTAAGTCAACTGGTTCAGTTGTGATGACGATTTCCGTGGAGCGAATTTTGCCGCGATGTTGACAATATCGGAGCTTTTCAGACACTAATTTCGTCATACCATACAACAACAACATTGATCCGACGTCTCCTTGTATTCGTAGGTGCGGTGATGCAATGACCGGCTTTGTTTACATGCGTCGGACGCACGGCGTTCAGACCAAGCTGAATATGCTTTCAAGCTTACTGCCTGTTATAAGGACACCCGGGGTCCTGCCCATCTGCCGCGGTGTCCTTATAAAAGGACAGCTGGTCTGGAAGGGTTAAGTACATAGCAGTACATTCCCCTTGCTTACCATGTTCCTTGCTCAGACAACCTGCACATAGCTTCAACCTTTTTGCCTGTGCTAGTTTTGACTCATTTGTTGGGTATTTTACACAGAAACTCCATTAATGTTTGTTATTGTTCCATAGTTTACATAAAGTCTGTGTGGGTTTCTTGTATGTACCCTCTTTCTTTCCCTTAGTCCCCACCGTCATACTTACAGTCCCCTTCATTTCAAAATTCCCACTCCCTCCTGACACATTCATTCTCCCATTGTTCAACTGTAAGTTACTGATTTCTTTACTGAACTGAGTTTTAAACTCACCCAGATCAAATGATCTGACCTTGTCAAGTATTGCCACGGGAAGCTTCTGTCATTGTATAATAACTATAATTTCCTGTGAGGTCAGCCCTAGGATGTCTAGTGATCGATTACGGCACTCCATGTCTGCTCTAAATTTTGCTAATTCATCAACCTTGTACTTTGGTTCTGTCAGATTTAACAAGGCGACGACATGGGCCATCTTCAATTACTCACGATCCCCTTATGTAGACTGTAATAATTGTACTGCCTCAAGATAACTATCACCTACTACCGCAAAACCCTGTATTATATGTAAGGCCTCTCCCTCCATTTGTCCTTTCAGGTAGTGAAATTTACAGACATTATCCAAAGTGGATTCATGCACTGTAGACCGAAATACGTCCCAAATGGCTAACCACTCAGTCAAATTACCCCCAAATGTAGGAAGATTGAGCTTTGGGAGGTGCGCATGCACAGTGTGTTTAGGATCAACCCTTCTATGGGCATCGTTCTCGCCTCCCTTCTTGTTCGAGACAGCGCGCTGTAATAAGTGCTTCGCTTTGAAGACAGTTTCATTATAGAGCGCGATTATCACACTCTGCAATTATCTCCTCATCCTTCGTCATGCTTGCCACAATCACCTCACTTAGAGCAACAATACGACTATGGGTAACCTGGACATTGTCTAGCCTAGCCTCCAACTCCTAAAGGTCAGCAATAGTGATGAAAGTGTTGACGTCAATTATTAATCTATTTAATACTCCTCGAAATCCTGCCCTCTGATTTTTGGGGGCTTTACTTTGCACCCCACCAGAAGGTATCTCTTCCTTTTTACTAATTTTTTATGCAAGCCTGTAGGCCATCTACACCTTACAATGTTACAATGTTAATCACCATGGCAAATTAGTAGCCTAGTTAAGAGATGCCGAACGGCAGACTTCTTTGTTATGGAGAGAAAATAGCACACTAAATGGCAACACCTACACTAAAAGGTCATAATGAACAAGAAAATGTTAGGTCAGGTCAGGTGTCATAGGAAGTCTGAAAATGAAAAAGAAAAATTATTGGGGGAAGATGATGGGTGGGATGCAGGATTTTGGCAGGCGCAACGATGCGACCCTGCATTCCGGCTCTAACCATCGCTTGGCTAGCCCTACCAGTTTATCATAGAGTTGTTCCTGCATCCTGTTGTATGTCCTCTTGCTCATTGCCTTAAAAATCCCTTGGCAGTAGCTAAATCCCAGGTCTGGGCACCAATGTGGTATAATATCAGTGGAAGTTAATTATTTATCTAAGCTATAATCCAAACAAATCAATCTAAGTTTAATTACTCTAACTCTAAATTTAAATTAATCTGAATTTAATTTAAGCTAAATTACATCCAAAGGTCACTCACATATATTTATATATAATCAGGGTTCTAAGGGTTAATTATATTCCAGGATTCAACTCGCCAATATTTCCACGTGGCAATGAGGCAAGGGAAATGCCGGACAATATGGCGGACGGCGGGTGGGATATTAGTGGCAACATAATACAGTATGAGTGGCAATATAGTTCCCTCAGAAAAAGGGAACTTATGTGATCATGATTATAAGAAAGTTTATCTGTCAGTCATGGCATCGATGAGAGCGTCGTGATTGTGTAGATGTGTGTATTGCTGGCAGTTTATTGTGAATAGAGGCACTAAAGCACGATCAACTGAGGCGGAAAATATATGTTCACTGGGTAATGTTCGTGGAGGCTCTGAGTTTCACTCAGACCTTCATCTTGCTGCCTTGGCAAACGCCAGGCGCCCAAACTATCGTACCTCATCTATGTTGCTCAATACGATAACTTAAATTAATGTATACGATAAATTCATATATACTACATAAGACCGTGTCAATATTACTTTAATAGCATATTAGGCCTTTTATAATCTTAACTTACTTACATGTAATCACGATCTAATCTTCCTACGCCGTACCGTAGGCACGACCGTTAGACTATCTTATATACCTAGTGACGTCACAGAGGCGTACATCAGCACATAAATTGTCTTTCTCTATCATATTACACGATTATATAATTATATATATACTGTATATTCAATAAATATATAAATAATAATAATAATAATAATAATAATAATCTTCTGGTTACTTATATAGCGCCCGTATCTCCTCCTTCGAGGATTCACAAGCGCTTGGCTTTCTTTAGTCTACCAGATACCATTACCCATCCCCCTTGCTCATGGGGAGATGGTAACCGCCGGCTATATCCCAGAAAAACTTTTCAATCTGAGCGAGGATTGAACGCGAGACCTTCAAGATGGGAATCAGGCACGCTATCAACTGAGCCAGCCGGACGGCTGTCAACTTGTGGAATGGGCTTCCCCGAGACAAAAACACTTGGAAATTATGAATAAGTTTCAATTTGGTTATAAGTAGATATGATTATTGTGCCTTGTATTCCAGACCCCATGAGATAAATGATAAACCTGCGGGAATCTGACCTGCCAGTAGAGCAAGGTGTCATGCAAATTCTACGCTGCCAAGAGGGTGAAGAGGCTGAGTTGGGAGCCACAGAGGAATATGACCAGCTGACCACCGAGGAAGGGACTACAGTTCAGATTTACGGGGTAGATGAATCAGTAACGGAGAAGGAGATCGTAATTGGAGAGATTATTCTCCCTACAAATAAATGCCCCTAGGGCCCGATAGAGGCGCTGAACGCAATGTTTACTGCGGTGCATTGTGGGAACTTGGCGACATCGCGGAACTATCCACTCTCCCTTTCCTTCAACAATTCTTCATTATAGCAGTTAGTCGAAATTTCTGTATCTGACACATACTTTGGTCTATGCATAGACCTACTGTTATTATATATATTTTAAAATCACCCATATTTATAAAAACGTATATTTACAATACAAAGTCAGCAGGTATTTTCGCACCAATTATGTTATGATAATTAATCAGCTTATAATTATGTTGGTATTCATTATCAGCTGCATATTATTTACTATACTATATAAGCACTTAGTGTAGTCGTAAACTGTATAATAAAAACGTGGAGAATCACACAAAATCGAGATAAACTGTGCATATTCTAGGTGTTGGGTCTAGTGATGTTTACAGTCTTAGCCCTGGCGCTAGTTCAGAAGTGTCCACCAGAGGTCTCAAGAGTAATGTTGGTAGGAACCATTGTAGCACATGTGAGAGCATTTTCAAGGTTAGTTTTGTAGTAATATATATCTGGGTCTTTCACTAAAGTTACATTCTTGCTCCCCAATTTAAAAAAAAAATATATATATATATATATATATATATATATATTTTGGACTATTTAAGCATCACTAAAGATATTTCTATCATGGAAAGGGACTTGGGTTCTCGAAAAGGGACTCCAGTTCTGAAAATGTACTAGACTTGCTGTGTGCTGGCTAAATAATCCATAAGGGTTGATAGCCTCTGAAGTCCTATTTTAACTAACAAATGTTCTATCATAAGGAATGGTAAATTTACTTTATCAAAAATATGAGCATTGTGTGCACTTCCTACTTTACCTTTTGAAAACATGTCGGAACAATTCTGCCTATTATACTTCGAACATGGATGAAATACATGAGTGTTAATTGTTTATATCACCCAATTCGTGAACATTGTCTAATTCAATATTTCAAAGCTCATGCATGCAAAACAATGTGTGCGATTCTGGCTTTGTACTCTAGACACAGCGGATACCAAACCCCAATGAAATGCAATGCTAAATGTTCTTCCTCATCCACTGAAGCAAAAAGACCTCTCCCAAACGTTTCCACTTATTTTCAATCTGAGGTAGCTTAAGTAGTCACCATAAATATTAATTCCCTTATTGGCTCATTTAAGATATCCTAAATATATCTTCCAAACACGAGGTGAACAATTTTGGGGAAACTGTGTCGCCCTCATCATCATCATCATCATCTCCGACGCCTTGTTTCCCCCTGGGAAACCCCCACTAGGTGATGGCCATGACAGAAACGTCTCCAAGCTACTTTGTCAAGACATGCCTCCTTTGCCCGTGCCACAATGCCCCTTCCACTACGTGGAAGTTTTTCTTCAATATATTTTTCCACTTTCTTTTCCCATACCATAGGTGGTCTTCCACTACTAGCGGTTCCACTCACCTGACTCCCATATATCTTTCTTGGCATTCTGTCTTCATCCATTCTCTGAACATGACCATACCACCTCAAAGTACTTCTCTTTATCCACTCAACCACACCACAATCAATGCCGAAAGCCTGCTCTTCCATTCCAAAGGACTCGTACACTTCCCTATTACTTGGTCCATCTAGCCTATTCATGCCAGCTGACATTCTGAAAAAGCTCATCTCCACAGCTCTCAGTTTGAAGAGGTCCTCGGCACTTGCCGTCCATGTCTCGCTTCCATACGAGAGTGTTGGGACCAGCACACTGTTTCTCAGTGACGTATTTACTTCCTGGCTAACCATTCTTCCTTTGAGAATACTATCAAGTTCTCCAATCACTTTTCTCCCTTGCATTTTTCTCTCTTTTATCTCACTCTCCATTTTACCATATTTGCATAGTACAGCTCCCAAATACTTGAAACTTTCAACCTCTTCTAGTACTTCATTTTTCAATTTTATTTTACAACTTTTCTTGTGTTCTTTCTTGATTCTATATTTTTCCTTAAAATCTATGGATTCATGCATTCTTCTCTCAAACACCATTACCTTACATTTCCCTACATTGACCTTTAACTTTCTCTTTTCACATACCCTGTCAAAGTCAGTGACCACTCTCTGAAGTTCTTCAGCATTTTTCGCCAACAGGACTGCATCGTCCGCATAAAGGCATGTTAAAATCTTCCATGTTCTTCCCTCTGATTCCAGTCTAGCTCCCACACCCATTGATATAGCCCTACATTCCCTAATCACTCCATCCATGTATATGGATGTCGCCCTCTCTCTTCCAATCCTTATGTCCATGAGTACTTACAGAAAAATCACAATGCGTCAGTCACGCTAGAAAGTTGAGGATTATTCATTTGTAGAATAAGTAAAACAAATCTAATCACACAATTATTGGCCTTTGCAGATATTTGTTATGAAATTCGTGTTATATGCTATATACTTGATTTGATTATGGCCTTCTTCTGAGTTTAGTTTAGATTCCTTCTCCTTTTTCTTGCATATATATCCCCCTTGCTCGTCATCTTCTCTATCTTAGTTCTATGTCTATTTGTTATGTTTTTTATCCTTTACTTCTTCTCCATTTGTTGTTGTTGTTCTGCTTCTTCTCCGGCTTCGTTTTGTCTTGTGTTATTTGGAAACGCTGTCCCCTTATTGACCGGTGTGAGGGGCTAGAGTGACACCGTGACAAAGTGACAGGTTAAAACAGCCCATATGCCTTATATATAACCAAAATCAGTTAAATCACGACTGTATTTCGATATATTTTAATTAATGTTAATGTATTCGGTTAGGTTGGTTAGGTTAAGTTAGTAAATGCAATAACATTAAGTAAAAATAAACCGAAATAGAATCGTGGTTAGCGCCCCTGGAGCCATTGCCTTCTATAAGTAGAAACTATACTTTATCCCACCCAATTATTGTTATTTATAGTTATTTTCTGCATTAATATTATTGTAAGTAGTGGTAGGTTTTGCTCGCTAACGATATATCGAAATACAGTCGTGATTTAACTGATTTTGGTTATATATAAGGCATATGAGCTGTTTTAACCTGTCACTCTGTCACGGTGTCACTCTAGCACCTCACACCGGCATTTTTCCTTTTTTCTTTCTTCTTTCTTTTTTCAGTCAGCCGAGTTAATACCCACCCGCCCCCTTCAATACAAACTTTATCCTATCTTAAGGGTACTTCACACAGTCAGGAATGCGAGCTAGAATCACTAGGAGTAGCTAAAAATTCTGATTCCTGGGCTTATTCGCGACGAAAATCGATGACTCCTAGTGACTCTAGCGATATCCTAGTGACTCCTGTTAGACACCCAGTCACTCCAGTCGCGGGGGATTGGCCCTGTCCGACAAAATGTTCACTGTGTTTAATCCATGGAATCCGGGAGGCCTCATATGAGGCAAAACATATTTTGGTTAGGAATCCGGGAGGCTTTATATGAGGCAAAATCAAAATCAAAGGGTTTAATTTGCGCGGGCGAAATTTTGTTTGTGCGTGGGTGACCACAGTGCCACCAAGCACAAACTACCAGGCAGCATCAGTTGATATCTCACATCCAATATGGCTGGAGCTAATCCCAAAAAAATTGTTGTGTCCGAATCGACAAACGCCGCCGCGACCCGTATGCCTAAGAAAGGCAAGGCTAAAAGGACCAAGAAAACATTGCTAAGTCCCGGTGGTGTTGAACGTGTACTAAAAGAGTTAAGTGACAATAGTGCTGAACTTAGTGAGATTGAGATTGCGAGTGATTTTGACGAATAGCAAGTGGTTAGTGAAGATGTTGATGAAGTGGAAGATGGCGAAGAATTCCAGGGCTTTCACAGCACTGATGATGACGATGGTGATGATGATAATGATGACAATGTTGGATGCGGTGAACATCATGAAGGTGATGAAAATGTTAGTGAAATGGGAAGTGTTCTACCCGCATCACGTGAACGTGACACGACGTACACGTTTGCGACCCCGGCGTCGGCTGTGGGGACTCCTTCCCCGGCGAAAATAGCCAGTTATTTTTATAGGAGGGCTGTGCTAGATAGTGCAAGGAAGAAGGCACGGGAGGCGGCCGAAACGGAAAGAAGTGAAGATGCTAATAGTGAGGATGAGAGTGAAGAGTCGAGCGTGGGTAGGCCTATTCCTTTGTCTCCCAGGCCCTCGTCACCCGCGGCTGGTGCGGCATTGATCCCATTGACCCCGCATGACCCACAGCCATCAACAAGTGGTGCAAGTGGTGCGGAATTGTCCCTGCATGACCCACAGCCATCAACAAGTGGTGCAAGTGGTGCGGTATTCTCCCAGCATGACCCACAGCCATCAACATGCGGTGCAAGTGTGCAAGTGGTGCGGTATTGTCCCAGCATGACCCACAGCCATCAACAAGTGGTGCAAGTGGTGTGGTATTGTCCCAGCATGACCCACAGCCATCAACAAGCGGTGCAAGTGGTCAACGCACCTCCAGAAGGGTCTTGTTCATGGCCACAGGGGGGGGCACAAAGCAGCACCTCAGGCTGACCCTAAACTGACCCAAAAACGCTCTCGTCGTCGCCTAAAAACTTCAGAGCCAACTAGCTCACCTTCACCACCCACTAGCTGCCCACGCCACCAGTCGCCGCCTGATGTATCACCACTAACTGACGACCAGGATCCCACCTATGACCCTGATGACACCCACGAATATGGCCGCCCTTCAGGATACATGGACGACGACGGCGCAGGAGATTCTGGGGATGACAATTATGACCTGCCAGATGACCCTGTTGTGGACGAAGCTGAGTGGGTGGACGACCCAGCACCCCGGTGTGGCTGTGGACGTCCCCGTGCTCGGGGTGGCCATGCCCTTGGACGTGGACGTGGATATGGCCATGCCAGGGGCCCTGCTGGTCAGCGTGGGCGTGGCCGTGCCCGTGGGAGTGGTTGCGGCAGTGGCCAGGCCGCCCCTGCTGCTGCCGACGCCCCGTCCCCGTGCCCGTGCCAGGCATGCTGATGTCTGGACGTGGGAGGATGGGGCCACCTTTCAGCCACAAGATGCCACATTTGATAACGCCCAACATGCAGCAGGGATTGATCCATCTTTCCCAGGGGGACCCAACTCAACACCTGGCGAGCTTTTCAAGGCCTTTTTCGCCAATGATGTCATGTCATATGTTGTCAATGAGACCAATAAGCAGCAGGCCCCCACTGACCACCTCAGTGGCAAGACCCACAGTTCCCACATGAAGGCCTGGAAACCTGTCACCATTGCCCAAATGTATGTGTTCATAGCACTGACCATGCTCATGGCACATGTGAAGAAGCATTGACTGACAGACTACTGGATCACAGGCGACATAATTGCCACACCTGCTATTGGTAAATTTATGTCCCGGGACCGCTACTTCGCCATACTTGGTAACCTGCACTTTGTTACCAACACCAATGTACACCAAACAGACTGCCTGTGGAAGATAAGGGGATTCTACAACATAATGAAGGCCAAGTTTTCCACATTCTTGAAGCATTTTCACAAGGTCGTGATCGACGAGTCTCTTGTGCTGTTCCGGGGGAACCTTCACTTCCGGCAGTACATACCATCCAAGAGACATCGATTCGGCATCAAGCTCTTCATCCTCTGTGACTGCAAGACGGGTTATGTGCTGGACTTCATTATCTACAGTGGAAAGGAGGGGGAGGTGCTTGGCGATCAAGAAATAGGGTTCGGTGGAGCAGTGGTGAAGACGATGATGGATCGCTACTTCAACAAGAACCACATACTCTACGTGGACAACTATTACACGTCCCCCTTCCTCACCTAGTACCTGAACAGACACCAAACCCAGACTGTGGGCACAGTCCGGGGGACGAGGAAGAACATGCTGGAATTCCCCAAAAAGACCAAGAAGAATGACATCTTCCTCAAGCAACATGGTCCGATGCTGGCAATCCATTGGCACGACCAAAGGAAGGTCAACATGATCAGCACCATCCACAAGGGCAACCTGGTTGACTCTGGCAAAGTCAACCACAGGACCAGGGAACCCATCATGAAGCCAGACGCAGTTATAGACTACAACATAAACATGCGTCTGGTTGACAAGTCAGACATGCAGGTCAGCTTCATCGACTGCCTGCGGACCTCCTGCAGGTGGTATAAGAAGTTCTTCCTGTACATGATGGATGTGTCTGTGCTGAACTCGTACAACCTGTTCAAGCTGATGAACCCCACAATGCCCAGGAAGTACACAAACCTTCGGAGACTCCAGAAACAGCTCATACTGGATCTCATTGGGGAATAATGCCCTGCCTGAGGATTCCCCACGAGCTCAACATATGCCAGGAGTTAGCACCATGGACCGCACATACGCTTCCGAACACCACAAGAAACACAGGATCGTCGGCCTTCCAGTAGCTGGTGGTCGCAAGACCCAGAAACGGTGCCATGTCTGCAGCCACACCACCCGAAGACCCCAGAAAAACACCAAAACCTTGTATCAGTGCCAGGAATGTCAGCTAGCACTGTGCATCACGCCTTGCTACGATGATTTCCACATCCTGGTAAACTTCTAAGTGGCACTGACCCTGAGAACACTAGTGAAAGTGACACTAAAACAATAAAACACTATGTGCAAGTGAAAGTAACACTAAAAACAAAATAACAATATGTACACAACAACAACTATATATTAGAGTAACTATTCAATAAGTATTTATAAGTGAAACCTGTAATAAGTTGAAGTGACACTAAAAACAATTTAACAATATGTGCAAGTGAAAGAGACACAACAACTATATATTAGAGTAACTATTCAATAAGTATTTATAAGTGAAACCTGTAATAAGTGAAAGTGACACTAAAAACAATATAACAATATGTCTAAGTGAATGAAACAACCAAATGTAATAATTACAAGTATCAATTACAATACCGTACGGTACTGTACGCTTGCGTAGCCTAGCCTCTAACCCAGTAAGTGAAAGTGACACAAAATGTATAACAAGTAATAATAACTCAATAATAACAGTGAGAGTGACAATAATTCATAACAAGAAGTGTAATAATAGTGAAAGTGACACAATAATATTACAATAACAGTGAAAGTGACACAACAATATTACAATAACAGTGAAAGCTCCAAAAATAAGTTATATAAAGTTTCATATAACTCAAATAATGGTTGAACAAGTAATAAATGACACAATAATATCATATTATCTCCATAAAAACACAATATTGTGTACCGGTACAAAAGCCACCGAAGCGACGAGTGACTTAGAGTGTGCTAGCCAGGGTCACGGCGAAGCATTCGGACGCAGGCGAAAATACTTGGGAAATTACCTCCATTCCCATCATCATATCTCGGCAACCACTTGCCGTAGCCATGTCAACTCAACACCATTCTACAGACGAAGGTTGGTTCTACACTATACAAATTAGTTGACTGCTCTAGGTGGTCTCAATCAGTAGATTATCGAATTATGAAGATAGCCATTTTTCAGGAATACCCCCGGACACGGTGATCGTCCTCATATGAAGGCCCCCGGATCCTGAGGGTTAAAGTTCTTGCCGCGAGTCGGACCACTCGCAGTGACTCCCAGTGATTCTCCAGTGACTCCCAATGAGTCATGGTGATTCTCGGTGATTCATATCTGATTCACGGACAGGTTTCGGTTTCAGTTCTCAGTTTCACTGGGATTCAATGGGATAAAGATAGGTAATACGTGCGAGTCACTGAGGGTCACTGGGAATCAACGGTAGTCACCAGGAGCCACTGGGAGTCACCGAGCATGCTCTTCAAGCGGCAGGGGCGCCCACAGAGATGCCTGTAGTGGGCGCACATGTAATAAAGGGCCCACTAGTCATGGGTGTGGGTGGTAAGCAAAGTGAGCCTACTCACCTGGGATCATCCCCCCCCCCCCCAAACAATTGTGTAGTATTTATTAGTTGTAGGTGCATTCGAAACCTATATCAAAGTGACATGAAGGTGGATTAATTAATATATTATTCATATAAACCTGTAAAACTCCTCACATGAAAGTATAATATACAGTATAAGGGTAGTTTACTTTTCTTGGTCATACATTATAAATAGGCCTAGTATTAACCTGTGTAAGTACAATTTCCCACAAGACATTGTATTCACACAGTGATTGTGTGTAGAGAATGAAATTACGGTAGGTGAGGTAATTAATAATGTGAACAATGTATGGTCAATGTTACAATACCCTACTTGTAGTCTACAAGTTCTGCAACTCCCCTTACCTAACATAACGAGAGTGGTGGATACATGTTTGTATGTGTTTTGAAATGTTAAGTTCACTTGGTGGTGGTGAGTGGAGTTTTGGATTACTACTTCGAGGGGCATTGTAGTCGCCGGGGTAGACTTTGAGCCAGTGGAATCATGGCTTGATTGTTTAGGGGCCGTTGTAGTCGCAGGTTAATAATCTAGAAGTTCTGCAACTCCCCTGACCTAACCTAAGCAAACTAACACAACCTATAAGTGTTACCTATTTTAGGTAATCGTATGAAATATTACCGAACTCGGTAACGAATGAAAACTAGGTGGGAAGGATTAACTATCAACTATTTAGACAATAGTTTAAATATATTTGTTTCGTAAAGTATAGAAAGTATTGATATCATGACCTTACGGTACATAAAAATACAGACTTATCGTATTATAATACTGTCTGTAATGATGTATGAATACAGTCCTAATACTTAATACCTTATTGGCGGGCTAGGCGGTAAATAATATGTAGCCACCAGCGGGGTGTTTTTAGCCAAAATAGGGCTGTTTACGTGATCATTTTCATGCCTAAATAAGACCCAGAGCGTAAAACAAGTATCTATCCCTGAAAGGGCATAAACAGAGCTTTCCAATGACACCACAATGATCCTTTTATGACCGCTAGTTTTCTTGCAACAACCGCGCAACACGAGTGCAAAAAGCATGTAATTCGGTACTTTTCCCATACAATTCAGTATGTAGCGAGTGAGAGAGGGAGGGAGGAGGTGGGATTCATGTCAATAGGTTCGCCGCGGTGGTCTGGAGCAGTCATACGCTCGCTACTCTCCTGCCACCACTTGTCTCTCTCTCTCAGCAACATTACGTGCTGAAAATGCCACACGACCTACGTCGCGCACCGCCAGATAGTCCAAATTTATTATACTCGACTTATGTTGTGGGCCACTAGTTAAGGGTTAATGATGATATTAGAGGACTGTAGTTATAGCCTACAAGTGACATACTTGAGGAAAAATTAATTTCAATTATAGGGTCAAACACATGCCTGGAGCCTCACAGTGGATGTACAGTTGGTCAAAGTTCCAGCTGACCCACCCTCGCTCTGGGGCTCGCAGAATTATCTGGCAATACTGGTGTAGGAAGGAGGTGTGTCTTACAAAGATTGGGATTGGTAGATCTGATTTCGGCTATATCATTGTTAGAACATTTACTAAACAAGGGAAAGAAAGCCCATCTCAAATACAAATTAATACATCGCTATGTATGATCCCGAACATTCACCCAAAGTTTGTATATTTGCTTAAATATTCAAGTTATTATATCCACTGATTTGCAACGCATATAAAACCTGCTGGCTGCTACAACATAATTTGCTCGATTTTATAAGAACACATATTTCTGTTTTATTGGTGGCTGCTTAATGAAAGAGCATTTAGTCTTCACAACGTGAACATTACATAGTCTAATTTGCAGTAATATACAGGACAGACACAGGTAACACAATAATGGCAAGTGGTATCCCTGCACCACTACACCAGGGCCCTGGGTGGGGCATTGGTTTCCCGGGCGTTTCCTCACCCTCCTCAGCTCCCCGCCATGGAGTGGCTTCGGTCACCCAGGCTTTATTGTGGTAAGCAGGGAGGGGTCTGTGGGGGCGCTTGGTTATGGCCTTGGCCTTGGGGCTGTTCGGCCAGGCAGCCTGGGAAACAGCAACAACAACAACAACAACAACAACTACACCAGTATTGCCAGCTAATTCCGCGAGCCCCAGAGCGAGGGTGGGTCAGCTGGAACTTTGACCAACTGTACGTGTGTGGGGTCATGCCTGGCGTACTCGCATCTCATTCCTAACAACTCCCAGTGATGCTCAGTGACTGCCAGTGACTCCTATCTAACTTCCAGTGACTCCTGTATTACTCCTATCGACTCGTATATTACATTTATCCGAAAGCGACCGTAAATTTTCAACTTTTCAATAACTCGCACTACATTCCCGGTGTTATCCCGGTGATTCCTGGTTACTCTAAGTGACTCCCGCTGGATCCTACGGTGTAGTGAGTGCACAGGGAATTTCAGACACTCGTGGTCGTATTCCCAGGAATCAACAGGAGTCATTCCTCCTAGGGATTCTAGCTCGCATTCCTGACTGTGTGAAGTACCCTTTACTCACATCACCTATGATATAAAGTGAGTGTGTTTTCGTAACATATTACATGGCTCGCTGGTGTAGTAACTAGCATCTTGGACTTCCACCCATAAGGCCCAGGATCGCACCCACGCTCGGTTCATTAAAGGTTTTTCACAATCACTGAGTCGTTACCGTCCCTCATGAGCAAGGGGATGTGGTAGTAGTACAGGACCCCAATGGATATACGCCTAATCGGCCTTACTGGGCTATCCTTAGCAGGCTTAGCATGAGCTAGATTTAAGAACTATTATTATAACACCAGTAAAACATATTATCACAAGATCAGGATGATACCCATTTCATATATGTTTTCTTTCATTATAGTCTACAGAAAATGTAGGTTCTTGGGGTAACTAGCCAATGGTATATCGATTCATCACATCGTATTCATTATTATTTACCTTAAATTGTACAATAATGTGTTCTCCTAACTGAGAAATTTGAACACCATGTAGATGACATGCTGACCCAGGACAGTAATGAGGACAAGAGAGAGTAGACATGATTCATGAGGAAATTAGGAAAATACAGGAACCGTCTAGACAGAAACAGGACGAAATGAAGATAAATCAGGAGATGACTGAGAAGCGAAACTGTGAAATATAATGAAAGCCTGAGTAAGAGGCACAGACAAATAAGATCTAGACTTGGGCTGACGACTAACATATTTATCGACCACACCTCCTTACTGGAGAGATCAGTTGTCTGGTGGAGGGTGTACAGTATATGGCTCGCAGTTGCCTGTGTGTAGGATATTATTATTATTAATATACAGTATAAATTGTTATCAACTCTGCGAAGCAGAGTGTATCGCGCACACAGATCCCGCTGTTACGACCGGCAATACGTAATAAACAAGGGCACTTAATATTGGACTAGAAGATAGGCTATATCTGTAACAATGGTACGCAAATTCCAAACCCTCGAACTATTAAGCCGGTGAACAAAACATTTACACCCTCCAGAGTTAATCTACTGGATAACGGGGTATTAATTAACTGGGTTAAGTGTACTTCTACAAAGGTTTTCCGGTGACGGCAAAGCCTACTCACAACAGGAGTACTTACGTTAATAAAATGCTCTCAAGTAATAACAATGCTTAAATAAACTTATGACAAGATTTAATAAAGGAGTATATGCTTACGTTAACTTTAGTGTGAGTCTGAACTCAACACTAAACTCTTCAATGCTCTATGAAAACACTGGAAGTCTAGTCCTACAGCAAACAGATATGGAATCTTCTGAAAACGTCTGATGCTGTAAGATGCTCATCGAATATAGAACAGAAATAATGCAGGGGCAGGACACCAAAGCGTGTATCTTAAATACACCAACAAGTAGGACACATATATATAAAACAAGGGAGTGCAACAACTCTGTGACAGCACTAATAATAGCCACTCAAAACAGTACCTTAGCCAACGTAACAGCCAAACTGGGTTGTGCACTATGCATCAACCTAGGCTAAAATAAGGCGTGAATAATTCCTAAAGCATACGCAATTAAAGTTAATAAACACAATGCTGTCTTCCTCACTAATAAAGTCTAGCAGTGGCATAAAAGGTACTAGGAAACTAGGCAGAGCGCAAGCATGCTCGTAGGCTACTGTCTCCCCTTGAACAGATTTCCCTTATGTTACGTTAAGTGACTAGGAGGCTCTCTTGGTAAGTCCAGATCTCAAGTATCTGGTCTTACCCTGGCGCTCCACAAAGGTCAACAAAATGAGGTAGCAAGCATACTAGCAAGAGTAGGCAAAAGCCCTTCGCTTGTATACTGCTACACTCGCAAAGGAAAAATATGCACAAGGGTTACAGGCTACCTAGCTCCGTCGAAGTCTTACAGGCTCTGACTTGCCACATACATAACTCAGACAACGACCAAGGATACCCTCCACTGTCTAGCATTAAATAGTAGGATAGAACAACTCAATAATTAGAAGCACCCCAATACTATGATACCATGTGACTATGACTCTAATAATCCCTGAAGCTAGTGCAAAACATATATGGGAGAACTGGTGCTGGTAATACGACTGGCCGACTATGGAAGTCGTATGCAGAACCAGAAGGGATAAGTAATTGAATAAAGACTAGAAGTATGGAAAAGAAGAAGTTCAGAGAGAGAAACAGTAGTAAAGAGGGTTAGATTGGGGACAGATTGCAAGGGACGTCTAGGATCAAGCACAACATACCAAGCTCTGAAGAGGCACGCGGGAAGGATGCCCGCATCACCTTACTAAGACAGCGGCCTCCAATCACAGACGACTACGTCATGAAGAGCAGGCGTCATATGACGCGTCAGGCCAGCCGGCCAATCACGAGCGGGTGGCACAGCCCAAGCGAGGAATGCACACGTACATACACGCGCATACACTACCACCTCGCTGCTCCTTCTCGCTCTCTCTCTTTGCAATTCACCCTACATATTTTATACTCTATCAATGATATAAAATACTTCCAAGTGTCACAGGCAAGAATAAAGACCACCACTGATCTGTCTGTGACAACATGAACACTAAGAAAGAAAGAACATCGTTCTACGATTATTATAGCCCATATCACTGCCCTGGCGAGCGCTAGCGAGTACGAGTACATTCTGGCAAGCTGGCCAGCGTAACAACCCGCCCAAGATGTGGGACGTTTTAACCTCAGGTGACCGCCACATCTGACCAGACAGAATTCCCACCAACCCCGCATCACCAAGCTACTCCCCCAAGTTGCGAAAACAAGGCACAATCACAAACATAAATCACTTCATTATACTGTATATACAAAAAAATCTACACAACACTTCCCCAAATTAATAGTATCACTTAACAATATTACGCTCAACGAGCAAGCTTCACCTAGCCTAGCCTACTAAGACAAAAACTCAGAGTGTCTTAGATTCTTGCTGTAACATACTGCACTTATACAGTATACTATCAAAAAGAAAGGGTTTTTATGTGAGGTTTTTGTATTATTTGAATAGTGTTTTTGGCGGCTTTGCACTACAGGGGCAAGCCTAATTTTTCTCCACTCTCAAACCAACACTGACTGAACAGCGAGGGTGCTCCTTAAAACATACCCTCCCGTGACAAACAATCAGCCAGAACATTATCAGTGCCCTTAACATGCCACACATCCAACTTGTGTTCCGGCAGCAAAACAACACCTGACACTGATAAACTGCCCAGTCCATCACAAGACTGGCACTTCTCTTCGCTCTCTCCGGCAACGGGGCCTGCCAATAACCTTTCACTATTTCCACCTTAGTGATAAACGAGGCAGCCCCGATGCGGTCTATGGGGTCGTCAACTCTGGGTAATGGATAGGCGTCTGTCAGGGATAATGCACCAACACTCTTGCAATCAACACAAACACGGATCTTGCCACTCAACTCAGGTTGCAAAGTCACTGGCAACGACCAATCACGATATCCCTTATCCCTCAGACCCTCCTCCAACATGTAGTCCTGCTCTGTTTTTACAACAGGCTGTCGAGCAGGATTTATACGGTAGGGAGCCAAGTTGAGCTTTGCACTGTTTCCAGCCTCTATGTCGGCTGCCCCCCCGGACATCAGGCCTGGAGAATCAACAACCATGCGGACGTACTGCCACAGCCTAGTAAACAACTTCTCTTGGCGCTTAGGAACAAGAGGTTGCAACTTATCTCGAAGAACAACATGCTCATTGCCCTCCCACAACCCAGCCGGGACTGCAGTTTCTAAACTATAGACTCCCTCCTTCTCCACCTCTGTCCCTAAAACAGCCAGGTCATGAGAGGGACAATGTGTACCACCTGTGCAGTCACTCCTATAGTTCATAAGTGCTAAGGCTTCCCCGCCGATACCGTACATGCGCACCCCCGCATTCCTTGCGACTACACCTGCCTGTGCAGCATCACCGCCTTCAGCGCCACGGCCAGACACAGTCGGTCTATGGTAGGGCTGTTGCATTTTACTAGGGCAGCATTGGGAGGCTATGCGACGATCGGGCGTATCTACTCCATAGTTAACCTCACCAATCTGCTTAATGGCCTGATACTGACCACCACCCTTATCAGCCATGGGTCGACCCTGACCTGACAACCATGCCAAAGCCTCGTCGCCCACCTTGAACAACTTAAACAACGAGGCCAACGGTTTACTGACACCCAAGTGACCTGCCAGCGTAACATCGTGCACCGCATGAGTTGTGAGGCCTGGGTGCTCGGCACAAACAGTGGGGTATGAACCGACCAGGTGCTGGATCGCTGCACACTGTTGCTTAGGCAGGTGCTCAAGCGCTTCCACAGCCACCTGACTCATGTTCCCCGCCCACTGATCCGCCAAGACATGACAATCCCAACTTTCCACCACCTGCGCCTCACTGCCCCCCTCTCCTTCTCCACCTTGGCCGCTGCAGACCAACACAGGGACAGTAGGCTGCTCAGGTGAGCGCCTCACAAACTCCTTCAACAGGTTCACATGACATGCTTCCCCGTCCTCATCGAGTTCAATAGCCCCCTTCCCACAACTCTCAAGACTAAGATCTTCTAGTTGCACCTGGGAACTACTCTGTCGCGGAGTGCCATCACGCCCTACCATGTCACTAGTGGGGACAGGTTCTGGGGCCACTCCGGAGCTCAAATTTGGTGCAAGTACCGAGTCACCAAGGAGTGTCGCTGGGTCCAAACTCTCAACCCGACCACCAGCCTTGACTTTCTCCTTCCGACTCTTCCTCCGCTGGTCTGAAACCTGGAAACTATGCTCTGACACCTGAGCGGACTGAGATCTCTCGAGCCCCTCTTGCCCCTCCCTACTCGTGTCGGCCGTCCTCTCGGCAACGACTAAGGATGGAACCTCGGAAGCAGGCACCGCAAAATCCTTACCGAGAAGGAGGTCGACCCCCTCAACTGGCAATTTCTCCACAACACCCACATCCAACTCCCGTGTCACACCGTCCACCTCAAGCTCCACTCTGACCAGCGGGTAAGACCGCGTAGCATTGATGCCTTGAACCACCACAACCCGAGCCACGTTAATAGGCTTGCCAGTGAAATTCTTAATAAGTGTCTGGGAAGCGCCCGTATCACGCAGCAACTCAAGCCTATGCTCCACACCAGCCCACCTCAAAGTGCCGCGCCCCCTATGATCACAAAAAGCATCTCGGACGGGTGACGAGCCCTCCTGCTGCTTCTGCACCGACTGTGACTTCGCAACCGACTGTTTACCCCGGGCAAACGCGGAAGACCTCAAAGACACACCGATGTTGCTCACTAGTGACACCACTGCTGTAGGCGGTGTGCTCGGACATGAGCGCGCAATATGCCCCTTCTCATGACACTTGAAACACTCCACTTCGCTCTTGGACTTCCTTCCTCAGCTCCCGCTCCACCCGAACCCCCATGCACCCCACCCAGCACACAGGTAACCAGCTCACTTCTCGACAAACCACTAGTACCAGAAAACCCTAAGACCGTGGCTATACACTGCAGTCAGTACCGGTCCAGTCCCGACACCCGGTCCGCCGTCACAGGCTCCTCCAAAAATCTCCGAGCAACCTCCTCATTGTTCACCACCCGAACGCCGTTAAACAACTCCACCTTCTCCACCTCCTCGCCTGTCTCTCGCACTGTGCCCTCACTATGCTCAGACCCGTCCAGTAACATGATGGAGTCAACAACAAAAATTCTCAAGTCAAGACAAAAGTAGCCAAACTCTCGCGTAGCTTTACTCACCAAAAATATTTGAAGATGTTTTTAAGTGCAATACTAGGTCACCAATAAACTCCAACAAGTTCCACATATCCTCAAAACAATGTGCACTGCCAACACTGCGAGAAATAAATTCAACCCCAAATGGCAATAAGATTTCTCAAAAAAAAAACTGCAATATTCAGTTCACTATATACTGGACTATACATTTGTTACGACCGACACTACGTAATAAACAAGGGCACTTAATATTGGACTAGAAGATAGGCTATATCTGCAACAACGGTACGCTAATTCCAAACTCTCAAACTATTAAGCCGGTGAACAAAACACTTACACCCTCCAGTGTTAATCTACTGGATAACGGGGTCTCAATTAACTGGGTTAAGTGTACTTCTACAAAGGGTTTCCGGTGACGGCAAAGCCTACTCACAACAGGAGAACTTACGTTAATAAAATGCTCTCAAGTAATAACAATGCTTAAATAAACTTATGAAAAGATTTAATAAAGGAGTATATGCTTACGTTAACTTTAGTGTGAGTCTGAACTCAACACTAAACTCTTCAATGCTCTATGAAAACACTGGAAGTCTAGTCCTACAGCAAACAGATATGGAATCTTCTGAAAACGTCTGATGCTCTAAGATGCTCGTCGAATATAGAACAGAAATAATGCAGGGGCAGGACACCAAAGCCTGTATCTTAAATAGACCAACAAGTAGGATACATATATATAAAACAAGGGAGTGCAACAACTCTGTGACAGCACTAATAATAGCCACTCAAAACAGTACTTCCTTAGCCAACATAACAGCCAAACTGGGTTGTGCACTATGCATCAACCTAGGCTAAAATAAGGCGTGAATAATTCCTAAAGCATACGCAATTAAAGGTAATAAACACAATGCTGTCTTTCTCACTTATAAAGTCTAGCAGTGGCATAAAAGATATAAGGAACCTAGGCAGAGCGCAAGCATGCTCATAGCCTACTGTCTCCCCTTGAACAGATTTCCCTTATGTTACATTAAGTGACTAGGAGGCTCTCTTGGTAAGTCCAGATCTCAAGTATCTGGTCTTACCCTGGCGCTCCACAAAGGTCAACAAAATGAGGTAGCAAGCATACGAGCATGAGTAGGCAAAAGCCCTTCGCTTGTATGCTGCTACACTCGCAAAGGAAAAATATGCACAAGGGTTACAGGCTACCTAGCTCCGTCGAAGTCGTACAGGCTCTGACTTGCCACATACATAACTCAGACAACGACCAAGGATACCCTCCACTGTCTAGCATTAAATAGTAGGAAAGAACAACTCAATAATTAGAAGCGCCCCAATACTATGATACCATGTGACTATGACTCTAATAATCCCTAAAGCTAGTGCAAAACACATATGGGAGAACTGGTGCTGGTAATACGACTGGCCGACTATGGAAGTCGTATGCAGAACCAGAAGGGATAAGTAATTGAATAAAGACAAGAAGTATGGAAAAGAAGAAGTTCAGAGAGAGAAACAGTAGTAAAGAGGGTTAGATTGGGGACAGATTGCAAGGGGCGTCTAGGACCAAGTACAACATACCAAGCTCTGAAGAGGCACGCGGGAAGGATGCCCACACCACATTACTAAGACAGCGGCCTCCAATCACAGACGACTACGTCATGAAGAGCAGGTGTCAAATGACGTGTCAGGCCCGCCGGCCAATCACTAGCGGGTGGCACAGCCCAAGCGAGGAATGCACACGTACATACAGACACACACACTACCACCTCGCTGCTCCTTCTCACTCTCTCTCCTTGCAATTCACTCTACATATTTTATACTCTATCAATGATATAAAATACTTTCAAGTGTCACAGACAAGAATAAAGACCACCACTGATCTGTCTGTGACAACATGAACACTAAGAAAGAAAGAACATCGTTCTACGATTATTATAGCCCATTTCACTGCCCTGGCGAGTGCTAGCGAGTACGAGTACATTCTGGCAAGCTGGCCAGCGTAACACCGCCCGTATACTGTGCACCACCAGTCAGCTTGTCTGTCGTCGTCCGTCGTCATCGTCGTATGTCGTCGTCGTCCGTCTGTCTGTCCGGAAACAGCTCCTAGACTGTTTGATTGATTTTCACCAAATTTCACAGGTATATCCATTTGGTCAATGCGGAGGTCAGTCAAAGAGAAATTATCCATTTAACTTAAAGGTTAAGGTCAAAGGTCAAGGTTAAAAATAAAATCAATATTTCATATTTTTTAGTTTTTACTCAAATGTCTTAATTTTCACTAGTTACTGGTAACCTTAATATCGCATTGACCAAATTTTAGGTAAATAATCCAAAGGTTAAGGTCATAGGTCAAAGGTCAAAATAAGTTTTTCACTAGTATTTCTTATACTAACTGTTAGATTCTCACTAGGTTTATCATGTATATTCGGAATACCTAGGCCAAGGTTATACAAGAAACCATAAGTCAAGGTCGCAGGTCAAGGTCAAATTAAAGGTCAATATTCTATTTTCTTTACTTTTCATGCAAACTTCACAAAATTTGGTGAGATAGTTGCACTTTATATGAAAAGGAAAATAATACATTTGAACACACATATCATAAAGGTCAAGATAAAGGTCAAAGGTCAAGGTAAACTATTCTATTAATATATATGAAACTAACTGATGGGTTTTAATGAAATTAGGCATGCTATTTTGATTTTGCGGGGCAATGTCAATAAAAACAAACAAAAAATACTCTTACAAGGTCCAGGTCACAGGTCCAGGTCAAAAGTCGACTTTTGCTATTTATTTTACTTTTTGCTCAAATATCTTTATTTTCACTATACAAGTTACCGGTAACCTTGATATCCTATTGCCCAATATTTAGATAAATATTCTAAAGGGTAAGGTCAAAGATCAAGGTCAAAGGTCAAAATAGGTTTTCTACTAGTATTTCTTATACTAACTGTTAGATTCTCACTAGACTTACCATGTATATTCGGAATACCTAGGCCAAGGTCATGCAAGAAACTATACAATTTCATATGAAAGGTCAAGGTCACAGGTCAAGGTCAAATAAAAGGTCAATATGCGATTTTCTTTACTTTTCATGCAAACTTGACAACATTTGGTGAGATAGTTGAACTTTAAGTGAAAAGAAAAATAATATATGTCGAGACATGAAAGTCAAGATAAAAGTCAAAGGTCAAGGTCAACTATTCGATTGATATATATGAAACTAACTAATGGGTTTTAATGAAATTACACATGCTTGTTTGATTTTCATGGGCAATGTCAATGCAAACAAACATGTACTCTTACATAAAGGTCAAGGTCACAGGTCAAGGTCAAACGTCAACCTTTATTATTTAAAAAAAAAGTTTACTCAAATTTTGGAAAACTGGCTGTGTTATGGCTTATTACTTAAATATTATATATATCAAATTTCACGTACATATTGCAATAGTTAAGGTCAGAGGTCAAGGTCAAAACAAGAGTATTTATAATTTTCCCTAAACTCCTAGACTGTTTAATGTATTGTCACCAAATTGTACAGGCAAATTCAGTTGGTCAATTTGACTACCATCCAAATATATGTATTTTAATTTAAGTCAAAGATCAAAGGTCAAGTTCACAGTATATGATCACTATTTGTAATCAATAAGTTTTTATATGAATTACACCATAGTCATAATGCTAGTTAATACGAACATTGCTGTTAAGCTAACTAAATCCTGGATAAGAAATTATAAGGTCGAAGGTTAAGGTCAAAGGTTGAAATATGATTATTACTAGTATTTCCTATTTAATGTAAGATTCTCATTAGGCATATCATGCATATTCGGAATGCCCAGACCAAGGTCATACAAGAATATACATAATTCCATTTGATAGGTCAAGGTCACAGATCAATGTCAAATATAAGGTCAATATGCTAATTTCTTTACTATTCATGTAAATTTCACAACATTCGTTGAGACAGTTGTGCTTTAAGGGAAAATTAAAATGTTACATTTTCAGACATCATGAAGGTCAAGATAAAGGTCAAAGGTCAAGGTCAACTATTATTTTAATACCTCTGAAACTAACTGATAATCTTTAATGAAATTTATCACATTTATTTGATTGTCTAGGGTTATATCAAAGCAAACAAAACTGTAATCCTACATAAAGGTCAAGGTCACAGGCCAAGGTCAAAAGTTAACCTTCATCATAAAAAAATACTAAATTTTTGATAAGCTGATGACTTTTAGTTGCATTATACTTAGATAACATATTATTTCAATCATATATATATATATATATATATATATATTATAATAATTAAGGTTAAAGGTCAAGGTCAAAGAACACAAGAAGAGTGTTAATAATTTTCTTTAAACTCTCCCTAGACTGTTTAACCCTCTGTGTACCGGTGACGTAATTTTCATTCTAGCTATAATATGACGATTTTGTGGAGCTTAAGAAGGATCTGTGGTAGTAAAAAGGGTTAATTAAGATAGTTGAAAGCCTGGTAATTTTATGAAGGCCCTTCATAAACTAAATAAAATCATCTGATGCCCCTTTCCCACATGTGCGACTTCATACGATTTTCGTCGCCGAGGACGTAGTCTTGTCAATTCGCAAGAAATGTGTGCGACGTCTACGATTTTGACCGTTAAAAAACTTTAACAAGTTTACACCCGGCGACGGCGTCGCCGATGGGTAAGACTTAATCGGCGACATTATGCGATAACATCGGCAAATTGAGCGATGGTTCGCCAATGACATCGGCGAGAACTGTCACATTTGAATAAAATATTGCGAAATAATGCGAAGGATGAACGAATCCTCGGCGTATGTTCTGCGACGTCTTCGGCGAATTAAGCGATGGTTCGGCGAGTACCTCGGCGAGATTATCCAAAAACTTTTTACATATATTTCATGGCAAAAACATAAGAACATAAGAAAACGGGAGTCTGCAGAAAGCCGATCGGCCCACACAAGACATATCCCTGTCACACCCAACCCCAATTACAAGGCCTAATTATAGACCCAACTCACTAATGCCTTGAGGACTAACCTCACCAAAACGTTCAGAGATCGACACAAGATTACGGGGTCTGCAGAGCACCGATTGGCCCACACCAAGCAGATCCCCCTCATACCCAACCCAACTCGTCGAAAATGTACAAATTTATCTTAAAATCGCCAAACTAATCTTCCCAATTCGGAGATTGGCAATGTCCGGCTTCGCCGGAGAAATTTTTCTATCAAATAATGTACAAATTTAGCTTGCTCTCAAAACAAAAAATATATATGTTGGCTCGCTACCGCTCACCAGGAAAATATTGAAACCTGGATGGGGGTAAACGTCTTAAAACAGTAGGCTGAACGGGGCCGAACGGATACAAGGCAAAGAGAGAGGGAGAGAAATAGAAAACAAAAAAAACGAGGAGAGAGGGAGAGAAAGAGAAAACAAAAAACAGCAGGTGGGCTCAATGTTTGCGTTAAGGCTTAAAAATTGAGCCCACCTCGCCTTTTTTAGTTTTATCTTTCTCTCCCTCTCTCCTCGCTTTTTGTTTGTTTTCTATTTCTCTCCCTCTCTTTTTGCCTTGTATCCGTTCAGCCCCGTTCAGCCTACTGTTTTAAGACGTTTACCCCCATCCAGGTTTCAATATTTTCCTGGTGAGCGGTAGCGAGCCAAAATATATATATTTTTGTTTTGAGAGCAAGCTAAATTTGTACATTTTTCGATAGAAAAATTTCTCCGGCAAAGCCGGATTTCTCCATATAATGCTGGTTCGCTATCGCTTGCCAGGAAGATATCGATACTTGGATGGGGATGAACGTCTTAAAACAGTAGGTTAAACGGGGTCGAACGGATACCAGGCAAAGAGAGAGGGAGAGAAATAGAAATAATTAAAAAAACGAGGAGAGAGGGAGAGGAAGATAAAACAAAAAACAGCAGGTGGGCTCAATGTTGGCGTTACGGCTTAACAAATGAGCCCACCTCTCCTTATTTTGTTTTCTCTTTCTCTCCCTCTCTCCTCGTGTTTTGTTTGTTTTCTATTTCTCTCCCTCTCTCTTTGCCTAGTATCCGTTCAGCCTACTGTTTTAAGACGTTTACCCCCATCCAGATTTCAATATTTTCCTGGTGAGCGGTAGCGAGCCAACATATATATATTTTTGTTTTGAGAGCAAGCTAAATTTGTACATTTTTCGATAGAAAAATTTCTCCGGCGAAGCCGGATTTCTCCATATAATGCTGGTTCGCTGTCGCTTGCCAGGAAGATATCGATACTTGGATGGGGATAAACGTCTTAAACCAGTTGGCTGAATGGGGCTGAATGGATACAAACCAGAGAAAGAGAGAAAAGGAGAGAAAGATAAAACAAAAACAGGTGAACCCCCACGAGAGGTGCATAGAAAAAAGGGTTGACAGGTTCACTATGGGCCTAAGAATTTTTTTTTACCCACCTCGTCGAAGGTGCTCTTTGGCTCGGCAGGTGTGCCTTGAGCATTCCGCGACGTCGCAAGGCCCTTCGCATGCCTCGTGCGGAGCATACCACTGGCGGCTATACTCTCGGCGAGTACTTGTGCGCACGTCGACGACTAATCGAAGAGGAAATTGCCGATGATTCTTGTGCATCGTCGATGTTCTCAGACAATCTGAGAGCATCGGCTAGCTGCCATGCAGCGTTGCAAATTTTTTTTTTTTGAGAAACCCTCCGCGATGTCTCGCCGATGTCGTCGATGATCCCCGAGGGCCTCTCGTATCATTCTGCAATGTTCGACGATGCTTGCGAGGGCAATGAACCCTTGTGAGTCCTCGTCCCAAATTTTGAACAAACCGAACATTTGCGACGACCCGCGAGGGTCCACGCGAGGCCGGCCGAAGCATACGAATATTGTGCGAGGGTATACGTTTGTTGTCCGACATGTCACGAATATGGGTGTCGCCGGTGAAAATCGTAAGAAATCGCACATGTGGGAAAGGGGCATTAATATCCAATATGAAACCAACAGAACTGTACTGAACGGGTTACGTATCGTCACCAAATTTTGCTGGCAAATTCGGTTGGTCAATGCAATGCTTGTCCAAAGTTTGTGTTTTTGTTATTCAAAGGTCAAGGTGAATGATTAGGGTCACAGATTATGGCGTGTGTGTGTGTAGTATTGTGGACAGCCGCCAGAAGGGCCTCATAAAGATTGATGTGACCTACTTTAGCCTCTATGACCAAGTGTATTACTGGCGTTATGACCCTTGTTGGCTACTAGTGTAAGCGACAGTGTGTGTGTGTGTGTTTGTGTGTGACATAGCTTTACACTGACACACACACTTACTCGCCACGATACACACACACCACACACACATACAAAGAGAGAGAGAGAGAGCGAGAGCGACACACACACACACACACATACCACACACACACATACAAAGAGAGAGAGAGAGAGAGACACACACACACACACACACCGTTTTAAGCACAAGTTGAGCGTACCTATAGAATCTCTCTCCTTTAACTATACAATTCCCTTCAGATATTAAAGGGAAGATGGGTCGTTATTCTGGTTCCCCTTCTACCTCAGGTTTAGGCCCATTAGTTTTCAGATCTTATGGCGTTCGGCTCATTAGTTTGGCGATATTAAGACCTTTCGCCACATTTCTTTGTCATTTAGGTGTCAAATTTTGCCTGGCGAGCGATAGCGTGCCTGTCATTTAAGAGGAATCGACCTTCGGCCAAGAAATTTTTCTATCGAAAAATGTACAAATTTATCTTGAAGGAGGGTTTTTGGGGTGTTTTGTTTAAGCTTGATGGAGGTCTAGGGAGGAAACTTAAAACAATTATAATAAAGATATACAAATGAGCAAATCAATACGGTCATCCCCCCTTAAGCCCACAATCCTTCAATGGTACTCCTCTAGTTGATAATATCCCGTTCAGACCATTACCGTAAGGGCTCAAGGGTCGGACGATACCCTTCTGAGCTTTGTTGTGTATGCCTTTGAGTCGTGGGGAATGTTGGGGGATTATATCTGTATGTTGGTTGGGTTCGAATCAGTTATATATATTGCACCTATCTGTTTATGTGGTGTGTAGGTTTATATATGTGTAAATTCAATATATACACAGGCACACGAAATACATACACACGAAATACACACACACACACACACACACAATATTACAATGTCAATATTAAGACTTTCTGTGTCATTTAGGTGTCGATTTCTTCCTGGCGAGCAATAGCGAGCCTGTAAATTATGAGGAACCGGTCTTCGGTCGGGAATTTTTTCTATCGAAACAATGTACATATATATATCTTGAAGGAGGATCGTGGTGTGTGTGTTTTTTTTTTTTTTTTTTTTTTTGTCTTAAGCTTGATGGAGGTCTAGCGAGGAAACAAATAAATATTAATATATATATATAAATGAGCAAATACCTGTAGATACGCCCAAAACATCCAAGTTCTAAGCATTTTTTTGTTTATTATATCACTACGTTTTCTCGTTTGCCTTTGATATATATTCAAAGGAATGCATAGCTATAATGAAACATTATTGGACATAGTTTAATTTATTGTTACTATTTTATTTTACTTAACCCTCTGACTTCCATATACCCTATCTAATCTGAATAAACTCGTCTAATAATAGCCGGAAACATAGAATATATACGTCATCATATCTTTAAACTCTTAGAAATGTAACACGTAATCGCATCTTCAAAGGGTCAGGAAATAAATAAATAAAATAATATAAATAATAAATAATAAATACAAATGTTACATAATCTTATCTACAAAGCGTTAATAAATCGTCTTATATATGCCAGAATCGAATGACAAAAATTATATCCGATGTTGTATAAGTATATTTGTGTATTTTTGACGCGGTGAAATAAGTGGGAAAGGCCAACAGGCTCCTTGTAAAGCCTCAGAGTACTTGATAAGGGGGAATGGGCGTATTTATTTGTTCATTTATATAGTTTTTATAATTTGCCTAGTTTCCTCCCTAGACCTCCATCCAGCTTTAAACAAAAACATCACCCCAAGACCCTCTTTCAAGATAAATTTGTCAATTTTTTTATAGAAAAATGTCTCGGCCGAAGGCCGGTTTATCTAAAAACAGAGGCTCGCTATCGCTCGTTAGGAAATAATAGACACCTAAATGACACGAAAAGTTTTAATATTGACAAAGAATTCGGCAAAAGGTCTTAAAATCGCCAGACTAATCAGCCGAACGTCATATAACCTGAATATTAATGGTGCTAAACACGAAAGAGAAGAGGAGCCAGAAAATACGGCCCATCTCCCTTTACTAATAGTGATTAGTACGGTAAGCCCTTGAGGAGGATAGTGACGCTTTCACATTTTATTCTGGCTATTTTTAGATTTTGTTTAGATTAGGCAAGGTATATGCTAGGTAACTTGAGATAGCCTTAACCCCTTCTGTACCGGCGACGTCTTGTTTACTTTATTCTGGCTACTATTAGACGATTTTATTCAGTTTCATAAGGTCCTCCAGCAGTTAACAGGCTTCGAACTTTGTCACTTAACCCTTTTTACTACTGCAGATCCTTTTTAAACCGCACAAAATCCTCTAAATCTAGCTAGAATACAATGTAAAAGATGTCACCGGTACAGAAGGGGTTAAGAGGGTAGTGCTTGATTTTTTGGTCTAGATATTTATTAATTTATTTATTTTTGAGTTTCCTCGCTAGGCTTCGAAAAACACGCCTTTCAAAATAAATTTGTACATTTTTCGGTAGAACATTGTCCGGCCTAAGGCCGGTTCCTTCTAAAATTAGAGGCTCGCTCTCGCTCGCTAGGAAACAAATCGACACGTATAGGGCACGAAAGGTCTTATTAGTGACAAAAAAATGAGGCGGAAGGTCTCAAAATCATTGAACTAACGGAACGAACGTCTTAAAACCTCAAAACTACTATGCTAAACATGAGGGAGAAGGGGGTCCAGAAAAAAAGAGTACTACCCCCTTAGCAACTATAATACGGTCGTCCGTCGTACATAATATAAAGTACATATAAATAAAAATCACATGGAAAGAATCGACACCGCAGTGGCACGTAAGGTCCTAGATGTCCCACGTAAGATCCTAGATGTCCCACGTATGGTCCTAGATGTCCCACGTGTGGTCCTAGATGTCTCATGTAAGGTCCTAGATGTCCCACATAAGGTCCTAGATTTCCCACATAAGGTCCTAGATGTCTCATGTAAGGTCCTAGATGTCCCACATATGGTCCTAGATGTCTCATGTAAGGTCCTAGATGTCCCACGTAAGGTTCTAGATGTCCCACGTATGGTCCTAGATGTCCCACGTAAGGTCCTAGATGTCCCACGTTATGGTCCTAGATGTCCCATGTATGGTTCTAGATGTCCCACGTATGGTTCTAGATGTCCCACGTAAGGTCCTAGATGTCCCACGTATGGTCCTAGATGTCCCACGTATGGTTCTAGATGTCCCATGTAAGGTCCTAGATGTCCCACGCATGGTCCTAGATGTCCCACTTAAGGTCCTAGATGTCCCACGTATGGTCCTAGATGTCCCATGCAAGGTCCTAGATGTCCCACGTATGGTCCAACATGTCCCACGTAGGCTGTCCACGAAACTTTCCTTCATTAAGTCTGTGCATGGTGGCATTGAAAGAGAATTTAAGTACAAATTAATCTAGAAGGGGGATGTGATGGATGTTTTTTTAACACCCTAAGAGCGGGTGGTGGAGTATATTTCACCTTGCCGCCCAGCGGGCATAATCCCGAAATATTCGCTCACTTTCACTCGCCCTAGCGCCGGAACTGTAGCTCAGATGTGAACGAAACTGTCATTTTTGGAACGAACAACTCTTCGTCTCCCCATAGAAGTCTAGTCAGGATGTTGGACCGAGTGTGGAGGGAGGGAGGAGGTGAGGAAGTGGGTGTACTTTTTGGCCTATTTCCCGCGCGCGTTCGTATGTGTTTGCCTAGACCAAGGTCCATAGATACATCAGGTCAACCCACGCGCAGCTCAGTGACGTCACACTGTTGTACCAAATGAAAGAAAGAGAGAATACGCTCGCCGCTCTGCCTAGCTCCGCCCCCTAACAGCTGCGAGACGTTGTAAAGGTTTATCCCTCACACAGTCCACACAATATCTGGACTGTGATCCCTCAATACCTTCACCTTCCCGCCTATACACTGTCACAAGCTTATAATACTTTGTATATTTGTTTACCCGGTCCAATCATTTTCATATCAAATGTAGGCTATTACTATATTACTATTATATTATAATATTATTTTAGCATATACAAAATGGGATAACTATTTTCAGGTTTAATTTATAGGTATTGGTTATTGTTCTAATTTCTTCTTACAACTAGGTTGCACAAAGCGGGATAAGGATTTCACAAAATTCGGTACACACTTATTTTATTAATATATACATGTGTCTATTAAAGTTAAATTATGAAGATTTGGACTTAGAGCACTGACAAGACCTGCGTCCAGTATCATCGTAAGGTTCCGTAAGGTTATTATGAAGAACATTGGACAGGTTACAAAACAATAATAACATAATAACATAATAGAAGTGAGTACAAAAAGCCTGTTGGCCCATACAAGCCAGATGCCTCTCACACCTAACTCATCTCGTACTTATGCCTTTCTAGTTTGATGTTGAAGCTCTCAAAATTAGCCATATAAATATATCTCAAATTTAGCCTTATAAATACATATAAAAATTAGCCTTATACATACAGTACATGGTCAGTAAATTGGTAGATAAATTTTAATATTAACAAATGCAAGCTATTAAGGATAGGGAAGATTAATGCAAATGCAAAATATAAACTAGCTAATATGAAATTATAAAACTCAGAATGTGAGAAAAAGCTATGTGTGTTTGTTGGCAATGATTTAAAACATAGAAAACAGTGTAATGTATTAGCGTTCGTAACAATGCAAACATGATTTTCTGGTTCATTTCAGGGAGTGTGATTAACAGAATTGTTGATGATATCTTAAAACTGTACTTGTTATTAGTGATAAACCATATGGATTATGCAGTACAAGTTTGGTGATTTTATTACAAAATGGACATTGATTCTTTGGAGCGAGCACATAGCAGAATTACACACATTCTTTGGAGCGAGCACATAGCAGAATTACACACATTCTTTGGAGCGAGCACATAGCAGAATTACACACATTTTCCATAATATTAGAAATCTGACATATGACAATGGTTAAGGGGAGGTATTTAGGTGGTTCCCTAGACCTCCATCAAGCTTAAAATTACACCCCCTTGAGTCCCTTTTAAGATAAATTTGTACATTTTTCGGTAGAAAAATGTCCCGGCCGAAGGCCGGTTCCTCTTAAATTACAGGCTCGCTATCGCTCGCCAGGATAAAATCGACACCTGAATTGCACGAAAGGTCTTAATATGGGGTGAAAGTTCTTAAAATCGCTAAACTAATCGGGCAAACGTTTTATAATATCAAAAGCAATGGGGCTAAACATGAGGGAGAAAGGGATCAAGAAAAAACTCCCTGAAGTGGAAATCTCCCCTTAGGGTGTCAATAATCTGTGTGTGATAACCCGGGTTCGAATCCTGGCGGATCACATATATGATTTCATTAATTTCATTGGAGGAGTTTGGTGGTGTGGTGAAATTGATATAAATGATTAATATGAAAACAGTTTGAAGAACTTAGAACATAAGAACATAAGAAAGCGGGAGTCTGCAGAAAGGGATCTGCCGTGTGTGGGCCAGTCGGTCTCTGCAGATTCAAGTGTTCGTATGTTCTTATAAATACACCTCATAATTAGTCTTATAAAAACACCATATAATAAGTCCCAACAATTATTTCACACTTATTTCATTAACTTAGACATTTTACATTTAGTTTTTCTTGGATTTTTGGCATTCATGTTTCTGTTCAAAATTCTTATTCTAAAGAACATTCGACATTTTACAAACAAACTAATCACTTCCCATGGCAAAATGTTTGCCGCAGATTCTTGCACATTGTGGAGTAACTCTTTTTTTTACCACATAATGTAGTCCATTTGGTCCTCAGTTGTTCATCTTTGGGAAATAGATGGAATGATACATTTCCTTGTTTAATGAATACAGACTTGCACCCAACAACTTCACAGTATAACGGCATTTTGTTCACTTACAATAGCAGAGCTACACTGTCACACGGCATTATGGTCACTGTTGTATTGTAAAATATCCAAGTTATACTTTCACGGCACGAAGATATAGAAAACGGAGGATGCTGCTCCAACGGCTGTGATTTTGAGAATGAGCGGGAAGAACCTGGTGACCCCTTCACCCTTAAACGCTCTGAAGTCATGCGCGAGGATAGGAGTTTCAGCGACCCCGTGGGTTGACCTGATGTATCTATGGACCTTGGCCTAGCCCTGACATTGGCCTCCCACGCGTCCACTATTCCTTTGGTTATCAGTGTTATTTTTCTCTTATTTCTCCTTATTTCTGTATTCTCTCTCTCTCCTCCTGTCTCTCTCTCTCTCTTTCTCTCTCTCTCTCTCGCTAGCTCGCTCTCCCTCTCTCGCGCTCTCTCTCTCTCTCTTCCTCATCCGTATATGTAATTCTCTTTATTTTCTCTTATCCCTCTATTCTCTTTATTTGCTTGTAATATTTCTGTATTATTATATCTTTTTCCGTCTCTTTCTTCAGTTCAGTTTCTGTATTCTCTCTCTCTCTCTCTTCCTCACCCGTATATGTAATTCTCTTTATTTTCTCTGATCCCTCTATTCTCTATATTTGCTTGTATATTTCTGTATTATATCTTTTTCCCTCTCTTCACCTCAGTTTCTGCATTATCTCTCTCTCTCTCGCTCTCTCTCTGTTTCGCTTGCTTTGCAGGAAATATTTTTTGTTTATATATAAAATATTATTTCAACACGTTTCCAAATCACCCAAAGGGGTAGTGTTGACAAATCATTTTTTTTTTTTGTGGTGTTCCCAGGTGTAATCCACATTTTTTTGTTATGTGATTGAGGTAGGCAAAAGGCAGTTATGTGATTGAGGTAGGTAAAAGGCAGTTATGTGATTGAGGTAGGCAAAAGGCAGAACTGCCTATAGCGAGTGTATGAATGTGAATGAGGTAGACAAAAGGCAGAACTGCCTATAGCGAGTGTATGAATGTGATTGAGGTAGACAAAAGGCAGAACTGCCTATAGCGAGTGTATGAATGTGATTGAGGTAGACAAAAGGCAGAACTGCCTATAGCGAGTGTATGAATGTGTTTGAAGGGCGCGCCTGGAAGTGTGGTGGGAGGGCTTGTGGCTTTGGCTCCGTTGCATGTCTGCCTGCCGAGATCGGAACCTCTCCGGGTGGTCGGGGGCCGGGGGAGTGCTGGAGCGACCTTGGTGACCCTGGTCTCTGGGTCTTCTCCTGGGGGACCTGGATGTGTGTGAGTTTGTGCTTTTTATCTGTGTTTATTTGTTGTTTTATGTTGTTTTTGTGTTTTCCCTGTTCTTGCTCTGTCTTGAGTCGGCTACCCCCAAAATGGGGTTTGGGCCTGAGCATATAGATAGATAGATAGACTTACCAACATCCACACCAGTATGTTCGCCAAGTTCCTCGTCAGCATCTTCATGTTCACCAACATCTTCACTATCCTGATCGCCCTCTTCCTCCTCCTGGCCCTCAACATTTGCGGGCCGCAAGTTATGGCGGCTGTTTTTTTGGTAGATTTATTTAAGGGGAGAAGGATACCAGGCCCCCGCCCCCGATCCCCTTTAGCCGACTTCTACGTCTCGCCGGAGAAAAGCGGTGGTGGAAATTTCTCACCCCTCCACCACAGAGGAGGTTACCTGCACCAGAAAGTGGCGGGCGTTGGGGTCGCCGCATCCCTACGCCATTTGAAAAAATTAGAGATGCAGAGGGAGAAAAAGATAGAAGGAGCTATGGGAAGTAACTGACATAACTGATTGCGCTTCCGTCTGTCTGGAGTGGCTACCAAGTAATCCAGGTCTGATAGCTCCTCAACCACCCTATAAGGACCAGCGTACTACGCGGATAAGGGGTGACCTACAAGGGGCAGTAGAATCAACACCTCCTGACCCACGTGAAACTCCCTGAGTTCAACCTTGAGGTCGTACCTGTCCTTCCTGAGGGCCTGAGAGCTAGTCAAATTACGGCCAGCCAACTCCAGACTGCGCAACATCCGTTCTCGACTGTTGAGGACACACTTGAGCATAGAACAAGGTTTTTCTGCGCCCTCCCATACTTCTTCAACCATATGGAGAGGCCCTCTGACACGGTGTCCAAAGACGAGCTCATTAGGGCTGAATCCCAAACTCTCCCCAGGTACCTCCCGCACAGCAAACAAAACACATGGCAGGCCAAGATCCCAATCCCACCCACTCTCAAAGCAACAACAACGAAGCACAGATTTCAAGGCTGAGTGCCATCGCTCTAACACACCCTGGCTCTCCGGATGATACGCAGATGACACAACCCCAACAATCCCATGCTGCGGCATTGCTTGAACAAAGAGGCTAGAAGTGAAGTTGGGTCCCTTGACTGAATGAATCCCCTGCGGGTAACCATACCGGGAAAAATACACTAGCAAGCTTCGGACCACTGTCTTCGCCGACCCCTTTCTCATAGGATACGCGTCAGGGTACCTTGTTGCTAATCTCCCGACTGTGCATCACTGTCCTCCTTCAACTCTTTCGTCTTTTTAAGCCCATCCTCTGCCTTTTCAGGAACAGTTACTGGGTCTTCTCCAGACTCGAAATGTGGTCCTAATAATGACTCCCCGAGAAGGTCGGTTGATACTAAACTCTCAACCGCATCAACTTTCAACCCCTTCTCGGTACCCTTCCTCCGCTGATCTAAAGATTGTTGACCAGAATGTGACTCCCTGGATGCAGGATCTCAGGTGACAACACACGCCATAGGCTGCACCGGACACTTCTCAACCCACTCCTGCTCCTCCCTACTCACGTCGGCCGGCTTCTCGGCAACGACCAAGGGTGTAGCCTCAGAAGTAGGTCCCGCAAAGTCGTTGCCGAGAAGGAGGTCGACGCCCCCAACAGGTAACTTCTCCACAATTCCTACATCCAGGTCCCGAGTCACACCATCAACTTCCATCTTCATTCTTACAAGCGGGTATGACCTTGTCGCATTAACTCCCTGAACCACAACCACCCGCGCCGTATTGACAGGTTTACCAGTGAAATTTCTCAACAGTGTTTGCGATGCCCCAGTGTCACGCAAAATTCTCACCTCATGTCTTCTACCCCCCCACTCCACACAGCCGAGTCCCCTGTGGTCACTAAAGGCATCACGGACAGGGAATAAGCCTTCCGGATCCTTCTGCACTGGCAGTGTATTTACCTCGGAAGAAATGCCTCTAACAAACTCCGATGTCCTCTTGAACACTCCAATGCCGTTAGCAAAAGACACGGCTGCCGGAGGAGGTCGACTAGGGCACTCATTTGCCTTATGACCCTCCTGGTGGCAAGTAAAACACATCAATTTCGGTTTCGGCTTATACTGTGATGTAAAAGGCCCCTGACTTTTCACATACGGTGTGGTGTAAGGTTTGGATTCAGTTTTAGTTTCATGGCTCTTCTGTTTAAATGTGCCATTGCTACGGGGAGGGGGAGGATAACGGTCCTTAGCACTTACATCGTACTTCTGTGAGGACCCGCAACCCCGAATCAACGACAGCTGTCGATCAGCCATTTCTGCTGCTTCGACTAGAGTTCTTGGGTTTTTCTCCTTTAAGTTCAAAGTTAGATCACCGCCCGTGCTCTTAAAGAACTGCTCCAACATCATCAACTGCTTAACTCCATCAAACGTTGTTACCTTCTCAGATCGGAGCCAGTTCCCCATAGCATCGGACAAGTCCCGGGCGTGTTCCAAAAAAGGTGCTATCTCCTCCCTTAGTTACACCCCGGAACTTCAAACGGTACGTTTCTGGTTGCAGTTCGTAAGCCCTCAGGACAGCCTCCTTGAGATCCTCATACACAATACATGACTCCAAAGGTAAAAGGTAAGGCTTTAAGAACCTTGCCTATTAATCTAGAGGATACAAGTGCTGCCCATTTATTCTCTGGCCACTGGTGTTCCTGGCACTTCTTCTCAAAGCATGAGAACAGTTCTGTTACACCACTCTCATCAAACACCGGAACCAGTTTCAATAAGTGCGAGAGAGATTGATCATGAACACGGTTACCAGCCCCAAGTCGCTGTCCTGTTGTCTCTACTCGCGACTTCTCTACGTCCATGTCGGCACAGTACTTAGTCGACTCTAAATCAGCTTGGATTTTTGCTACCTCTATGTGCTGGTGACTGATAGTTTTTCTCTCTTCTATCTTGGCTAATTCTATTTGCTGCTGAAGCTCACATGCCCTTTGTTGCTGTTGAAGCTGACATTTTCTCTCTTCGATCTTAGCTAATTCGAGCTTAAACAATCATTCTGGAGATAACCCTTGAGGAGGTGAAGGTGCTACAATGTTTGAAATAACCGGTGGTCCCCCCTGGGGCAACCCACCCTGCCAGTCACCACCCAACTGTGGACGCGTACTCGGGGTCGGCAAACTACTGGGATGGCTGGGAGTCGAGTGTAGGGGAAGCATGGCCGAAGGGCTCTGAGCACTCAACCCATCTCGCTCACCAGTCACCCTGCCCAGTACACACGTTATCAGTGTGTGTGTGTGTGTGTGTGTGTAGTGTGTGTGTGAAGTGTATGTGTGTGTGTGTGTGTGGGTAGTGTATCTGTGTGTGTGGGTAGTGTGTGTGTGTGTGTGTATAGTGTATGTGTGTGCATAGTGTATGTGTGTGGGTAGTGTGTGTGTGTGTATAGTGTATGTGTGTGCATAGTGTATGTGTGTGCATAGTGTATGTGTGTGGGTACTGTGTGTGTGTAGTGTATGTGTGTGTGGGAAGTGTAGTGTATTGTGTGTGTGTGTGTACTGTATATGTGTGTGTAGGTAGTCAAGGCTGGAAAGCTACTGACAGGAGATTCTTTAAGCATCCTCATTGCATTTTTATAGTGTACTTATTGCTTTGTGTATTCTCTCTCTCTCTCTCTCTCTCTAAATTAGCATCAAAGGTAATATTAAAGTCTACCCTTCTCATTCTGTCAATATGCATCATAGAAAACGATGATACCAACGAGGACTGCTCTAAACCTCGTCCGGGAGCCTTTTGTATTCCAACCTTGCTGTTTTTCATGAATGGTACACTCTAGAACATACATCGTGTTCAAATTAGGGAGGGTATATGAAAGTCAGAGATTTAATTGCGAAGTATATACCCTTATCATTCCTACAGATCCTTCCTAAATTGTATAAAATCGTTTAATGATAGCTAGAATAAACGATCGATCTTTCCTAAATTAAATAATGATGACGCGTTTTATCAGTTTATTTTGGTTATCATTAGACTACTCTATGCAGCTAGGGTGGACATCTCCCTCAATAAATCTTCCCTTCATCCTATGACTTAGACTGCTTTAAACTTTGTGTGTTCAAGCAGTTTAACCCCGACGAACCTTGAATTTAGCTCTGTCACTCTTTTAGCTGTGGGAGACTGAGAACATTTGTTAAATCTTAAGTTGGAGAGCTGAACAGAATAGGAGTTGTATTGTGTTGAAAGGCGCATATCTTGCACTCGCCGCACAGTACTCTGTAGAACGCTGATTGTTGAAATAGCGATATAAGAGTGAAAGGTTGCAACATTGCGGCGTGTAGAAAGAGATTGTAGGGAACTAGTAAATGGAAGTGAGCTGATGAGGAGAAATGCTTTTTACTCTACTCTTTCGAGAAGTGCGGTATGGGTGGAACCTCCCTACACATGCGAACAATACTCGATACATGGGCACACTGCACTTATACAGAGCAAGAAGCTGTGTGAGGGTGAATAATCAACGCAGAAGGTTGAGCACACCTAACTTCTGGGAATAAAAGTTAGGCATAGCGATTGAGGGTGATGTCTAAGTGTATTATGATCAAAGTTAGGCATATCGCATGAAGGTGACGTCTGATTTTATTTTATCAAAGTTAGGCATAACGAGTAAGGGTGACGAATTTACTTTGATTGAAGTTAGGCATAGCGAGTGAAGGTGAATTCCGAGTTTATTTTTATCAAAGTTAGGCATAGCGATTAAGGGTGACGTCCAGGTTTATTATGATCAAAGTTAGACATAGCGATTGAGGGTGACGTCTAGGTTTATCTTGATCGAAGTTAGGCATAGCGATTGAGGTGAATGACCTCTAATTATAGCTCTAGGCAGCATGCCACACAAGGGGAGGTGTGGTGCAGTGGTCTTGCCACTGGCCTGGTAATCCAAAGGTCCCGGGTTCAAATCCCGATGTATCAATGGGAAGATATTATTGGAATGGAATTTGTGCTGTACCTAGTATCAGTGCATTACCACAAGCCCACCGAAACGTCAATAAAATACCCTCATTGTTCCCTGATTAAATAGCAGTGTATGAATATTCCCATATTAAAAATATGCTATAGGGGTGCAATGCCTGGTGAGTTATCTGCTCAACAGGTGGCGTTGTGTGTGTGTAAGTGTGAGAGTCCGAGTGTAGGGGTGAGACAGTGAAGCACGGGAACGAGATGGCTTCAGAGATGGGGTCGTTTCGGGCCATGAGTGAGCACCGTGCCTCATGTGACGGCAAGATGGCAGGTGCTCGTTGTACTCTACGTGCTTCACATGTCTCACTCCCTAGACTGGAACAAGACCTCACAGGCTTCACTGTTCATTGTAAAGCGGTGAATGTTAAGGCTCTCAGCCTATGCCCGAGAGGAAGTAAGTTGGAATATAGAAAAAAAAAAAAAAAAATGCAGGTGTTATGATCCTAGCTTCCTCTCACCTGGGGAATACCTACCTCCTGAACCCATCAAAACAACTACGGTGGTGGTATATGGGGGTGAGTTTGGGTTGATTAGGCTGATCTTTTATTATGTTACATTATGTTAGCATCTTTTTTTAGTGCCATGTATTTCAGTGGATTACATAAATTGTAATCCGATAAGGAGACAATAAAAACATGATACGATACTAATGAAATCATTAACAAAGATAGCTAAACAGGCAGCCATAGATATAGCTACCTATGTTCACCTATGTGGAGTTCGCCACTTTTGCTAGTGGCACCGAAGAGCGCACCGCCCTTCGTTGTTGTTTGAGAATTGGTGCAGCAGACTATTCGAAGAGGTGGAGTGCACCCTTGTGAAGATGGGCTCGTCTGGCACTCTTTGTAGTTCGACATCGAGAGCTCTCTTGAAGCTGTCTAACGAGACACCTCTCATGTCTCTCACTCGCTGCGGGAGTTTGTTGAAGAGACATGCTCCTCTATGTGATAACCAGCCCTCTCGCAGAGAGCCCATAGCCCCCCGATTTATCATCTTGGGGATCTCGCATTCCCAGCCTCTCCTATCATTGAATTTCATTGCTATTGGTGTATGTAGATTTGGTACAAAACCCTCTGCGATATTCTACGTATATATTATTAAGTATCGTTCCCTTCTACGTTCCAACGAATATAGTTTGAGTGATTTTAAGCGATCCCAATAGTGTAACTGTTTTACTGAGTTTATATGTGAGGTGAAGTTCCTTTGTACACTTTCTAAGTCATTAATTTCACCTAATTTGTATGGGGATGTTAATACGTTACAGTATTCTAGCCGAGATAGCACCAGGGATTTGAAGAGTGTTATCATAGGCAATTCACCGCGAGTTCTAAATGTTCGTAGAATCCAGCCTGTTAGCCGTTTCGCAGCTGCAACTTTGACCTGGTTATGTTCTTTGAATCCCATATTTTCAGACATTATCACCCCAAGGTCTTTCACATTGTCTTTACGTTCTATTATGCGATTGGATTCTGTTATGTAACTTGTGCTCTCTTTAACAAAATCCTTATCTCCGTATCGTATTAATTGAAATTTGTCTTCATTAAATTGCATGTTATTTTCCCTGGTCCACTGGAACACCTTATTTATGTCCTCTTGCAGCCGGCCCGTGTCTTCCAGTGTCTTTATTATCATACTCAGTTTCGTGTCATCCGCAAAGGAGGATACTGTACTGTGTCTTGTGTTGGCATCTATGTCACTTATTAGAATGAGGAAAAGAAGGGGCGCTAGTACTGTTCCTTGGGGAACTGAGCTTTTGACATCTGAAGGCTCAGATGTTACTTATCTTACTGCTACTAATTGTTTTCGGTTCACGAGGAAGTTGTATATCCACCTTCCGATTTTACCTGTTATCCCTTTTGCTTTAAGTTTGTGTGCAATAATACCGTGATCACATTTATCAAATGCCTTAGCAAAATCGGTGTAGATGACGTCCACGTATTTCTTTTCTTCTAGGGATTTAAGAATTCTGTCGTAGTGTTCCAATAGTTGCGAGAGACATGATCTTGCTGCTCTGAACCCATGTTGACCAGTGTTGTGTAGTTCATTTTTGTTCATATATGTTGAGATTTTGCCTCGCAGGACTCGCTCGAAAATGTTAATGATGTGGGAAGTCAGAGCTACTGGGCGATAGTTTTTTGGTCAGTGTGTGTGTGTGTCTGTGTGTGTACATCATAATATCCTGCACCGCATCCTAGCAGTGATATCCCACCTTCCGTCGCCAGCACACCTGGTATGAGGTGGTGTAATGGTGCTCAGTTAGATTTAAAGTACTTATGTATGTATAATTATCTTACTCGACAAGACTCAGGGGAAGAGGGTTGTAGGAATGCTGAAAGTAGTAACAAGAAATAGGGTGGTCAGCATGGAAGTGAAAAAGTCTTTTTATGACAGTGTGGTAATCCCGACATTGACTTACGGAAGCGAAGCATGGACGTTGGTGGAGAGACTCAGACCAAGAGTGAGAGGGGTTGAAATGAGTTACTTGAGAAATGCGTACAGAGTTACATGGAGGGATAGACAGACGAATGAGGAAATAAAAGGGAGGTGTGGTGTGGAGGTAGATGTTCTGGAAAGTGTGAAAAGGAACACCTTGAGAGGGTTCGGCCATATGGAACATATGGAAAGCAAGAGAATGACTAAGAAGGTGTACGAGAGCGAAGTGGAAGCACAGAGAGGGAGTGGTAAACCGAGAGAGAGGTGGAAGGATGGAGTGAAGAAGTATATGAATGAAGGCGGTGCTGGTTGGGAGGAGGGACGTTGACTGACTGGGGACAGAGGTGCATGTGGGCGTTTCGTTCGTGGCCACCCATTCGGGGATCACGGCATCAGGCAATAGATATAATTTTTTTTTTTTTTTTTTGCAAAGTAACCCATTATATTGTTCACAAAATTACATACATATTTTTTTTCTCTGATAAAATCTTGCAATGATAATGTATATCGGATTCAGGGGTGTTTGTGGTGAATTTCAATTTCAGGAGGAATGAAATCGCAAGTGAAGTAGTATAAAGCGCCATCTATATTGAGAATACAAATAAAGATGGTGTTTTTTACTACTTCACTTGTGATTTAATTCCTCCCCATTAACACCCCTGTATCTGATACATATATTCATTGCATATTAAAAACTGAACACTAATGGATCTAAACATATGGGAGAAGGTGGGCCAGAACAATTAATCATCTGCCATTAACCCCTTCAACACGATGACATAATTTAACCCCTGTCAAACGGGGATATTTGTAAATTCTACTACCTGCCTGGCGGGCTTATTTACCCTAAACGAGCTTCATTCCATGCTCTTTTTCATGCATACAAAAGAGCCAGAGCGTAATATAATTATGTATCCATTAAAGGGCAATAATAGAGCTTTCCAATGACACCTGAATCCTCCTTGTACGACCACGGATTATCTTGCAACGATGTTGCAACACGAGGGGAAAAACCCTAAAATACGGTAAATTCCCAGGTTTTCCTTGTTCTCACAAGGCCAGGGGTGTGGAGGGTTGTGGTGGGGAGCTCAGTCACCTCGCTCGGTCCATGCCGAGTGGTCAGAGCCCGCCTATCGTCCTCCCAACGCGTGAACTCTCTCTCAGAGCCCTTAATGTGTTCATAATGCCGCCCGTCATATGTCGGGCCCCGCTGTGATGGCCATGGTCGGGACATATGACATATGTCGGGCCCCGCGGTCTGAGGGTTAAGTGTTATTCTGGTTACCATTAGACGATATTCTTTAGCTTATAATCGATTTATAGGTCTTGGAGGGGTAAATATGATCTCAATAAGCCCTCTGAGTAACATAGATCCTTCTTTAACTCTATAAAAATATAGCCAGAATCAAAGGTAAAAAGATGTCATCGTGCTGAAGGGGTTAAAGTATAAGGAAAACATATGAAGCAGAGACATAGTGTGTGGAAACGTGATTGAATGCGATGTTCTCATGGATTTGTTTCCAGCTTTAAGAGGGGATGGGCTGGTTTTTCTGCCCCCTTCTCTCTCATGCTTAGCCCCATTGGTCTTTAGATTTTAACACCTTACGAGCGGCCTATGCGGTTTATTTATGTGTACCGCACAGCGGGGTGTTTTTAGCCAAAATAGGGCTGTTTACGTGATCATTTTCATGCCTAAATAAGACCCAGAACGTAAAACAAGTACCTATCCCTGAAAGGGCATAAACAGAGCTTTCGAATGACACCATAACGATCCTTGTACGATGGATAGTTTTCTTGCAATAACCGTGCAACGCGAGTGCAAAAAGCAGGTAATTCGGTACTTTCAGTACATAATTGAGTATGTAGCGAGTGAGAGAGGGAGGAGGGAGCTGAGATTTGTGTCAGTAGGTTCGCCGCGGTGGTCTGGAGCAGTCATACGCTCGCTAGTCTCCTGCCACCACTTGTCTCTCTCTCTCAGCCACATTACGTGCTGAAATTGCCACTCGAGTTATGTCGAGCGCCGCCACATAGTCCAGCTTTTTTTAACTCGACTTATGTTGCTCGCCGCTAATTAAGGGTTAAGACGCTCAGCCCAGTAGTTTGGTGATTTTAAGACTTAACGTCCAATTTTGTTGTCAATATTAAGACCTTTTGTGCCATTTAGGTATCCAATTTTTCCTGGCGAGCGACACCGAGCCTGTAATTATAAGAGTAAGAGTAAGCGGCCTTCGGCCGGGACATTTGTACTACCAAAAAATTTACACATTTATCTCAAAGGGGGGTCTAGGGTGTGTTTTAATAGCTTGATGGAGGTCTAGCGAGGAAATTACAATTTTGTACAGTTTAGGAAGGATCTGTGGTAGTAGAAATGGTGAAGTGAGATGGTTCGAATCCTGTTAAGGGCGGATGGGCCAGTTTTCTGGACCACTTTCTCCCTCATGTTTAGCCCCATTAGTTTTCAGGTGTTAAGATATTTGCCCCATTAGTTAGTCGATTTTAAGACCTTTCGCCCCATTACAAAATAAATAAATATATATATAAATAGTCCAACAAAACAACCATCCACCCTGAAGGTAAATAAGCTGACATCTTTACTGCAGTGTTGTTGGGAGGCATTTTAAACATTACTTTACTGTAGAACCATAATCTTTCTTAACACCTTCACTACCATTACGTAATTTTCATCACATTCTGGTTTCCATTAGACGATTTTCTTAGTATATAATCTACCTCTTGGACTCAAAGGGGTAAATACGACCTTGATAAACCCTCTCAAGAACAGAGGTCCTTCTTAAACTGCATAAAATCCTTTAATTTTAGACATAATTAAAAGTAAGAAGACGTCATGGTGCTGAAGAGGTTAAGGGTGGATGGTCGTATTAATGTCCTTCTTTATACATTGTTACGAGGGGAGGTTCGGGAAAAGCAGAAGCTCTAATAGACTAGCCCACAGCACTGTCCAAAAAGAAACGCTGTAGCAAAAAGACAACAATGCTGTAGCCATGCACCCAATACTGCCCACCGTACTACACTAACCCTGCAACAGACACGCTCTTAATATCTGACTCAACACTAAGACACGCAGGTTCTCTAGGAAAGGGTTTATCTTCCTTTTTGCTCTATTCAAGCAGTACAAAGGAAACCCAAAAATATCTTCTGTCTCAGAGTCGGGGCCTATCCGACTCGGGGTTGATAGTGCTATTAGTAATTCAAGAGTACTTCTAAGATTATTCTAAACTGCGCAAAAATGCCAAAACATAATACTGCTAGACTCCCAGAACAATCCATATCATGCCCAATCGCTTAGGAATTGAGAATAATACAGAACAAAAACTATGGGGAAAAGTCTCATGCAGTAGCCTCTGTGCCAAGCCTATTATCCCTACCTAGTGTCCTAATAATACACAGAGTGGATCTCTTCAGCACAGCACAGCGGTAGTGTTGTAAGGGATTAATATAACAATTTATCTCTTACAACATCATCTGGGGTTAGCTCAATACGCCCGAGTGCAATGGGGACACCACACCTTTTAACAGTCTCCACCCCTAGTCCCAAACTGCACCAGATGTATTGCTGCTAAAACTACACAAGCCACAAGGGTTGATATCTTAGTGGGCTGGAGACTGGCTGCCACTCATAAAGGGTTAAATAAGGCCCGAGTTAGAGGATGCTGTGTGGTGGGAAAAATGGCAATGCAACCACACCCAGCAACCTCTGTCATCAAAGGCCTAGCAAAATTGGATACCGGGCAGACCAATCACAAAACCACTATAGATATGAACAATTAATAATATACACATATATTAAGGATACACAATGCAGCAGAATAAAGGAAAATAATTGGAGAAATGGTGTGAAGAAAGAATACAAGAGTGCTAGTCAGTGCAGTGCTCAATGAAACGAAGAAAAGTCCTATATGCAAGGTAAAACAGTTATACAAATATATTTATGCTTAAGTTCACTCCAGGCTTGCTATGCTTCGATATAACAAGGACCAAAGAAATTATATGCGGTATTAAGGGAGTTAGCAAACAAGCCCACCACAGACTGGACAGTACATGTGGTCGATACAATGCTTGTCTCGGGAGTGACGAGTGACGCTAGCGCTAATGCAGCCACGAGAGTCCCGCCAGGGGCCCGCGTGGGAAAGTAGGGCTCCAGGCGCCGCTAGACTACGTAATTATATCAGGCACCTGTGTTCTCATTAACAACACAAAGGTAATCAAATAAATATAAGATATCATTGTGCAAATTTACGATAAACTAACATGATCCCACAAGGGCTAAATAAACGAAAGTAATTACACTCTTAGCAAACACGCCCATGTGGCACTGTATGGGGCCCCACACTGACGGCAACTGGTCCACGTGGGACAAGGGAGAGAGAGAAAGAAAGCAAGACATTTCCCACCTCTCAACAATGGCTACGTGAATATAACACATACGTGCAGCTGAACTAGGTTATATAAATTCAGGGGATGTGACAATATTTGTTTATCTTCTTTTGTTTTTAGTGTCCTTCCTAGATCTCCATTAAGCTTAAAAAAAACATCCATTAGATCCCCCTTCTAGATTAATTTCTATATTTTTCGGTACAAAAATGTCACAGCCGAAGGCTGTTTCTTCCAAAATTAGTTTCACTATCGTTCGCCAGGAAAAAGTCGACACCTAAATAGCACGAAAGGTCTTAAATATTGATAAAGAAATGGGACAAAAAGTCTTAAAATCACCAAATTAATGGGACGAACGTCTTAAAAAAAATAAAGGGGCTAAGCATGAGGGAGAAAGGGGTCCATAAAACACAGCCCATCTCTCTTAAGTGTGCTTACATATAGATAGGTTGCACCAGAACTTCCCTTTACTTCATCTGTTTAGTAAAGTACATATTATTTTAATTGTACTAACACCTAAGAAACAATGCCACTAATTATATTAATATATTTAGTACAAATATGCAATGATCAAGCGAGTTACTATAATTTGATTTAAATGTTTTGGTCGTAAATTAAGACAAGGGTAACATTTTGTAATCTGTATTATACAATTTAGGAAAATGACATCGAATTATTCATATTATCAGAGCTTGGCCTGAATATAATGTACCAGCCAACTTTCAGATAAATATATTTTCAATCACAGCATAAGATCGATGATGATTTGCTAATAGTTTCTCCTAAGTTGAATTATATGTTTATGCACAATCTACTTCTGTAGGGGTATACAGTTCTCCTAATCATGTCCAGTTAGGATACAAAAACAAAATACTTTTTTAGAATGCTATTACTAGTCATATGTAAAGAACAATTATTCAATTTGCAGTTAAACATTGAAATTTGATATATTTCACCATTGTAGCATATATATAATTTCACGGAACAGAGCTTGTGTGCATCGATTCGGACACCATAAAACTAGCGCCCTATAAGTTTGGGCTGTGCTTGCAACACAGTGTTCCATGCAGATTGACTGAGAGGGTTTGTTGATGTAAGTTGCGTGGACTGCCCACTTTGACAACGAAGCTTTCTCTTGCAGGGTTTTAAGTGGATTAGATTGTTTTAAAGAGCAGATCCTTCTATTATGACGCCCGGGTAGCGCACTTCTTGGAGCCTTTTGAAATGACTCCCGGGCTAGATGGGTTAAGTAAATATCTGGCCTTAAGACTGCAGCATGATGACCCCGTAGGAGAAGAGGACAGAGAGGAAGGTTAGGAGTGTCTGCCTGGTGACAGTGAAGTAACCCCAGGCCGAGACTCCCCTGTCATCCTCCATCGTCAGGACCGTCACCAAGGCTGCCACTTCCGCTCGGTACTCCCCGTTCATGGTTAGTCGTCCGTGTTCCCGGCTAATCTGCAAGGATATAATCGACATCTAAATGGCACAAACGGTCTTAAAATTGACGGAAATGGGGTGAAAAAGTCTGAAAATCGCCAAACTAATGGAGCTAAGGATGAGGGAGAAAGGTTCCAGAAAAAACCTAAAGTGAAATTCTCCATCGTCAGGAAGGGATTTGAATTAACCGATTTACTTTGTGACGCATTATCAGTTTGTTCTGGCTATTATTAGACGATTTGTATTCAATTTGGGAAGTACTTAGGGGAGCTAGAGAGCTAATGGGGATAATTCTACCCCTTTAATTCCAAATCATCCATATTTAGTAGCAGTCTCTACGTTTCCAACGTAGGGTTTAAGATCTCGGCCGCTACCACAGCGGGCCGATTTATCGGTACTAACACGAGGTACTATAGGTAGCGCCAACGAACTTGACAATAATCTTGACCCCTTAACTTCTCATAACTCAAAAGGCCTAGAGCAAACTGACTGTAAATGTCCACACCTATTTCCTGGCGGGCTCTTCCCAAATGATAGAAATGTCAGCTCGATTGCTTTCATTCATTTTGAGTTATGAGAAGTTAATGGGTCAATATCATTGTCAAGTTCGTTGGCGCTACCTATAATAATCTCTAGAGTTGCACCTCAATTCACTACTAGGCACGTTGTACACACTCCGAGACGTCTAAAGAAGGAAAAGAAATTAGGATAGCGAAGGAGAGAAAAAGTTATAGTTACCCATTTAATATAGCTGCTCTCCTCTTACCCATGCTCCATTTTCTATGAGCCTGCACTAGTACATATAACAGTATCAGTCTCTTCGTGCCCACCGTCGATGACACACGCCTTTTTTGTCTGTGTTACGCGAGTGCCTGATTTTGCCTGCCCCTTCGCTTCAACTAAGTGAGTGTGAGCCTTTTCAGGCTGTTGACGTTTTAGAAGAATGTTTCAGTGATGTGGGCAGCACTATTCGTATTTATGGCGTGTTTTTAGGTGTGCGGTTAGAGCTGGAGACGTGTTGAACAATATTGTTTACTTCGAGGGTGGTTGGTCCTCAGCACCACATAGCGGTCGTTGAGTGCACTATTCTACCCTTGTTTTTCGGGTTCATGTTCACTTTAATACCCTTAACGTAACTTGGGGGGGGGGGGGGGATGTATGCTTCCCGCGTGATGCATTGTGTTTCTTTTCCCTTTTTTGTGTTTTTTGTTTTATTAGTTTTTAGTATGACTACGTGTCGAAGTTTTACAAGACTTGAGCATGATGTTTCTCCGGATTCTACTTTTGTAAGAGCATAGTCCCAGGGCATACATCCTTTATTCGCTTTCAAACATGCTGCTTTGGTGTGGTGGAGTGGTCATGCCACCGGATTGGTAATCCAATGGACCCGGGTTCAAATCCCGATATGTCAATGGGAAGATATTATTGGGGTTGAATTTGTGCTGTACCTAGTATCAGTGCATTACCACAAAGCCCACCGAAATGCCAAACAAAATACCCTCATTGTTTCCTGATTAAATAACACTGTATGAATATTCCCATATTCAAAATATGTTACAGGGGGACAATGTTCAATAGGTGGCGTTCTGAGAGTGAGGGTCTGAGTCTGGAGGGTGAGACGGTGAAGCACTTGAGCGAAGCAACTATGCGCTTCAGAGATGGAGCTGCTTCGAACCATGATGGATGCTACACATGTCTCACTCCCCAGACTGGAACAAGACCTCACGGGATTCCCCGTGCTGAGCGGTGGAATGTACAGGCTCTCAGCCTATGCCCGAGAGGGCATTATAGGAATATAGGAATATAGAGTTGGAATATAGGGAAAAAAAAAACAAAATAAAAAATAACCTATAAACCATTCTGACTTGTTTTTCAACATGTCAATAGATGGTGGTCTTGTAATTCGTCGCATGGTTCACACTTATTGTCAGTTCCGTTTCGTTTCCCCGGGCCTACTTGACTCGCGGATACATGGTTCTGGTAACGTGTCGGTCGCTCGCTTACCCTAACTTTGATTTTAATTTCCTTTAACGTAATTATGGGGTTTTTCGGACATTGTTTAGCTTTGATACTAGGTTCTTTCACTCAGGGATTGATGCTGCCCTATTTTTTTTTATCTTTTTAAGTGTGTTGTGTAACTAAGCTAGCCTGTGTTTACCTTCAGCTGACCGCAGTTAGAATGGTCCACACAGGTCCTTTCCTTCTAATTCCTCTTGTCTCAACTGACTTGGTGGATTAGGTCTTATACGCTCTTGTTAAAATTCTCGCCTTTCTGTTTTATGTAACTAAGCTAATCGTTTTTTTGCCTTGAGCTAACCGCAGTCCGGTTGGCCCATACAGGACCTTTCCTTCTTCTCCTCTTGTCTCAACTGACTTGGAGGTCTCGGTCTTGTCGCTCTTGATAACATTTTCGCTTTTCTTACAATTTTACACTGTTTCTGTTCTTCCCCTGCCTGAGTTTACTTGAGCATAAGGGGAGGGGGGGGGGGGGATGTCTGGAAACTGTGTAAGGGCCCCGCTCGCAGGGAGGCTAGGCCTGGACAAGTTGACTCAACGTTTGTGTTTACACACGTTTTTTTGCCACACAGGCGAGGGTCTTCAGGTGTCCTCGGCTCCTTCATTTTTTCTAGAATTCAGCTCTACAGTTGGATTTTCTAGTTTTGATGTACCCTGTGCCATGTATCTGTGTCAAGGAATCGGCCATATAGCCTTTTTCCTTGGTTATTGATATTGTTGGTGCCCTGTCTACGTGGTATGCCCTTTGACTAAATGTACCTGGACATGGCTACTTGGACACAGCTACTTGACTGTTTCCTATCCCTTGTGTCCTCCTTCTGTGCCTAGTTTCCGCCCTACAGGCAGCCTCCTAGTATACTAGGTGGACCCAGGGACCTGATGAAAAGTCCTAGGACTCTGCCCAACATGGCAATTGTCCTATGTGTGTTGGATTCCCTCCCCCGCCTATTTCTACTAATAGAGTACTATTGGGAAGCTCACACTCAACTTTTTTTCCTTCCAGCTTGTGCGCGCTCTACCGCCAGCCATACCTGGCCCATCACCGATGGGCCCCTTCCTACCTCCGCTCTTACAGAGGGTTCTAAGGTATTTCTTTTGGATGGGGGTCTCTTTTCACCAAAGGAATTGGACCTGCTCATCAGGGTTGGGTCTTGCTAAGGGGCTTGTCCCAGCCCTGGTGTTTGTGGTCTGCTATGTGTTGGTCTTTTCTTGTTATATCCGCTACTTGGCGTATTATTGGATGTTGTCTTCCTATGGAGTGTCATCTGCAGTTGCTGCTACACTGTCTCATACTTTTGACCTATCTCACCTCCGCTGGTCAGTACCGTTCCCCCATTTTAACGGTCCCATGATGCCACCTATTCTCTGCCTCCGCCCGACGTGCATTCGGCTCGTCATGCTGAGCCATCGGGAGTGCTGCCTCTACCTACCTCAGATGCTGCACACTGTTTCCGCTCCCCTGCTGCAATTCGTGGCTCCCTGGCCTGGGGTTCGAACCTCTGGTGCCGGCGTCTGCCCAGTCTGAGGTATCTGCAGCGACTGGCAGACGGGTGCGGCACTGTTCCCGCTGTGGTTCTCCTCCTGCTTTTCGCCGGCCACGCGCTGCTTCCCTTTGACAGCGGGAGAGCTCCCCAGAGAGGTTTCAGGGTCCCACGACCTTCAGGGCGCTTCATCGTCCTGTCCTACGCCTCTCTACCGCCCTAAGGGAGCTCTCCCTGCCTAGAGTGGGGTTCTTGTTCCACTCCACTTATGCAGCTGGTGGGTTGGGGGTCGTTCCTCAGTCCAGCTCTCCTCTCCATTCCCCGTTCTGTCTCATTGATGTCCTCGAGGTGGATTGGGGGGGGAATGGTCGCGTCATGGAAAACCTGTGTCGGCGCACATTCCTTTGACAAGTTGACTCGACATTCGTGTTTACACACGTTTTTTCGCCACACAGGCGAGGGTCTCCTAGTGTCCTCTGGCTCTTCATCGTTTTCTAGAATTCCGCTCTACAAGCGGATTTTCTACTTTTTTATGTACCCTGTGCTCTCTATCTCTATCAGGGAATCGGCCACATAGCCTTTTTCCTTGGTTATTGATAAAGTTGGTGCTCTTTCTAATTTTGAATGTATGTACGGTCCTGAATATGGCTACTTGGCTGATTTCCTATCCTCTGTGTCCTCCCTCTGTGCCTAGTTTTCGCCCTACAGGTGGCCTTCTAGTGTACTAGGTGGACTCAGGGACCTGTTGAACAGTCGTAGGACTCTGCTCACGTGGCAATTGTCCTGTGTGTCTTGGATTCCCCCTCCTTTTTCAAACAATAAGGTGTCGGGTAGCTCACACTTGACTTTTACTGACAGGGAGGCTAGGCCTTGACTCCACGTAGTGTTTACACACATTTTCCGCCAAACAGGCGGGGTGTCCTCTTCCTTTATCTATAGAAATCCGCTCCACAGGTGGATTTTCTACTCTTGGATATACCCTGTGACCTGCTTCGGAAACCAGGAATCAGCCTCATAGCTTTTTCTTCTGGTTATTTATGCCCTTTGCATTCATCTGCACCCAGGTAACGGCTGCTTGGCTGGATTTTCCCCTTGATGATGTCCTCTGTGTCCTTCTGTGCCTCGTATCCACTCCACAGGTGGCCTCTTGCTCCTAGATAGACACAGAGACCCGCTGAAAATTCCCAGGCCTCCGCTCATGTGGCGTTGGTCCTGTGTGTATTGGATTTCCCCCTTTCTACATTGAAATTGTACTGACCATCCCCACCGTGGCCTCCACTTTTGTGTCTGGCCTGCTGCTCCACTCCTCGGAGTTAACTGGGATCTTAAGCCCTACACTGAATTTGCTTTTCCTACCCCGTCTAGGACGTTCGCCACCCATTGCCGTCGACAGGTTCGGGTGGTTTTTCTGCTTGTCAGCCCCAGCTGAAGTCCGCAGCCACCTCCTCCTGACGGGGCTTTCAAGTCCGGGACTGCTGTTGCTGTTGTTGTTGTTGTTGTTGTTGTTCCCCAGGCTGCCTGGCTGAACAGCCCCAAGACCCCGAGCAAGGTCAAGGCCATAACCGAGAGCCCCCACAGAACCCTCCAAGCCTACCACAATAAAGCCTGGGTGACCGAAGCCACTCCAAGCCGGGGAGCTGAGGAGGGTGCGGAAATGTCCCCGAAACCAAAGCCCCTCAGCAATTATGAAGAGAAAGTTGAGGGGCAAAGGAAAAATGTGACGCTTTGGCTTCCAATCTGCCAACCTCTAGGTTGGCAGATTGGGAGGTCTATCCACGGAAGAGACACCGTCACTTGAGATCTAGAAAATATTAAAGTAAAAGGAACAGTCAGAGTAAGCTATGGGTATGGCAGAGATCGCTCAGCTTTCACTCTGATAGACCAGACCATCACCACATGACTAGAACCCAATTCTCTCAGCATCAGCTAGGAAAGGCACTAGAACGGCGCCTTTGGCGGGGGGATAGCTCCCCTATTTCAACCCCTTTCGGGGTTGGGCACCCGCCCAGGACTGTTCCTGGGGGTGGCTAGGCAGGAGGCTTTCTTGCTTGCGCTGAACAACACAATGCTCCGCACAATGGGAGGTCGTGGCAAAGCCCTCGTTGTCCTCCTCCAACCACGTGAGTGGAGATCCGCTGCTGGCAAGGTGCCCCGGGCCTGGGGCTTGGGCTATGGGACGAGCCGCAGGGGCGTTGTTTTCGCTCCTCCCATGGCTGTTAGTACCCGGTTTGCCGTCCCGTCCAGTGGGTGGACTATGCTTGCAGGTTCCGGGACCCTCGTCCTACGCTCCCTTGCTCGGACAGGAGGGGGACAGGCCAGAGGGCGAGGCCCGCTCTATTTTTTCGTCAGAACGGCCGGGAGGACGGGCGGAGGTCGTGGTAGTTGCTTTCTTTATCACGAGTTTACGGGAGGCTATGCTCCGCAGAACGCGTAGCTCCTCCTGGCCACTACCCTCTCCCCTCACCTGGCCGTCTCACTGACTTGGCGGTGGGCCTGACACAAAGCGCCCGCACCGGCTTCTCCCGCCCCCACTTTCGGCACTTGCCAAGCCGGACGTGGGCACAACGGTGGTATAGAAGGGTCTGGCCTGGAGGTGGAGGTATCAACCTCCTCTCGGGCGCCCTCCCCGACATCGACGCAGTGTCTCAGTAGGTGGCCCAGGTAATCCGGTCCACGTATGGGGGAGGTGCCGTCGTGATAGTATCTTTTACACACATTGTGTACCGGACACACGCTCTGTAGTCGTCCGTGTCGCGAACCTGGGGTTCACAATCGTTATTTCTCAAGTCGGGCCTCCCGCATTCAGAGCCCGTTCTCGTTCACAAACGTGTTCTGGATTTTCCCTACTGGGATCTTTACTTTGGGCGGCACTAACCGTGCCTTTAGGCCTCCTCAGACTAGACCACCATGTTCTACTTGGCCCCTAACACTTCCCTGTATCGCCCCCATTACTGGCTGTGGCCGGTACTGCGCTTGCTACAAATGAGACTGTCACACTGGGTCGCTCGGGGCTCGCTCGCTGAAGTGGTGCCCTGGACTGCTCCCCCGGCAGCCATCTGGTTGGACACATATGTGTTGTGTGAGGTGGGCTGGGGCTCCCAATCTAACATGGATCATCGACGCCACGGCAAGTGGTCAGGGCACTTACGCTTACACTTCCGTGCCCTGGTCCTGTTGGTACCGTTCTTCTTCCTGCAGGATCACTGTCTAGCCCTAGCGGGCATGTCGGTGGCCATTCGGTTGGACATCGGATACGCTGATGCCTTCGGCACGGACTGGAGTGGGTGACTGTCACGCCCTGTATGCTTCTGTGCACGCCGCTCTGCCGGGTCGGGCTAGGTATGCATGCTGTGGGCCTACATTTACGTAATGTTCTTAGAGACGGTGACCCTCTTACAGAAGGCTCAACTCATGGTATCTGCCTATAAGTGGCGACCATCCGCTTTTACAGTCTTGCTATCTCACTGTCATAACCGACACAGGGTTATGGTCCCCCTGCAGCCCATTAAATTTTGTCTCATCATACGTCTCCATGTCCACGGCCAGGCTGGGTATGCCTTGGGTTGCGTTGAACCTATGTGTCGCCTGCTTCATCATCCTTCCTGATTCTATTCATACTGTATTCGTCCCACACTGTATTTTCTTCCTTTTCCTAACAGGGATGGGGGGGGGAGGTATTTTTGTATGCTTGTACAAAGCCTTTCTTTCAATACATGTATGTCCTGTCTGTTTAGTATTGAGGATGTAGTTTTCCAGTTTTTACATTATGACTAGACTGTCTATGGGTTTTGCCTTGATATGCTTATGCCTCATACCCATGTAATGTAAATAAAGAGTGTCATATGGTGTCGCCAGCAAGCTATGTTGTGCCATTTTGTTTTTGTAAATACTTTACACTTGACTTCACTTAAGGATTTCGCTCTTACAGTTTTTACATTCTGACTCCACTGTCTCTGGATTTTTGTGTTGGTATGCTTATGCCTCCTACCCGTGCCATGTAACTACAGAGTGTCCTCTGATGATGTGCGCCAGCTATGCCATCCCGCCCTCATGCCGATCCCCTGCCCATCCAATCTAAACTGATTCCTTGATACCTAGATACTGTAAAGGTCATTGTACACTGACACGAAAGCCCCTCCAGGCGAGTTCCCGACTCGCCTGATACGGCGAATCGGCAACATAATCGTGAATATCGGAAATTAGCCGAGGGTGACTCTCACGGTCCAAGCGACGTATCGGGGGTCGATGCGTGATTTTGAGCTGTTCAAAAGTTTGTGGGAATCCCCCGGCAACTGTAAATAATTGTCTGAGTCTGGTCTCCATCACGAACTCGCCGCATCACAATCGTGTGGTCCTCATCAAAGACGTATGGTCCGTATCAAAGCCGTATGGCCCGTATCTACGTCGCCTGGTGCGTAACCCTGCCGTGCGGACTGTATCTCTTCCGTGCGGAGAATTGGCAATGGTCGAGTTGGCAACCGCACGTGTAGCCTCAATCCGGTTACACGTCTCACGGCATTGGTACGATTCTTCTGAGTTGAATCACAGTCTTTTGGGTTGTATCTTTTCCGTGGACTAGTCATGTACCCTTCGCACAAATTTTCCTATCTTCTTTGTAGCATTCGTTTCTCCACCGTATCGGCATCGCTAGAGTTTTATCAAGTCGTGCGAAAGAGATACGGTAGAGATACGACTCTAACGATGCCACCCATTTTCGCCGCGATCTCTAGTAAATTCGACAAGACACAGGATTTGTATGTGTCGTGGGAGTTCAATGTTCATGCCAGTCTTGAAGGGGCTGTCGTGTCAGTGTGCAACGACCTTTATATGTACTGGTGCAGGCTCATAGAAAATAGAGCATGGCTAAGAGGAGAGCAGCTAGATTAAATGGGTAACTATAACTTGTTTCTCTCCTTTGCTATCCTAATTTCTTTTCCTTCTTTAGTAGTCTCAGAGTGTGTACAACGTGACTAGTAGTGAATTGAGGTTCAATTCTAGAGATTATTAGTACTTCGCGTTAGTATAGATAAATCGGCCCGCTGTGGTAGCGGCCGAGATCTTAAGCCCTGCGTTGGATACTCCAAGACTGCTACCAAATAAGTGGTTTTCCTTATTTGGTTATAAGGGACGTCGTCAAACCTCCCGCCTAAGCTGCACAAAATTGTGTAAAGATAACGAGAATATAATGTATAAATGTGTTTTCAAATCCTGAAGGGGTTTAATAATGTAACCATTTGCCATTATAATTCGGCTATCACCAGGTGATTAAGCTTAGAAAGGATTTCTTTAAAATCCGCTTGCTACTGGACTATTATGGTTAGTTACCCGTATTGTATCTGTCTCCTGTAAATAGTACATCATATGCATTTTATCTAGGCCATTACTAGAATGTTTTAGCCTTTAAACTATCTAACCTTTAAATTATCTAAGTTCTTATGTAACGCCAACAATACTAGAACCGCCACTGCATTTAAAATTGCTCCCTGCTATGTAAATCGCCAGCCTATCTTTATAAACAACACGACTCTATATAATTATGTTGGATTTAATATGTCGAGTAATACCATACTATACTGTAAGTATTACGTAAGGTGATTTGTATGTAGATATTTATGAATTTTGACAAGTTTGATTGACTGACGCCTTTAGTATGAGTGAAATCAGCTATTTAATCAAGTATTTTGTAGGATTCTCAAGAAAAACAAACAGTGACAGATCTTAATATATGGTTGACCTTAAAATAAGGTCATATAATTAGAAAACAGCCAAAAGGGTTTCCCAAAGCCATCAGACTTAATACATAGAGTATCAGGAGAATATTTGAATATAAACAGTTATTTTATTTAGATGGTCAAGGGAGGGAGTTAAAAATAGATATTATATATATATGTATATTTTATTACTATATCAGAAAACAAACTATGCTGCGAGTTAGCCTGATACTAATACAGTCAGATTCGGAATTCTGCAATTAAGGTGGTGTTATATATTAGTGTACACAGTGAAGTACTGATGGCACACATTTACAGTCGTGCACATATGTTATTAACCCCTTTTGTAACGCTACAGCCTTTTTTAAATATCATTATAGCTGTATTTAAACAATTGTGTGCAATTTCAAAAGGATTTGCGGTAGTTAAAAGGGTTAAGTGAGATAGTTCGAAGCCTTTTAATTGCATGAGGCCCATACTAAACTGAATAAAAACGCCTAACAGTAGCAAGAAAATAGTTAAAAGGCTGGCGTCAGTACAGAAGGGGCTAACTACCCTATGATTTTCATTATGTAATTTAAACTTCATTCTTCATAAATTTACAGAATTATCATTGCAACTATTTTTAGCTATTATATAAAAACTGGTTTCGAGCATTGGATTTGCAGTTTGCCGAAAACAAACATATTTAGTTTGAGGAAGACTGGAATGGATTTGTGTTAGATTACATAATTTAATGTTTTATTATATTTAATATTTTTAAGGAAGTCTGGGTAGTGTTTATTTCTTAGTCTAGGGCAGTTCATTGTTGGAAAATGGACAAAGCAATCAAAAGCCTCAAAAGTAATCATACAATATATATATTTATATATATTTGTTTTCCTATGTGAGTGAGGGAGACAAAAGGCAGAACTGCCTGTAGCAAGTGCCTCCCCCATAGTTGAAAGAGTGACATGGACAAAATTACGGACGTTCGAGCCAAAATGCCTGGACACACAGAGTTTGAAGCAATTTAAGTCATAGGAAGAAGGAAAGACTGATTCTGGGAGAGAGTTCCAGAACTCAGCTGTTGAATAGAAGACAGTCTGAGTGCAACGTTTCACACTTGGGTTGGAGAGTTGCAAAGAGTAGGGGTGGGATTGTGTTGCAAAACGGGTACCACAAACTCTACGTAGAGGAGGTGGTATACACTGGGAGAGCTCTGAGGAACACTGATTATTGTTGTAGCGATATAATAGCAAGAGAGATGCAACATTGCGGCGAAGAGAGAGAGTTTGCAGAGAGTTGGTGAGTGGATGGGAGTTAATGATACGAAAGGCATTCCTTTCTACATTGTCTAGGTGTGCGGTGTGAGAGGATCATCCCCACATATGTGAACAATACTCAATACAAGGACGCACTGTACCCCTGTACAGGGCAAGTGAGAGCATACAGGTATATATATATATATATATATATATATACAGTACAGTATATATATATATATATATATATATATATATATATATATATATATATATATATATAATGACGTCGCACGAGATAGCGTTAAGGTACAATATTATTGATACTAATATAGCACATCGCTAGGTGCATGCAATTTGTTATCATTAGCTCCCAACCAGTGCTCTATTATTTTATGACAAAAAATTGAAACACACATAAAAATGCAACCAATCACTCACACACTTACCAGACTACGAGTTTCTGAGAGCCGGTCATAGACACGGGCCTGACCCAAGATTATGGCGGGAAGTCGTATGAGGAAGAAGACCACGATGCCGAGGTACCCCACGTTGATGATTATTTTCTTGGTCTGGTGGCAGTGGAGATACGAGTGATAAGCATTATATATATATATTAGTAGGGCAATGAGAAGTAATGCGTTGTGGAACATCATGATTTATTCTAATTTTCGGCGACGTCACGCAGCCATCCTCAGGAAAGGGTTACCAACAGATCCTAAAAAATTAGTATAACTCTGTATATATTGCTAAAACAGGATCACTAAAATGTAATGCATTGTTGAACACGTGGCAATTTGCCTATCTAAAAAACAATTAAACAACATAATTTTGGCCAACTAGGCAAGGTTTGATATAAATAAATCTACGGCTAGACACCATCAAATTCAAAATTGCTAAATCTCAATGCAACGAAAGAAATCAAAACGCATAAGATATCAAATTTATATTATCATTTCTTTTTCAATTCAAATATTATTCTGAACTGTAAAGGCTAAAATCTATTAAAAAAAAAATTAACCTACCGCTAAACAGCGTCCAAAGTATTATGCTAATATCCAACCATGTGAGGACAAGACTTAGCAAAAGCAATCATAATAAACGAGAATATTAAAATGAAGGACTTTACAAAACATTTCAAATTATCTAGTAAAATTAGAAGCAAATCATAGTAATCCTAATCACATCGAACCGCAACATAAAGCAAAAAAGTACATTTGAATTACTTGACTCTAAGAAACAAAAGATAAATGTTGAAAATTCACATAAAGGAAAATTGTCACAAACAAAACGGAACTCACCATGATACCACCAGTCTCCAATGAAAGACGATGAGGGACTGATTAACTGAACACATTTGAACTCTATATGTAAACTCAATATATGGTGAAAATTAAACGAAATAAAATGAAAAACCAAACTACATGAACACCCAAAAAGCAACCAATTGTAGCCAATAATGAACCTTCAACTATTATTGACAAGATTTATTTCTGGTTTGTGCTTATTTATCAGCATTTTTTCGCCTATTAAAGCCTCATACGTGCTTCTAAACCTGCCGATGATTTCAAAATCCCTCTCCGAAAAAGGGTGATCTTCATTACGAGAGTGTTCCCTTACTGCAGAAAATGACATACTCCTCAAAAATATTCCAGACCTGAAGCTTTTCCCCAAATGCTCATATATTCTCATTTTGAATGATCTACTCGAACATCCAATGTACCCAGCCTGACAACTGGGACAAGTGAATTTATACACGATATTTGAGCATAAAGAGTCCGGCACCCGATCTTTGAAGTTGAAGAAGGTTCCTATCCTGAAATCATTGGTGAAAACAATTCTAAAATGTATTGCAGGAAAACTTTCCCAGAGTACGTTACTAAGTAACTTGCGAAAATCATAGCTCACTCTCCCATAGAAAGGCATTTTGACATACTTAACAAGTTTAGGCACATCGTAAGTTACCGATCTGCTGTGTAACACTTTATTGTACATAAATTGTTTTAGCACTCTTTAAAACAAATCCATCCTATAATTATTTTTTCAAAAAATACTCTCTTAGTTTGCAAAATTCTTCATGAAGTGTGAAATATATATATATATATATATATATATATATATATATATATATATATATCGGTATATATATATATATATATATATATATATATATATATATATATGCTTCTAGTCTCTCAGTGGGGATCGAACCATCGACCATCAGGATGATAGCCGACGCTTTAATCAATTACACCACGGCAGACTGCCGTGGTGTAATTGATTAAAGCGTCGGCTATCATCCTGATGGTCGATGGTTCGATCCCCACTGAGAGACTAGAAACATTTAGTGGCTCACGTGTATTTGTGATATATTCTCAATATATATATATGTATATATATATATTTATATTTATTAGTGGCCCCTCCATCATTGACGATATGCCTATTTGTATAATAGTCCCCTTTCAAGCACCCGCGGTTAGCGTGTTTGAAAAATCCGCCGCAGGGTGAAAGAGGCCTGCATCATAAGTGTAACGCTTATTCTCTTATGGAATCATCTTTATGATTGGGTACTCACTACGAAAAAACTTCGTAAAAAATAAAAAAATAAAAATATACTTAAAATTTGTTATATTAAGGCTTTCCATCTCGTGGATGTCTTATGTGAATTCTAGCCCAGACGCTGAACCAAGCGTCACTATTCATTTTTCCTTTCCCTGCGTGCACCATTTCCAGACGTGTCTGCCTGTGCTTGGCTTTATTCTTCGTTCGCTCAACTCTAGTGAGTCTTTTGCTCATTTGTATCTGTCCGAGTTGTACTAGAATAGGTTTAGACTAGCTAGAACAGGCAGCCCCATTGGTGTGCCCGCAGGAAAGTGTTATAATAAATAGGGTACTATTGTACAGGCGCCATGTAGCCCCCATTGGGCCCGCGCGTCATGCTGTTTTTTTGTTTTTGTACTGCGCCGTAGTTTTTGCTACTTAACTATTAGTTAGGAGGCTCCCTTTTCCGCAGGATAATGCTTCAAGCCATCGCTATGAGGCCGTTGCATTTTAAGTGTTTTTGTAGCAGACGCTCTGGTCTAAGAGTTGTCACACGTGGTGTGGAACTTTCCAGAGTCCATGTTTTGCTTTTCCCCTAGGCCGTGGGATTTTCTCCGCTCGTTGCTGCTATCTGCAGAGGTAAGAGAAAGAGATTAATTATTTTGATGACTATGAGCCTCGTGGCCAGGCTCAATATGGGTATTCTTAGTTGGCTAGGGGTATTATTTTATTGCTTAATTAATACTTTATTAACCCTAAGATGTGAATCTTGTTGTCATGTGGGATATTATACATGGTAACAAGGGTCAGGAGACGTCCTGACTATATGTTGGTGTTTTGAGGGTTACTGACTTTCCCATATAAGTCAGTGTCCATCAAAAGTTTGGTTTTCTCCTCCGGCGATATTTCTGTGAATCGATGCTGGATATTCGCCTCGCAGGCGAGAAAGGAATTAGCCAAATTACCCGGAGCGGTGTGCTGTACCACTATATTCCTTGCAAAAATGCGGATTCCCAAGGGAAGTATCTCGGCCCGGCCAAGTGAACTCGCCCATACCGAAAGCCTCACACGGCATGACCAGACTTATAAACGCCCGGCGAAACAGTCCAGCGAGATTGATTGCTATCCCTCAGGTCTTTTAGACGAATGGGTAGTTGCTTTTCAAGGTTATTACGGGCCAGTGACACTTTGTCACAGGTATGCAGTTCAAAAGACGATGAAACCTTTGGCGCAGACAAGTACAGCGGAAGGTTAGAGTAGCGGTTGGTCTACAGCTAATTTTCCGGCGTATATGTGAGAGTAATGATGTGTGTACCTATCGGTTTATCCTTATGAGTATTGATTCCTGGAAATTGTCTATTTCCAGATCGCAGCACATCTGTAGCGGCACAGGTCGGCAGGATAAGGGACCGATCCCGGCGTTTTTTTTTTTAGCTCCATCACGCCTCTAGTTGTTCTCTGTGCTACACCTACTTGCACTCTTATCACAGTTTTTGCACATAAACTTTGTATAAAATGTGTGAAGTGCCTCGATAGATAACGGGGCATTTGGGTGTCCAAGAAGTGCTCCATTTGTTCTGAACTCCGTTCAAATTTATTTGGTAAAAAAGATCATTCGTGTCTAGTAGCACTCAAGGAAATCAAAAACACTTTCAATGCCTACACAAAAGACATTGCCCATAAGGCCCTGCATTGTGACGATAAGGCTCTTTGGGAGCACTTAGAAATTAAGTCGCCTGTGCTTAAATTAATGCCGGCTAAGTCCACTAAATCTAAAACCAAAACTAAATTTCTATCAAAAGAGCTAGTGAGTTGTGAGGAGAGCAGTGACTAGCAAGGCAACCCCCGCTGGCCGTTCACCTTCGCCGAATGACCACTCGCGGTCCCGGTCGAGGTCCCCCCTCAGGCAGTCTAGACAGTCATCGGTGGAGTCTTCAAGGTCTCACAAGAAACGCAAAGATGACGAGGCGACAAATAGCCACAGAAAATCAGAGAAGGGACATAAAAGTTCCCGCAAGGAGGAGACGCAGTTGCGGCACCGGCTAGCGCCGGAGTTGCGGCCATTTCCCTCCACCCCTACCTCCACTGTGCCTAATGTCCAATCTGGCAGCTCGGAGGTAGGGACGGAGAGGATTGAGTCGACTCCCAGGGAGGAATCTAGAGATCCTTAAGTGTTAATCAGGAAGTACATTTTGCTATACCGAAATTGAACTTAAACTTACCTGTCAGTAGGCGCCCTTTAGTTTCACAAAGAGTGTTAGCTGAACAGTACCGTGGCTATACAACCGGCAGACATCATTACTTTGACAGTTCACAGGTGAGTCAAGTGATACCTGATTCTCAACCCCCTTCTGATCAGGGTCGAAGTGTATGGAGACAATCTGAACCCTCAATGGTGGAGAACAATTTTCGTTTTCAGGAAAGTGTCAGGGAGAGTAATAATATTGAGACTATCCCTTCCCCAATGCCTGAATTAGTTTGGCCGGCTTTTAGCCCATGGTCAGAACAGCGGCAACAACCGCCGAAACCTTTAGAAGTACAGGAAAAGCCAGATGTAGAACTGTCTTCGGCACAGCCCACACATACTGAGGAAGGTTCGGAAGTGAGGTCAGAGTCTTCCAAGGAGTCACATAGTAAATATATAACTACTGATGATCTAGATTATATTTTACATAAAGTTATTCGCCAATACAATGTACCTAAAGCTCAGGATACTCCCACAGCTCCGCCGGGAGCTCCCCTGATATGGTCAGCTGTGCGGCCCCTAGAACCAACCAGGCTTGTTCCTCCTAATAGATCACTCCCCCAAAGTAACGTCATCCCGGCAAACACTACGGCAAGTGGCACTACAGTACCCGCCTCCTTGACAACTACCAATGTTCGCGTTATAACGGACATTACCCCTCCCCCTCTGGACAAACCCCTCCATAGAAAAGGCCCTATGCCTCTTTTGTATGGTCCCGACTGCTCGTGGATTCCAGCATTAGCAAAGAACCCGGGATTGCCACAGACAACCATATTGGGGGAGATCCCAGTGCCCAGTGAGTGGGTAATAGAGGTTAGTAAGAGTAAGAAACTAAGGACCAAAGATTCACAAGGGCAAGTATTAGATGTCACTATCAAAGCTATTCCGAATGTGTATTCTCCTGAATTTGTTGTATACTCTGCTACTCCGGCATTACCTCCCGCCTCTTCTGCACGACTATTTGCAGATTGGACAAAGTCTAACGGCGTGAACTATATTAAATCGTTCAATACGCTAACGCCGGAGTTGGATACAACTCCAGCCCTAGATCAGTCTCACAATCCAGTTCTGCAGGTGGGGCAGGTAGGTGTTGGCCCGTGGGTGGACTGGGAGGCAGAAGCTCAACAGTTTGCGGTTACTATCACATCAAAATCCTCCCACCAAATTCCTCAGAATAACCATCTATGGTTCTAGTCAGGTCGATATATGGAAAATACCCCCTCAACCCCCAAAAATTTGCTACAAAAGGTTTCTCAACTGATTCTGGTAGGGTTTAGTGTACTTTATAACATACTAAAAGTTTACCAAAGTAGGACCCCCGGAAAAGTTTGTTTTTCAAGATGGCGTCCAAGATGGCCGCCGAAACCTCTTAACTCTCCCAGACATATATGACGCGATCGCGTCATATGGCAGAGTGAACCAAAAACACATATGACGCGATCGCGTCATATGGACTTATTATATTGCTAGAAAATAAGTTTATGACGCAATTGAGCTGGTTTTTTGGCTGGTAAGTCCGATAAGTTAGATGTACATGTGGAAACATCTAGCAACCCCCTAGCGTCCCTGTGAGGGCCCCGCAGTGGTAGAGAGAGTCAGTTTCTTCCCATCAGCCAGCCTAGTAGGTGGGTGTGTGCGGCCCTTTAAACCAAGGAGCCTCCATTTTGCCCAGCCTGGCTGGTATTACCGCCCTAATATAACCCAAACGAAGTGCTATATCGTTGGGTTATCGATGGATTATTGTGTTATTCTTATTTAGGGTATAAAAACCATGTTAGTGAAGTGTTTTGCTAGTCTGGTATACGTGACCAAGGTGGGCTCCACGAGGGGCCATGGTTTCGCTTGTTTGTGGATCACTTTCATACCATATTGAGTCAATTATATATATATATATATATATATATATGGGGAGATTGTAGGCACCAATCGATCAGGGCTAGACCCAGGTGAGGTTATAGGCATGTGATAAAGAGTCGCTGGAACTCCTGTTTCATTTGCTTGGCCTCTCTTACTGATTTTCTTTGTGCCTCATATACACTGAGAGCAATCCAGCTAGCTCTCTCAAACACCTCCTCCTCCTATCCACTTCACTACACTAAACATGCACACCACACTTCATTCCTCCACACCAAAATAAAAAAAAAAAAAATGATGAATTGTAGCCCAGCCTCGGAGTCCCCAGGGGGGGGGACCATAAATGCCCCCTCACCCGACCGACCATCCCCTGACGACCCCACACAATTACCAGAACCTCGGCCTGTTACTCTTTCTATTAATTTCTGCAACATTCGCGGACTTTCCTCTAACTTTCACTCTGTTGAGCACCATCTCTCCTCCTACAAACCTGATCTTCTCTTCCTCTCCGAAACTCAGGTGTCTGTAGCAACTTCCAGCAACCCCTTCTCTGTATCCTCCTACTTTATCTATCCTAGTGTCAAAGCCAAAGGCGGATGTTGTGCATATGTGCACAACAAACTCACTTGCTCTCGTGTTCCCGATTTCGACTCCTCTGAATTCTCAACTTTATGGCTCAAACTTTCCTGTCATTCTCTTACTAAATATTTCTGTGCTGTCTATCTTTCCCCTAACTCTACCAACTTTCCGAAATTCTTTGACTATCTAAACTCTACAGTGGAACACATTCTATCCATTTCTCCTTTCTCAGAAATCTCCATCTTAGGAGATTTCAACGTTCACCACCGCCATTGGCTCTCCTCTCACACTACTGATCCACCTGGTGAACAAGCCTACGTCTTTTCTATCCTAAATGACCTAGAGCAGTTAGTTCAGCAACCCACCCGTATCCCGGATCGCATCGGAGATCGGCCCAACATTCTTAACTTGTTTCTAACTTCTAACCCTTCTTCTTATACTGTCGATCTTTTCTCTCCTCTGGGCTCCTCCGACCATAAACTTATCTCAGTCACCTGTCCTATCTCTCCAGTACAGCCACCCGATCCTCCTAGCCGGCGGCGCTTGTGGCACTTTGGCGCTGCCGACTGGGAGGCTCTTCGGCAGTACTTCTTTGATTTCCCATGGAATGATTTCTGCTTCCATGGCCGAGGACCCTCGGAGAGTGCTGAACGCATTACCGAGGTAATCCTATCGGGCATGGAAGCATACATTCCATTCTCTTTCTCTCAGACTAATGCTAAAAAATCTTGGTTTACTCACGCCTGTTCTACTGCTGTCCGCAATAAGGAGGAAGCATTCAAACGGTACCGACGCCTTAAAACTCAAGACTCTCATTCTTCATAT
>CM064511.1:10707618-10755118 GCA_032716605.1 Paralithodes platypus | reverse complement strand
GCCGTTCAGGAGTGACAAATGCTTGAGCAGTTGCCACTTTCTTGGTGAAAATGATATGGCGCAGTGATGATAGCGTATCATTAGACTTGCCACCAGAGATCAACCATCAGGTCTTTGCCAAGATCTGATATGTCCTCTTGAGATTTGTTTTGAAGGATGAATGCACTAGCACAGGACTTCATGACAGGATCAGATTTCACTAATTTCCGGAAGGCTGACTTTTTTCCGATGCCGAAAATCCTTGAAGTTGAATCACAGCCTGAGTAGGCATGTACAAAGAGCAACTCATTGCACACATCGTCTCCTAAAGTTTCTTTCAACAGGTTAATGTTATACACTCTGTGGTCTTTTGACTGCTTGTTTGCATCAGAACGGAAGTAGATGATCTCATTGTCTGTTCTGGAGTAATGAAGGAGCAAGATCAGCAAATCTGTATCCTCACCGACCAACGTTGTGGTGCAATGACGGGGTCGTTCAACAGTTGCCTTAACGATATCAACGTCTGCATCCCCTGGTGACTGAATGACATGGCATCCCCTTTTAGTTAGTGCTGTGCTGATGAGAGCACTCATGTCTGCCTTGTTTTTGTCACAAGACAAAAAGTCCTCCTTTTTGCCTGAAAACTCTGTTTCTGCAGTGAAACTAACAATAGGGTGCAGGTTTTTTCCTCGCCTCTGATGTGTGTTGTCTTTTATGGAGGGACCTTCACCATAGCCATCGAACACCACTGTCGCTTGTCCGTAATGTCTCACAGTGAAGTCTGCATAAGACTCAGCTATTGCATTATATGAGTCGCCTTTCTTCCACGGTAAACGATGGAGCAAAGAGCCACCATCAAGCACGTAACAATCTGTTTTAGGAATAGAGTTCATCACAGCCTCATTTGATAAGTCCGCAGCATGGTCTCGAATTGCCTGAGCAAGCTGAGGTTTGTCTGCTTTTCGAAGAATGTTCCTGATCTCAAAGAGGGCTGGAGGGTAGGGGCTTAGTTCATACGTCAAAACCTCTTCAAGGGAAAGATCTCCTGACCTTGACACCACAAGGAAACGCTGGAACAGAAGGGCAGGATCAATGGTACGGTCAGGAGCAATCTCCACAGCAGAGATATTCCCAAGGGGTTGGGCTCTGTCTTTCTGCTTGAATTTGTAAGTAGATGCCGACTTTCCGATTATATCTTCAATGATCTTGTTCCCAACCGATTCAAAGTCATGTACATTCACATCTGGCCCAACCACTATCCCGTTGACAATGTTTCTCAGAGTAGGATCAGATGTGAAGGGTGAGCAGGCTGCAAGTTTTATCCGAATTTTCTCGAGATCAGATGCATCTCTTTTGATGCGCGCCTCAGTTGAGTCTTTGTGTTGCGGACTTGTAGTATAGGTTAGGTTTGTGAAATCCTGCATCGCACTGTTGTACTCGGATGTTACAGGTGCAGATAAGGTCCAAAGGTTTCGCATGTCCTCAGTCATCCCACTGCCGCGAGTTAGACCACCAGTGCTCTTTAGAGACCTCATCAACGTTTGTTCAATGACAAGATCACTTACCCAGTTTCCAGTTTTTTCCGCTATGTGATATAACAAATGGTTAGAATGTGTTCCTTTTCCCCCCAAACCAGGCGATAGATCTAGACCCAAGTTTAATCAAATTAGACTGAAACGTTGGTCACATGGTAGTGCCATGTTGGACACCATATTGGACTTACTTGTTAGATAATGGCCCACTTTCATTTTTAATGGTCTTAATGTGTTCCTTGCCCCCAAAAACCTGGGGATAAACATCAAGATCATCAAATTTGAGTCAATAGTTATGGACTTGCGGTCATTTGGAGGTGTTGGCGGCCATTTTTGACGCCATATTGGATTTTTGTGTTACATAATAGGCCAACATAATTTTTTATGATCTTAATGTGTTCTTTGCCCCAAAAAACCTAGGGATAGACACCAAGATCATCAAATTTGAGTTGATAGTTACATAGTTTTGATCATTAAGAGGTTTCGGCGGCCATCTTGGACGCCATCTTGAAAAAAAGACTTTTCCGGGGGTCCTACTTTGGTAAACTTTTAGTATGTTAAAAAGTACACTAAAACCTACCAGAATCAGTTGAGAAACCTTTTGTAGCAATTGTTTGGGGGATAAACTGTATTTTGACCTGACTATAGTCAGTCAAACTCTCTCTCTCCCGGGGCCTATCGAGGGCGAGTTGGATCCGAGGGTAGTTCCGCCGGACAGACCCAGTCAAGTAACTGGGTCTTTTTGGGCGTGTCACCAGGCCTGGCCCCGGCGGACTTGGGCAAAGACAGTGGTACGCAAGGGAATCACCTGGCGGTGGCTCCGGCGACCTCGTTTACGTCAGACTCAAGAAGTCAATTATGTTTCTTTAGAGGTGGAGTCACTAGTCCAAGAAATGATCACCAAGCATGTCATTGTTCCGGTCAATCCAACTTGTCCTGTATTCACGTCCTGACTTTTTCTAGTGCCAAAGAGGGACAGTGTTCAAATGCGACCAGTAGTAGATTCTCACGCTTGAACACCCACATTCACAATGTACCCTTCAGAATGCTCACTGTGAATCACATCAGGCTAACCCTTCCAGACTAGGATGGATGTGTTCGTTAGACCTGACGTACCCTATTGGCATGTCCTCATCAACAAACGGTTTCCAAAGATTCCTCGCCTTGAGGATCAGGCAAAAGACTTATGTCTTTCAAAGAATGCCATACGGGTTGAACCTGGCACCGAGAATATTCACAAAATTAATTCGGGAGGCCCTCATGCCAATGCTAAATCAGGGGATCAAGGTGTTGTGGTACCTGGACGATTGGCTGGTAGTGGCCGAGTCAGAGAGTTTATGCAAAATCCATGTAAATCACATTATCAATCATGTACAATCCCTAGGGTTCAAGGTCAACTTGGCAAAGTCGCATCTTGTTCCCACACAGGCGATTCAGTGGATAGGGCGGGTCTGGGACACAGCCAATCTTACTCTCAGTCAGAGTGTGGACAACTGCAACAGATTTCGAAAGAAATTATTTGTGTTTCTCCACTGCCTGAATACGACGAGGAGGATCTGGGAGGATCTGGTCGGTTCTCTCAACTGGATCCAACTAACTGTAAAGTTGGGCCGGTTGAAAGTAAAGAGATTAATCTTGGAAGCCAACAAATATTTCCCGCTGTTGCCGGCGGGAAAATTGTGGAAAATTCCTCCCTTAATTCACAACTTACTGTCGGTCTGGGCGAAGAGTGAAATATTGCACTCAACAATGACGTGGGTATCTGCCCCGCCTACGGTATGGGTAGACACGGATGCTTCGGGGGCAATAGGCTGGGGTTATCAGTCAAGTCTAGGCCACCAAGGTCAGGGTCTTTGGTCCCAAACCAAGAATTATCATATCAACGCGCAGGAGCTTTTAGTTCCTTTGTTTTTCCTTCAAACTCACGGCTCCTCATTGCGGGGGAAATCAGTAGCGTTTCGAATGGACAATTTGAATGTGGTGCACTGCATACAAAAGCAAGGGTCAATGAGGTCTTGGAAGTTGCTAGAGTTGTCAGAGAAGATTTTTGTTCTGGCCAAAAATCTAAGCATTCATCTCCATGCTTCATATCTCCCAGGCGTAGTGAACGGCTGGGCAGACGCATTGTCCCAGCGACAGAGCAACACAGTAGAATGGGCTATCAAGCAGAGCGTCTTAAACAAGATGATTGCAGAGCCTTACCGTCCACAAGTGGATCTATTCGCGTCCGAAGGGAACCACAGACTCCCTCTCTACCTAACCTGCCGGGTAGCAACTTCGGCGGGGGGTCCAAACGGATTGACGGAGGACTGGAACAAGTGGAGTTCCATCTATCTTTATCCGCCTCCCGACGCTTCACTCATGTGTCAAGTAGTTTACAAACTATGGGGTTACCGAGGCCTAGTCTCGATGATCGCGCCTCTTTGGCCGGCTCAAATGTGATACCACCAGTTGAAAACGTGGTGCGAGAACCCGGTGTCGCTCCCGGTCTCATACTTCCACTTGGATACAATTGGAAACCTAGAGACCTCGCTGATTTTTGCCTTTTGGACATTCAAAAGGCTAAAGGTTAACTCCGTATGGGGAGAGTGTTACTAACAAATTGCTTAATCAGTATACTATATCTACCAGGAGACAATACCAATCACATTGGAAAACATTCACAACCTGGATAGTAGAAACGGCGCAAACAGATGCATCAGTAGCTTTGGTTTTTAAGTACTTAGAGTATTTGTTTGAACAACAGCGCTTTTCTTTAGTTACACTCAAAAATCATCTGTCTGCCATTAGAACTCCTTTTACGACCTCACAGGTCTATCCATACCACAGGCGGAGGAGAAAGGGTTCATGAGGGCGTTTCAAGCTTCGCCCACCACCCCGTCAGCTCATGCCTACCTGGTCACTGGACAAAGCCTTGCCTTTGCTTCATTCGCGCAAGTATAATCTTGCGCCGGATTTCGACTCAATATTAAAGAAGGCTGTGTTCCTTATGGCTTTGGCTACAGGAAACAGGGTTTCAGAGATGGCGGCGATGAGCAACGAACCTAATTGCCTCAGGTTTGGTAGACTGAATGAACATTTGCAAATTGCCCCATCTACCACGTTCATGGCAAAGAATGAGCATAGCGATCATGTGTTCTCGGAATTTACAATCCCGGCTCTTAAACCAGGACAAACCCATCATATTGTATGCCCGGTGCTGGCTTTAATCAAGTTTATGAGGGTGTCACAGCCTCAACAACAGGAAGCCCTATGGGTCAATAGTACAGGTACACACATCACAAGGAGAAAATTGGCTTCCTTGCTCGTAGATGTAATCCGGGAAAGTAATCCTGAAGTAGGGGGCACACCTCCCAACATTAGGAAATGGGCAGTCTCTTTACATTTTTTACAAAATTATTCAATAGAGGATATAGCTAATACCAAACTATGGGCTTCCAACCATACTTTCTTGACTCGGTACCTGTCTGTGGCTTTAGATAAACCAAAAATGACCTGTGTGGCCTTGCGTCAGCGGATCTAGTTGGTCTATGTGCTATTTAAATTTAAGTAGTCTTATTAGTGAAAAGAAGGGGTGGGGGTTTGGGTACTGGAGAACTTAAGACATCTAGACCCTCCGCCGGACCATGTGATAAGATCACGAGCTGTGATACTTAATAAGTCGAGCTGGTTCTACAGCTCAGAACATTTTATTTGTATATAAGATAACTATCATAGTTGCAACTAGAGGATAGTAAATGAAAGTGTACAAACTATATGCTATGTACAAAGTTAATTTTAAGGACATAAAACATACTCATATCATTTATGAGTGAGGTGGAAGGACAGAGAGGGAGATGTGCACCGAAGGAGAGGTGGAAGGATGGAGTGAGGAAGTATATGAATGAAGGCGGTGCTGGTTGGGAGGAGGGGCGTCGACTGACTGGGGACAGAGGTGCATGGGGGCGGTTCGTTCGTGGCCACACCTTCGGGGATCACGGCGTCAGGCAATAGATAGATAGATTATTTATGTGCCTTTATATTGGTTGAACAGGGATAAAGGAATATTCTTGACCAACAAACCTATTGAATCTCAATGTGATATACTTTTCTGATGTACAATCGCGCTAAGAAGTCATGACTCGATTCCCAGTACCTTTTGTTCCGAAAGTGCTATCTGGCAACTATTGAGGCTCTACTATATTCATATATTACACACCGGGGAGAACTGTATTGAAGGACAAAATACCAAACACACGATATATAAATATTGTTACAATATATTTATCTCATTATGTGAGAGCAAACCAAATAATACGAAACTTGAGACTAACCCGAACGAAAGAATGTGAAACTCGTAGTATTTCGCTCACTAGATTCAGGGTTAAAATGTGAAGGATGTCTCTTAATGCTTTTATTACTTTTTAAGCCAACAATACTGGGAGAAAAGTATTTCATAAAGTTAAAACCAACAGTTAAAAGTAATATTCAACCCATGAGTGTCAATAAATCACGTAAATAAACATATAACAGATTGTTTTTTTCCACATTTAATTCTCTAAGTGGGACAAGTCTGCCTTTAAAAAAAAAAACGGTCTCCAGTATATTTTGGGATAAAGCTTGAATACTCGAGAACAGCTTGTAATTTGTATAGACAGACGATCAAATTTCATTTATAACATATTTAATAGCCCATAGGGACACCCATATAGGAACGAAAGATGGAAAGGCATGTAGTAAATGACAAAGGTGGATATATGAGCGGAAGAGATACACTCTCCCTCATATACTGGCAGTGACTGACTTGCATTTTTTTGCAGGCCTCCAGGCGGCAGGCCCAGGGAGTGTAACATGCTAGATAGTGCCAGGAAATTAAATACTTTCATTATTCTATAAAAAATATTGGAAACAAACCATACTTATATATATTCAAACAACAACATCAATATAATTTAAAAGGCCTAAATAGGTTAATTTTGTCAGTAGGCCAATTATTGGGAATATCCGGAGACCTATAGTTATATATTAGGAAATGACTGGGCTCTGACGGGCAGTGGAGAGTTGCCAGCGGTAGCCAGATTTGGGGACTTTTGTCCGAGCCTTAGAAAAATCGAGTCATGACTTCTTAGCTCGATTGTACCTGGATGGTAATTTTAAGCAGACTTTCTTCGAAGTAATGCACTGCTTTCTTTCCCATTTTTCGCATTTTATTGTATGTAAGCAATAAACACTTACATTTGTTATATGATTTTTTTTCTCTACCTATAGGCATTTGTTAGTGGTATCATATTGTCACGAATGTTCCCCTCCAGTCTTGAGATATCAGGCATATCGTCAATGATGGAGGGTCCACTAATAAATTATAGGTTTGAGTCCCGGAGGAAGAATGAAAACCTAATATTTAGTAGTGGCCCCGAAATCATTGACGATGTAGGGCCCTCCCTTCCATCCCCTTCCCATTCGTTTAATGTCTTAAGTTTAGTCTTGATATATCATTGAAGAACGAATAGCGATGCTTGGTTCAGCGTCTGGGCTAGAATCCACATAAGACATCCACCAGATGGAAAGCCTTAATATAACATATTTTAAGTATATTTTTATTGTGTATGAAGTTTAACACGCTAACCTCGCTAACCTCGAGTGCTTGAAAGGGGACCATTATACTAATAGGCATATCGTCAATGATTTCGAGGCCACTAATAAATATTAGGTTTTCATTCTTCCCTCCGGGACTCAAGCCTATAATATATATATATATATATATATATATATATATATATAGAGAGAGAGAGAGAGAGAGAGAGTATTGATATAAATATACATTCCCTTGTTTGCTAGGAATTGTCACAAATGGTGCGAGATCGAGAAAGGGGGAGATATAAATATATTATGAGATCTGGTATTTCATACTCAATATAGATTGATGATTAGTTTTTCTATATGTACTATAAGCCTACCTATTACCATTATGTGCGGTACACAAGGTAATGCCGCTACAGTATTGTTGTAGTCATTTCACTTAATTTGTCTTATCACCGAAAGTGTTACATGCATTATCGGTAGAAAGTTTTATCAGACACAGGGCCTTAGACAGTTAAATGTCTTTGGTGAAGGCTAATATCCGATTACAGTTTCGTAATGTGCTTATAATTAAGTAAATTAAAGAATGATCACGAAATTTCCTAATTTATATTCCTAACTCGTATCAGGTTACTAAACTTAAAATATAACTTATATAATTCGCTGTTAGCTGTTTGTCCTGATATACCATTTGCGTAATGTAAGATTGACCAGGAAGTGTGAGTAAATCATGTTTAAATTATAGGTCATATATCAAAATTTGACAATTAGTTGGTATTTATATCCATAAGCCTATTTTAGTAATGAGTTATGAGTGTCCACATCTTGTGGGCATAATATTTCCATAATTATGTATTTTTGTTCTTATCTCTTGAGGGATTATGGGATAAGTTGCAACCTTTGTTTTTTTGTTTTGCCCATGCTAATGAAGGAGACAAAAGGCAAAGCTGCCTATAACAAATGTATTCCCCAAAGTTGACAGACAATCAGTTTTTGGTGTATTGGAAACAAGTGTGGTGTGCTTGTTTAGTGTAGTGCAATATAGAGGAGGAGGTGTTTGTGAGAGTTAGCTGGATTAATCTCTGTGTAGGTGAGACAAACAGAAACACCATGCAAATGAAACAGATGTTCCAGCAATTCTTTATCACATGCCAATCAGCCATCCCCTGGTTTATTAATGCCCCACTCGATTGTTGGTTACAATATCCCCACTATTGTTACTAGTGTTATTATTGTTGATATTAGTATATTATTATTATTATTATTATTATTATTATTATTATTATTAATGGTAGTATTAGTATTGTTTTGATTAACCCCTTCTGTACTGAGTCTTTTTTTTATTTTATTCTTGCTATATTTAGACAATGTTGTGCAGTTTAACAAGGATCTGTGGTAGTAAAAAAGGTTAAATGAGAGTGTTCGAAGCCTGTTAATTGCGGGAGGCCCTTATAAAGCAGAAACAATCGTCTATAGTAGCCAGAATGAAGTTAAAGACGTCGCCGGTATGGAAGGGGTTAATATTTCCATTATCATCATTATCATAACTATCATTATAATTATTATTATCATTATCATTATTATCAACTGTATTGCCATTATTATTAGTACCTTGAGTATGGGGACTAATAGGCCGCAGATCATGACGAGGAAGGCGGCCAGGTTAGCAAAGACGATGGGAGCAAAGACTTGATTCATGCTGTCCAGTACCTTGTCTACCTCTCCCCGTGTTATCCACAGCCAACGCAGCTCCTTCCCACACTTGTCTACAATCCCACCGTGCTGCAATGGTTAACACTGTCAGTATGGTAGGGTGAGTATTCACTTTATTCAGAAATATCGGATTTGATTTAGTGAAAAGGGTCAAAAGTCTAGAAAGCTTAGGAGTAACATATCAGATTTTATATTACCTGGTGTTGACCTGAAAAAGTCTAGTATGCTTAGGAATTAAGTAACACCCCGTGCTTAACATTAATCATCAATTACAAACCCCAATGCACTTGAATAAACTAATGAAAGCATATGGTCTTCCCGCGATTCGAACTCGGGACACCACACCCAGAACATAGGCATCTATCGGATTTTTATTACCTGGTGTTGACCTGAAAAAGTCTAGTAAGCTTAGGAATAACATATCATATTATGTATTCGAATCTCGGGAGGACCATATGCTTTCATTAGTTTATTCAAGTACATTGGGGTTTGTAATTGATGATCAATGTTAACTCTCTCCGTAATATATGACGCAATCGCGTCATATGAACCTAGTAAAGTAGCTCAATAAGTAAGTTATATGACGCATTTGCGTCATATTGAGCTTAGTAAGTTAGGTAAGTTAGATCAGAATCTGTCGGTTGGTGGCAACCCCAAATACCTCCGACTTCTACCGGTACCTCAGTGTCAGAGAGTGTTGTGAGGGAAATACCTGGCGCTCCGCCACCCCATCAGTAAGTTAGCAACTTATGTCGTACAGGGTTAAGAACGGGGTTCTACTTATTATATATTACCTGGATTTGACCTGTCCTCCGAGAGAGCAGTTTAGCAATACGACTGTTGATGACGTGGTAGTAAGAGGCTAGGTGGTGTGAGGCCACTATAAGGGTAGCCTCAGGTACCAGGTATCCGGCCCACGCCAAGGTAACTCCCAGGTGTTGTACCACATCCATCACTCTGGACCAAGGCAAGGGAAGGTGGCTGCCTGGGGAGAAAAACACAAAGTAGGAACATGGGGTGGTATTCTTACAGGGGCCCACCTCGTATTTTTTCTCTCTCTTCCTCTCTCTCTGGGTTGTATTCATTCAGCCCCATTCAGCCTAGTGCTTTAAGACGTTTATCCCCATCCAGGTGTCTATTTTTTCCTGGCGAGTGGTAGCGAGCCAGCATAAGTTGTATAACATTTTGTCAGCAGGCTAAATTTGTAAATTTTTCGATAGAAAATTGTTCCCAGCGAAGCCGGATTTCTCAATACAATGCTGGCTCGTTATCGCTCGCCAGGAATAAATCGACAACTGGATGAGGATAAACGTTTTAAAACAGTAGGCTGAATGGCGCTGAATGGATACAAGCCAGAGAAATAAAGAAAAGGAGAAAAAAAAGAAGGTGACCCCCCCTTAACCCATAAACGGCAAGCGTCCTCATAATTATGAGTCCGTACTGGGCGAAGGTGAGCGTCCTCATATGAGTCAAAGCCTAATAAAAAACTTTTAAAAGGCCCTTGTAGCACTTAAAAAAAGAGAAATGGTGTTTAAGTGAGATTATTCCCCTCCATACCTCGTATCACTCCTCTACATGTGTCAAAATCCCCTCCTTGCCCCCTTCCCCCTCCCTCTTTCAATTATCACCTATTTGTCCTCTTATTCCCATATTTATTGGTGTTTTTATCATGCCAATATCTCCAAACCGGTCTAAGCCGTGCTCATGTTGCTATAGAAGGTGTAGAGTGTCTGAGAGTGTGAGTGAGTAAGTCAGTCTAGCTACATGCTCCGAAAAGGGAGGGTGTGGCCCGCCTCAGCTCCACACTTGATGAATGGCTGGTCGGGAATTATTCGTGATTTTGACCATCCAAACACTATCCCCACTTGTTTTATTGTTGCTACATGTTGTTATCTTCATATTAAACTTAAAATAGGCGCATTTGAATAAGTAATAACAATATTTATCGTAAAATGACAATTACAGGTGGGAATGGAGCCTAATATGTCTGCCCAGTTGTGTGGTGTCCATTACACATAATTCGACGTTTTTGGGTTAAACATTTCTTTCCCTTGGCAGCGCCTTGTGTTGAACGAATATTTTGGGATTGAGTGTTGTTTACAGAGATTACATGGATTAGCACTCCCATATCTCAAAGTAATGTCATTATTTAAGTTATTTCGTCCATTAACGGCTCTGCGAAATGAAAGAATTGTTTAAGCATACCACTTTAAATCCTGACTCACGAAAGTAGCTACGGTTACTAGGCTATGGTAGTGGTGTGAATCGGTGAAGTAGAAAGAGTGTTCTCAGGGGTATGTATTTATGTACTGTATATACTTAGGCACATACCCCATAGCTTGGGGTGGCCGACTCGAGACACAGCTCAAACAGAAACATCATCAAACAGTTCTGGTTCTCAGGGGGAAAGTGAAAACAATTGTAGAGAAGATAAATTTATCTATCCAATATTATGCTACAATCAGTTTAAATAATGTTATCAGAAATATCCAATGTTTCACTCTTTTATGATCAAAAGACCTAAACAACTTAATAACTATTACCCACCAATGAAGATGGAATTGTAGGGCTGCTGAAAGTACTGGTAGGCAATAACAGCGGTGGAGATGAGAGCCATAAGGATGTAGCTGACGAGGATGAAGGCGGGTAGGTAGTGACTGGTGCGGCACTGGAGGCGGATCGTCATCATGTGCTCTGTGTGACGCCATAACTCCACAAAAGATGACAACTCTTCTACAAATAGGCAAGACCATTTATGAAACATGTTTGACACCATATGAGGAGGACCTCTTTATTGATAATGTTTCGCAGATAGCTTCTTCAGGTTACTAACATTTCAACATATTTTTAACGATCGTTTCTACACACATGACTTCCAATGTACAGTAGGTATTTCATCGCTTATTGTCATTCAAATTACTATATTATATTTGTTGACAATCATCAAGCAGTGGTATTAACACCTTACGAGCGGCCTAGGCGGTTTATTTATATGTACAGCCCAGCGGGGTGTTTTTACCCAAAATAGGGCTGTTTACGTGATCATTTTCATGCCTAAATAAGACCCAGAGCGTAAAACAAGTATCTATCCCTGAAAGGGCATAAACAGAGCTTTCCAATGACACCATAACGATCCTTTTATGATGGCTAGTTTTCTTGCAACAACCGTGCAACGCGAGTGCAAAAAGCATGTAATTCGGCACTTTCCCCATACAATTCCGTATATAGCGAGTGAGAGAGGGAGGGAGGAGGTGGGATTCGTGTCACTAGGTTCGCCGCGGTGGTCTGGAGCAGTCATACGCTCGCTACTCTCCTGCCACCACTTGTCTCTCTCTCTCAGCAACATTACGTGCTGAAATTGCCACACGACCTATGTCGAGCGCCGCCAGATAGTCCAGATTTATTATACTCGACTTATGTTGCGCCCCGACAGTTATGGGTTAATGCCGGAATCCATTATGGTAAAATATATAATGGCTTATAGTTAATAGATGCAATAGATAGGTACAATCAATAGTTGTTCGTCAACTCAAGGAAATAGTATGAACTTATAAAAACCAGGAGGACACATTTCGATGTCACAAAGCATTTTTCACTTAGAGTGTAGTCAACGAGTGGAACAAATTGCTGGGTAAAGTTGTACAATGTAGTGCATTAGATTAATTCAACAGGAGGATAAATATTAATTTAGAGGAGACTGGAGTGTGTCAGTGTGTCTAATTATCTCTCTCTCTTTATATGAATCCCTTAACTCCTTCAGCACGATGACGTAGTTTTCATCTCATTCTGGTTTCCATTAGACGATTTACTTGAGCTCGTAATGTACCTCTAGGAGTCAAAGAGGGAAATACGATCTCAATATACCCTCTGAATAACATAGGTCCTTCTTAAACTGCATAAATTCGTCTAACCTTAGCCAGAATATAAGACAAAAAGATGTCATCGTGTTGAAGGGGTTAATATCGTTAAAGATGTATTAAACCCTATTCACATAACATATTTACAAATACCAACGATTGTTCACAAGTCTTACAATTCAACTTCCTGCCTTTCATATCATACACCCATATGTACAATTTGCCGCACATATTCCATTTCTTAAAACGTAACTTGGCAGCGCCACACCCACCTCTCCAACCCCCCTCCCTCATTCCACCTTCTACCAATAGTGGAAGGGAAGGAGGTGGAACAAGGGAGGGGAGTTTGGGAAGTGGGTGCAGCGCTGCTTAATCACGACCCCAACGGAATAGAATATGTGCGGCAAACTGTACACTACACTCTTCCTACCATAATATAAGCCATTATAAAGTAATATAACACCATTAACGAAGACTCCCATAAACAGAAAAAGGAAAACCCCAGAACAAGAAACAGAACATGAAGGAAAACGATGCAGAGAAACGAAAGGAGAAACTAAGATAAAACGGATAACGAAGACAGACCAAGGAAGCAAAGAAGGATCAACCACCAGACACAACATTCCAGATCCCCTGACCACCACCAAGAAGACCGAAGATAAGAACAAGGAAACTAAGAAGAAGATGGAGAAAGCAGTCACGACGGATGATGTAAAGAGAAATAAACAACGAAAAAATAACGACGAACGAGAAAGACAAGATGGCTACTGCCAAGGAGAACGACTTCCGGTACAGAATACAGGAGCAACTAAAATAGAACAAAACAGATCACCACAGATAAGAACAATAAACAAGACAATATCTACAATGGCACGCATTCCAAAACTACCCCACATCAACAAGAAGTAGAATGAACAGAAGAAGATCAAAGGCGAGACAACGGAAGAGAAAAGGAGAACATCGACAATGGAATGCGCACATGGAAGAATACCACGTTATACCAAATTCCATGAGTAATACTCGGCACTACTTTCATACGGATATTACTTCCCCGCACACCACGAACACCCGAAGAGATGCCCGGATTGCCAAAATTTCAGTGCATTAACACCCGGGAAAAATATTAATATACCTGCAACATCCAAGGAAACTACAAGGAGACGAATAGTCTTCAGCCAGAGGAAGAAGGACCACCATCACCACCACCAGAACAGACACTTATGCCCTACTTCCACTTAAAGGCCGAATCACCTGCCCACGAACTTCTAAGGGGCCCTCCTAATCCCCTTAGATCCGCCCTGACCAGACTTATGAGCTTGTGACCCTCGCATACCTACCCCGGGACATCTCGGCTGAAGTCGTCACTATCCCGACGAAAACTGAACAGGGCAAGCAATTCTAGGGCTTCAAATAACACTGGCATACTAGTGATTTGAAAGTCCTAAAATTACCCTCCCATTCTCAGGATTGAAGGCATGCCGAATATCCCTAAAAGTCTGTGGAGTAAAACATCCTATTGAGGAATGAATATTATATACTTACCATGGTATTGGTATAATATTAAGGTCTTCTTAGGCTGCTCTTTTAATAACAGGGGTACACTGTTATGGACATGTCCATATTTACTTCTATTATAAAATACGCACTTACAACTGAGTAAAGGATACTTGGCATACCAAGGTCACTTACCTAGTTGCAGGGCTCTGTGAAATACCTTAACAGGCACTCTGCATAAAGAAGTTCTTAGTACCTCTATCCGACACCACTGGACACTGGTAATTAAAAGGTCTAAACACCACCCCCGAGTTCTCTGAACCTCTTATAAAGGTCAGCGGTAGTCGAGAAATATAGTAATGGTAATGACCTTATTATTTTCTCGCGTTAGCCCGATATATTGTCACTGTGTCATGACATTTGAGACATTATATTAAAGACCCCACACCAAGAGTACCTGAACAGAACTTCACCACCGATTATTATAACGGTCAGGATAGACGAGTATTCATAGCTCTGTGCTAAATATATACTCGCATTGGTCCGATGAGGTGCCCAGTGTCATGACATTTAAGGAGCCTCATTCAAGACCCGATACCAATTAATCCAACTGTAACCTACACAACTGCTCCAGAAGACAGCCCAACCTTGACTGCCCAACGGAGACTCAGACGACCGCAAGCTGTACCTCAACCCCTCCCCTAACTTCAAGTGTTGGTTGGGACCCGTGATAGAAACAAGAAATAAGTCGATACCAGTGACGAGGTATCTTAAGTTAGAGTCTCAACTATTGACTCTACCTAATTCTCACCATTGTGCAGGTGCCTATATAGAGTTAGAATCCCCACATATTGTCTCTGCTTAATTGCCACCAGTGGTCGGTGCCAACAATAAGTTAGAGTTCCAACATATTGACTCTACTTTAATCTTACCAGTGCGCAGGTGCTTATGTAAAGTTAGAGTCCCCACATATTGACTCTGCCTAATTTTCACCAGTGCGTTGGTGTATATATGCATAGAGTTAGAGCCTCAACATATCGATTCTACCTAATTCTCACCCAGTGTATCAGTGCATAAAATAAGTTAGAGTCCCAACCATTGACTCTGTCTACATCTCATCAGTGCGCAGGTGTTTATGTAAAGTTGACTCCACTATAATTGAGCCAAACTAAAATCCTCGTCTATTGTACCAGTGCTTAGAGATTATGTATAAATGTTGAAACAGCACATATGGTGGTACGACTTACAAACGTTTCTATATTAATTCTTTGTTCAAGAAGCAAGCTAAAAACCTATTGTATTATTATGTTTTTTCCACCAACCAACTTCACTTCTAAACTCAATTAATGAAATCAACAAATACATGTGGCACTCCAAGGACTCGAACCTAGGATACTCACATCAAAATTCCGCGCACTTATGCATAACGCTATCAAGACAGCTCCATCTAGATCCTCGATCGTGCTAGGACAGTGTTCTATCATATAAACTTACCATTTATTTATGCATAAGTATCTATAACCAATATAATTAAGAGTTAAGAAAAATAAAACTGGTCATTAGTATTATACTCGGTGTTATATACAGTATATCCTTTATGTTGACTTCTATGCATATATTGTGTGATCTTGGAATTCCCCAGTCTGGTAGAACTCACCACAACCAATTTATACAACCCCAGTAAAAACCCTGGTATAACATAAAGGAAGGACGCTTTGTATGGGTTAACTTACCTATAATCATCTGATCAAGGTGATTACTCTAGTTACAGACAATACTCAGAATCATATCCATTCCAACAGTACAATAATACAATAATGTATGCACCTTAGACACAACACTCAACAATGGGCAGTTGGACTACCAACCCTCCATCGAAACATGCTATAAGTAGCGCCAACGAATTTGACAATAATCTTGATCCCTTACCTTCTCATAACTCAAAATGAATGTAAGCAATTGAGCTGACATTGTCTATCATTTAGGAAGAGTCCACCAGGAAATAGGTGTGGATATTTACAGCCAGTTTGCTCTAGGCCCTTTTGAGATATGAGAAGTCAAGGGGTCAAGATTATTGTCAAGTTCGTTGGCACTACCTATAGTGATTAAGGCGTCTGACACTGACTAGATAAAACTGACCTGCCTTAAGGAGTGTAAGGATCCCACACATCAGGGGTACCATAATACTGCCAAACCAAGGCGTGCTCATCAGACTCTCGGAGATGGTCAGGCTGTGAAGTGGAAGAATAGGATAGAACAACAACAGAGTAAGAAGGAAATACGGAAAGGAGGATATATGGAGAGAGGTTGTACAAAAAGGGGTCATACAACAAATGAAATACATATCAAATATGGCAGGGTATGCTGATGGACTGTCTTCTGGTTGTGGAAAATGATACATAATTATAATTCCATTGTATGTATTGTAATGAAGCATAATTGTTTTCCCAATTGATTTGCACATATTGAAGATATTAAAAACGCACTGTCAAACAAAAGTATATATACTGTATACTGTATGTATACTGTATATATGCAGTATATATATATATATATATATATATATATATATAGACTACAGTAGATCTGTACTTGACACGAAAATGGAACTTTGCAGTAAGGGACCCAAAATCGGAAAACAAACTCATAGGTTCGAACCTCGAAACCGCGAAAATTTTGTATTTTCGCAGTTACGAGGTTTGAACTTGGGGATTCGTTCTCCGATTTTGGGTCCTTTACTGCAAAGTTCCATTTTCGTGTCCAGTCCAGATCTACTGTAGTATATGATATAACCTATGTTAGGCTATTTGTTCACAGAAATATGAATAACACGAATCTAAATATTCACGGAAAAGGTTCGGTTCTTATGCCAGCGAAAGTTCGAATCTGTCGTAGGTCATGGGTTAAAATCTAGCTGTGCTCACTTCATGATATCCATGTTATTATACGCATATATTTATGATTATTTGTACTTACCTGTTTCTAAAGCTAGTTTTGCATTAGATAAATAGTGAAGGTTACACGATTACATAAGGGATATAATAGAGTCAAGCTATTGATTTTGTCCCATTTTGAGTTTCGGAACTGCTGAAACGAAACCCTGACATGATATTATCTCGTCAAACGAAATAGTTATACATTTAAGTCGGTGTAGGAAGTATAATGCCAACCTCTGTACTGTACAAGATGAAGTGTCAGCCAACCAGCTCATATTTATGTTAGGAAAACAGCGTATAAGCTAATCCTACTAATTTACCACCTACAATGTTCAGGCTATAAGAAAGTTGGAGCTGTAAACATTGATTCTCTAACAGGAGTACAATAATAATGTATATTTATGATGGACAGAAAGCATGAATAATTTGGTTTTGTGTATTCATAAAATTAATAAACTGCAACCATAGATTAGCTGGCAATTCTGTTAAATATAGATGTCTACAGCTCCCACTTCCCTAGAGCCCGAAACTTGCTAGTGGTCAATTGACATATGTTTCGTATTAATATGCCTACTTTTCAATTAAGTCTTGTACGTTCATTATAACGAGTACCATCAACGTAATTAGTGTGTTATCTTGATATATGTAAACGCCATTATGCAGCCATTATCGACAAGTACGATATATTTTAAACATTGTTTAATTTCACCATAAATAGGAATAAAGTTTAGTTATAATAGTTATCACATTATAGTTAGCGCCAGTAAACTTGACAATAATCTGGACCCCTTAACTTCTTATAACTCGAAGTTAATGAAAGCAATAAGGCTGAGGTTTCTATCATTTGGGAAGAGTTCACCTGGAAATAGGTGTTGACATTTACAGCCAATTTGATTTAGGCACTTCTGAGTTACAGAGAGGTCAGGGATCAAGATTATTTTCAAGTTCGTTGGCGCTACTTATAGTCATATAGCTATTGACCCTCTATCATTAGTAATTGTGATTCTGTAATGATAAGACACCCCCCCCCCCCCCCTGCCTCACTACACCTCCTACCTTCCACCCCACCTTTCTTCTCTACCTTCCACTGTCCAAGGGACTGGAGTTCCCGAAAAGAGGCTCCAGTTCTGTCGCGATTATTGACTTATAGTGTGCTGGTTTAATAATTCAATAGGGTTCATAGCCTCTGAAGTCCTAGTTTAACTAACCAATCAACTGCCCGACTCATAATATCTCACGGTTATGAAGTAGATGTGTTGTGAATAATTTACATCACTTGCTTTCATTTCATTTCATTGATACCCTAGCCGTATATAGGCTTAACACATTTTATCAACAAGATTTTTAATGAAGTTCAGTCGAGTTATAAGTGTGTATTGTATTTCATAAAACATTCAATGGATAGGTTACGGATGAAACATATATTTCAGACAACTCAAAGTGGGAGAGAGAGAGAGAGAGAGGTGATCGTAATTCAACATCTTGGTCGGCTGGCAATAGTCAGATAGATAGATAGACCTTAACACTCAAGCTGCGGGTCCCGACAATAGTGGAGTGAGAGAAAAGTGGCCTATCCAGCGGGTCCCGACAATAGTCGCAAGGGATGTTGAGCACATTAATGGCTCTGAGAGAGAGTCCACGCGTTGGGAGGGCGACAGGCGGGCTCTGACCGCTCAGCCTGGGCCGAGCGAGGTAACTGACATCCCCACCACACCCCTCCACATCCCTGGCCTCTCGAGGACAAGGATATTCTGAGGAAAATACCATATTTTAGGGTTATTGCCCTCGTGTTGCAACATCATTGCAAGGGAACCCGTGGTCGTATAAGGATGATTCAGGTGTCATTCGAAAGCTCTATTATCGCCCTTTCACGGATACATAATTGTATTACGCTCTGGCTCTTGTTTATGCATGAAAAAGAGCATGGATTGAAGCTCGTTTAGGGTAAATATGCCCGCCACACAGGTAGTAGAAATCACAAATATCCCCGTCCGTAAGGGGTTAAGATTACCAAAATAATATTCATGCATTGCGTTAACTTTGCAGATATGATTTAAGTAAATGAAAAATGAAAATGAGTTGCTTAAGGGGTTAGTGCTTGGTTTTTGGTCTATATACCTGTATGTATTTATTATATATTTCAGTTTTCTCGCTAGACCTCCATCAAGCTTTAAAAATACCTAAACCCCCTTTCAAAATAATTGTCTACATTTTTTGGTAGAAAAATGTCCCAGCCGAAGGCCGATTCCTTTTTAAATATCAGGCTCGCTATCGCTCGCCAGGATTTTGTTTACACATAAATGGCACGAAAGGTCTTAATACTGACTAAGAAATGGGGTGAAAGGTATCAAAATCACCAACCAACGGAACGAACGCCTTATAATTATTATGTTCTCTCCACCAACCAACTTTACTCCTAAACTCGATTAATGAAATTAACATACACATGCGGCAGTCCGGGGATTAGAACCCAGGACGCTCACACCGAAAATCAACACACATATGCATTGTGCCGCGGAGACTAATATGCTAAACATGAGGGAGAAGGTGGTCCAGAAAATAACGAACCATCCCCCCTTAATTAAGGCTTTCACTTTATTAGTCCAGTATGTGTTGCTAGAAAATAAAGTTTACGATTAAAAGTTGCCAGAAAAAGAAAAGAAAAAACTCATCTGCATTAGCTTTTATTGCCTACGAAAGCTCATCTACGTATACTAATTACACACATAACAAAGCCACTCCAACAGCTTCCTCTCTCTCCAGCACCCCTTCTCCCCTCTCTACACTCTTCAGAAAATAGGAAAGTAGAAAGTAGCTACGAGGTGCCGTTGTAAAGTCTTATCCCTCAATACCTTTACCTGACCTGACCAGATAAGAATGGGGGAGGAGGGAAGGGTTACAAGAAAGGGGGGAGAGGGGGAGGGAGGTGAATCGAGACATGAGGTACGGGGGGAGAGAGGAATGGAGAGGAGCTATACTGATTACAAGACTGCCAACTTCCGGTTATGTCTTCATTACTGGGTTTCTGCGTTAACGGCTTGTAAACTGTCACCCTATCAAATTATAAGTTATTATATAATGCGCAAGGTATAGCGATAATCACCAGGAACATAAAGTAACTGAAAGAAAGAGAATGGTGGGAATAAAGGGAGAACTAGAGAGGTGGTGGAGGTGGGGTTTAAGAGGGAAGTGCTTGGTTTTTGGCCTACTGTATGTATTTATTTATTTAAGTTTTAATGTTCGCGCTAGACCACCATCAAGCTTAAAAAGATACCCCCTAGACCCCCTTTCAAGATTAATTTGTACTTTTTTCGGTAGAAAATTGTCCCGGCCAAAGGCTGGTTCCTTCTTAAATACAGGCTCGCTATCGCTTGCCAGGAAAAAATCGACACCTAAATGGCACGAAACGTGTTAATATTGACAAAGAAATGAGGCAAAAGGTTTCAAAATTGCCAAACCAACGGAACGAACGTCTTAAAATCCTGAAATGATTATGCTAAACATGAGGGAGATGGGGGTCGAGAAAAACCGACCTCACCCCCTTAATAGGGAGGGTATGTGTAGAGCGGGAGGAGGGGTGGGGGGGAGGGCGGGGTATTTGTGGAGGAGGGGAGCAGGGTTACCAGATCAAGTCCGCTAGATAGTAAATAAAGGCCGAAAATAGCTAGACTAATGGCACAATCTCTACAACACCTCTCTAAAATAGCTCCAATCTCCAGAATACCGCCATCATTCATGTACTAGACGTAAACATGTGCCTCTAGATCAAAGTAAATACCTCTAGATCTAGCGGGTAACTAGCTAAATTGGCAACACTAAGGTGTGTGTGTGTGTGTGTGTGTGTGTGTGGGGGGGGGGGGGGGGGGGAATTCCACAGTCCAGCACCACTTGCGGGACAACACTGTCGTTTTCATTTTTGCTAGTGTTGTGTTATAGTGTTTCCTGCAAGTCTGGGAGAACGTCTGCACTGCTGTGGTGAATATCCAGTGGAAGAAGGACGGGTTGCTTTCCTTCCCGTGTACAGTGGACATCCAGTAGGGAAGAGGGGTGGACGAAGACGGAGTGTGGTTAGTCCACTAATGTTAGTCATCATCACCATTTAATGGGGGGGGGGGGGCGCATTTGACGGGTACCACCAAGGATTTATTACATGGTTTGTTTCGGTTATCCACGCATCCAACACCCTTTTTCTGGTGTACAAAACACTAAATAAACAATGGAGACACTTTAATATAAATAATATTAGACGAAATATAAAGATAACTCGGTGGAAAAGTTACGTTCGCTGGAGTAACATCGATTATTTGTTTACATTGGGCTCGATGTTAGTAGGCTACTTCGCGCATCTAACTAATTTCCCATATTGGCGGTTCAATTAAAATTTAGGCCGCGGGATACAGTTTATGTTGAGGGGGGTGAGTTTTGCCCCCCCCCTAGACTTATCATCATGATATATATTGCCAGCAACAGTAAATGCAACTAACGTCGAGCGTCGTGTCAACAAACCGACGATCGGAAGGGCGGTAAACTCCGGATTTTCAGCCCAAACACGCTTCTTTATTCTCGTGGAAAACCACATTAAAAACTTTATTAAATCGTTTCTATTACTAGTATCAATAATTATAGGGAATAGGCTCGCAGCCTTATTATACATAATGTATTAGGGACAATGTAGGTCATGGAATCCTTATACTATACACATGTATAATCCACTGTGGGAGAATAATTTTGATCACATTTTTATAAAACCCGATATTAATAGAAAACACGCCCATTCTAATCAATCTCAGAGTTCTTTCGGACATCCTAACTGTTTACAAACGCCACGCCGCCGGTAAAATTCTAGATCCGGTTTCACAGCGAATTTAGCATTTGTCTTTTGTTTTTCTCAGTTTTCTTTAATATATACTGTTGTTTTATACTAAGGACTGACGGAAATGAGTATTTACCCATTATCCAACAATCTAAAAACACGGCCCCCACTATTGGGGAGGGCTATGAAGATCAGGGAAATTGCGGGGTAAAACACGAAAATAAGGGGTAATATTAGCCTAACCTAACGACCTTACCTAACGTAACCTAGTATATTAGGTGGGGGCTGCTGCACCCACACCCCCGCTGGTTTGGTATTAAAATAACAAAAGATTGACGGTCGCCGAAAAAAAAGTCGATGAAGTCTACAGTATTTACTCCGCAATCTTCAGCTTTGGCTGTGGATAACAGGAGGTAAATATTAACTTTTTCACAGTAATTATAATTCCATTTCCTACTGACTGATATAGGAATGAAGTATGGTATACGACAAATTTATTGAAGCCATATAAATTGATGAGTGTGCTGTGAAACTGGATCTAGAATTAAACGCCTTCTTTATGCAGTATAATCGATATTTACCCCCTGCTGGCAACATTGATGACGATTTCAATAATTCATGGGGGCGGGGGGAGGGGGGCAAAGCCCCCTTCAAACCATCGTGTATCCCACATTGGAATTATAACTAAAACCAGGAAATACTCATTTCTCAATATCTGGAGGAAAACACATGAAAAATATGGGTGCGAGCTTATTCAAGACCTCTTTCGCCGCCCTATTAGAAATAATTTATTAGGGAAAATAGGGACCAATAGACTCGCCATATTTTTCTCATTATAGTCCGCATGGAGGAATTGCGTTATCGACACTTGAAAAAACCCGATTACACCAAAAAATAACACAAATTTTTTAAATCCCGACCGTAAAAAAAGCAGGTAAACCTGACTTTTTGGACCGACAGCGATTTCAGTAAGTTTTATTTTGTTTTTTGCATTTTTTCCTTCAGATATAGTGTTGTTTTATACTGAAGAGGAGCGGAAATGAGTATTTACCCATTATCCAACAATCTAAAAACACGCCCCTATTAGACTATTTTTTTTTATTTGTTTAATGTTCTAGGCTATTAGCCTAACCTAACCTAACCTAACCTAGTAAATGGGTGGGGGCTGCCGCCCCCACACCCCCACTGGTTGGGTTACTTTTTTTTGTTTTGTTTTTTTCTGTGCCATTAGCCTAACTTAACAACCTAACCTAACCTAACCTAGTATATGGGTGGGGGCTGCCGGCCCCACACCCCCGCTGGTTGGGTACTGGCTGAAAATCTTATTGTTTTACAGTAGCCTAGGCCTATACATGTATTTTAGCGTTTTTATTTTTTCTCCCTTGTAATACATTTCCGCTCTTAATGCCATATATAGCAATGATGTATATGCTCTACAGGACCTATTAGGCCTAAACAGATCGATGGGCTAACTGTCGGTCCAAAACATCAGTATAACCAAAAAGCATTGCGCCCAATGAATCCTTCGACTTGACTCCTCTTCTTCTTGTTTTGAATGATGCGGTGAGTGCGATTCGCCCAATAAATGGCGTGAGCGTTACTCACAAAAACGAAATACCGGCAACCTGTTTTTGCCCCCTTACAAATCTACATACTGTATATGAGGATGACAATAAATCAAGGGGGGGGGCAACGCCCCCCTCAACCCATAGTGTATCTAATGTACACCACAATTTCCCTTACCTACTGTAAAAGCGCGATTCATCCAATAAATGGCGCCATTTGACGCCGTATCTTCAGATTAATGAATAATGGGTAAGTTAATGCAAATCCTCCACTCAAACCATGAAAAACAACAATAAAACACTATATTACTTGAAAGAAATATAAAGAAAACTTGGTAAATAAGGCGGCTGTAGCTGTCTTGAATGTTACTCGATATGGTAGTGTCACGTGTGTTTTATGTATTGGATATAACCCCTACACTAATGTCGTATAATTTATATCATAAGAAAATGTACAGTTTACCGCACATAATATTCCTGAAGATCCCAGTAAAATCGTATTATGGCAACCAGAACCCCCCCCCCCCCCCACTCCTACCTTCCACCCACCTCTCCTCCCTCCCTCCCTAACCCCACCTTATCTCCCTCCCTTCAACCTTCTCAACAACCCCTGGCAACTATCACTTATTGTCGTTATCGAGTACTTGGAACCACACCACTTTTTGACGGAATTCTGGCGGATAGCAACAACAGATGGCGTTAGCGTCTAGTAGGCCTTAGGACAAGCTCTTTTGTTTTCTATATTCCAACTACTCCCTCTCGGGCATAGGCTGAGAGCCTGTACATTCCACCGCTCAACACGGTGAAGCCCGTGAGGTCTTGTTCCAGTCTGGGGAGTGAGACATGTGAAGCATCCATCATGGCTCGAAGCAGCTCCATCTCTGAAGCGGCTGGTTGCTTCGCTCAAGTGCTTCACCGTCTCACCCTCCAGACTCAGACCCTCACTCTCAGAACGCCACCTATTGAGCAGTGAACTCACTAGGCATTGTCCCCCTGTAACATATTTTGAATATGGGAATATTCATAGTGTTATTTAATCAGGGCACAAGAGTATAGAGTCTGGTTCCTGACCACTTATTGCCTTATTGGTACACGAAATACAAGCTTGCATTTTCGGTCCTTTCCAGACAAGGACAATCGGGTTTGCCATTGTTATAATTGACTTTCTATTGCAAAATCATATATATTAAGGTTTGAGTAGAAATAAGGGGTATGTATTCAATGGTATACAATTGTTGTGTGGTATTTATACAGAGATAGTTTCTAATTTTACCAGGAATACCTGACTATGTTAAAAGCCGAACTAGTGATCAGCTTGCAAAACAATAGAAGACAGCTACTGGATTTGTGAATGACAAATCAGTGTTTTTTGTGTTCTAAGTCAATCAGTAATCTTCCATTTGTCCACTGGCATGGTCTGAAAGCATTGTTGCTGTGACATATGCAATATTGATTGATAATTTCAAGTAAATCAGCTGGTAAATAGTGATTTACCCTGGCTCCGGACACAAATCAACTCGTTCCCTAGTCGTTTCGCTATCATAACATGATTGATTCTTTAAATAACTTGAATATGCAAGCCAACGCCAACCATATCATAGCCTACCCTATTATATATTTGGATAGGCCTATGCTTATCCTCTTATTCCGTCAGTAATAGTAAGAAATCATGAAAGAAAGGGTCGGTGATGTCATTTCCTTGAATACCGATTTTCGTTAAGGCCCATTTTCCACTTGTGTCATTCATAGGAAAATTGAAGAACCTAATCAATCTAGTTTGAGATATGGTAGGATAGCTGTCCTCTCTGATGATGTATGGATCAATTTTATTTGTAGTCATTCCGGTATTTCTGCATAACTACAACTCCTGTTATTGTAGGTTTTATTTATGTTATTTTTGTATTGTAATGCTTTGTAAGTGTGCATTTTGTTGTTAGAAAGTGCGGAAAGCATTTTTTATTAGCATTTGCATTGTTAATTATAATTCAGATACCCCAACAATCTAAGAGTTTACTCGATTTAGTTAACTTTGAAAAGACATTAGCCTAACCTAACAACCTTACCTAACCTATCCTAGTATTATGGGTGGGGGCTGCGGCCTCCACACCCCTGCTGGATGGGCATTAAAACTATAACAAATTGATGGGATAAAGTCTATGGTGTTTGTACTGCAATCTTCAGCTTTGGCTGTCGATAATAGGAAAGTACCAATACAAATGTACTGACTTCTTGTAGGTGAAGCTCCACTCTGATTGGTTCTAAACATTGGGGAGGAGCCTCCAAGGAGGCTAGAATGTAAACATAGTGTCCTTGACTGGCTGTACAAACAAAAATCTGAACATTTTATAGGGGAGTGAAAATCAAATTGACAAAATATGAAAAGTAGCACTTATGCGCACATCACTAAGGTCCCCTGAGTAAGGTAAGAGCGAAACAAATATATTCCATGAGACAGGAATCCTGTAATCGAGGAGTTGTTGTTCTGCAGAATACCTGTCATTGCTTTTGTACAGTGGAAGAATGAAATATATATTAATCGAACAACAGGATGAAATAAAGTAGATTGAGTATGTTTGTATTTGTCCTTGATATGTATATACAGCTAAGGCCATATGGTTAGCGTGCATTATTGTATGGAATGCAATTTATGTAATACTTAAATAGCAATTAATGCATCTATTATATTTATTTTAGTTGGTGATGTGAGCTCTTAATTATATAATAATATGTTCTTTTACAGTATAACATATATATATATATAGTTCGTTCATGTCAAAGAACATTACATATGTACATAAATGTTGTAACAGGATAAATTAGAGGCTACATAATAACATAATTTTTGTATATTTTTATTTGATAGTGACATAACCTGAATGTAACGACGATAGTGTTGTTGGGTGGTGGCTGATAACGAACGTGTTTGATGGAAGAGCAATAAATGTTTGGTTGTTTCACAGGTACGGCACGGTAGCCTTGTCCGTTTTCTAGTCATTCAGGTGAGACTTTAACATAATGACACAGGGACAAGTGGCTTAATTCTCTACTTTTGGTAATACATAATATTGACGAAAATTAGGGGACGGTGTAAAACAAGCTCTGGCAAAAAATCATACTGATCCAACTGTTTGTTAACCTCTGAAGTGCGCATGGGGGTAATTAGACACCTCTCCCTGTGCGCATGTATTTGAGGTGTTTCTGTCACTAAAATATTCATTGTACCATTAATAGCATTAATACTTATCCATATGCGCCTATTATGGGTTGATTATAAAGGTATTAACCTGAAACAACAATAAAACAAGTGAGAACAGCGTTTGGATGGTCAAAATCGGAGATATAGCCCGCGAGTTGTATAATGTATGGGTGAGGCAAGCTGCTTTCCCGCCAATTTCCCCCAAGGCCACTGAGACACAGTCGATCGATACTCTCTCTCTCTCTTGCATTCGCTTGCTATCAGTGATGACCACACCCCGCAACTGGATTTCTAATGTTAGCACGAAAATATACCTCAGAATAAGGGAATAACAGGGAAAATAGGTGATAACTGAAGGAGAGGAGGAAAGTGGGGAAGGAGGGGAGGTAGAGGACTAAGATTTTGCATGGCCCAGGGGCCAAAAAAAAATAAAAAAATAAAAAAATAAAAATAGAAAAAATATTTTGTTTTCGATGTCAAAAGTTGATTTTTTTTTCTCTGACTCTTAAGAGTCTCCCCGCAGTCTGCCGGGGGAACTCTTAAGAGTCTCCCCGCAGTTCCCGGGTTAATAAGTTATCCCAAAAAAATTATGCCTCGCGACATCTGAAACCCATAGTAGGTGTATGGAGTGAAAGTCGGACTTTACTCTGGGCTAACTATCGCATGATGAACAGATCAAGGAAGTCTCTGATAACCCTTTTATGTTATGCATTTCACTGTAACGTAGTTTGAACTACTCAGGGGTCCGAGGACTTTGATACCTGGCATAATTAATTTGTATTAACCCCTTCAACACGATGACGTACTTTGCATCATATTCTGGTTACCATTGGATGATTTTCTTCAGCTTATAATCTTCCTCTAAGACTCAAAGAGTTAAATACGATCTCAATAAACCCTCAGAATAACAAACGGCCTTCTTAAACTGTAGAAAATAGTCTAAATTTAACCTGAATCAAAGGTAACAAGGCGTCATCGTACTGAAGGGGTTAAACCTACATTCCTTGCACCCATACGTTTAGTTGCTAAGCACCTAATGGGCCAGCAGCAATTAATTATATAAGCACCTTTCTTGGTATATTCGCACTTCGGTATATTGTATTCTTAAGGGGAGGCAGAGTGTTATTCTGGACCCCCTTAATCTCCCTAATGTTTAGCCTGACTAGTTTTGAGATTATAAGACGTTCGGCCCATTAGTTTGGTGATTTTAACACTTTTCGCCCCATTTTGTTGTCAATTTTAAGACCTTTTAAGCCATTTAGGTGTCTATTTTTTCCTGGCGAGCGAAAGCGAGCCTGCAAATGTAAAAGGAACCGGCCTACGGCCGGGATATTTTTCTACTGAAAAATGTACGAATTTATCTTGGAGGATGGTTTAGGGGGCATTAGGGGGTGTTTGATGGAGGTCTAGGGAGGAAACTAAAAAAAATATATGAATAAATGAATTAATAGACCATACAAACGGTCTGCCTCCCCTTAATTGTTTCCTGTGCCTCTGTATCAGGCCTCCTCGTCCTGAAATGTACATAAAATACGGTACTACTGTAATTGTTGTGGTTGCTTCACATCCACAATGTGTTTATTGTTTGTACTGCATTAATTTTAGTAGTTGTATTAAATACCGTAATTATTTGAAACTGTACAGTAGAACTGTACAGTAGGTAGACTTTGTGTATAACAATGTCCTGGCTAAGTTTTTTTTTTTTTTTTTTTTTAGTATTTTCTAGTCTTTCAGCTATAGGGCGATTTAGCTACTCTGATAGTTGGACAGTTTGTGGCATTCTATAGTCGGTTTTATTCCAGTTGATGGTAAATAGAATCCCTTAGCAACTGATTTATCGATACTTAACTCCTTATTGGCGGCGCGCAACATATGTCGAGTGAAATAAATTTGGACTAAGTGGCGGTGCACGACAGCTGTCGAGCGCCATTTTCAGCACGTAATGTTGCTGAGAGAGAGAGCTGAGCGGTGGGACGAGCGTAGTAACCTTATGACCGCTCCCCACGACCACCGTGGACATACTGAACTGTATTCTACTTTCCTCCCCCATTTCTCACTCGCTACACAGGGAATTATGTAAGGAAATTACCTTATTTCAGGGTTTTTGCACTCGTGTTGCACGAACGTTGCAAGAGAACCAGTGCTCGTACAAGGATGGTTCAGGTGTCATTGGAAAGCTCTGTTTACGCCCTTTCAGGGATAGATACTTGTTTTACGCTCTGGGTCTTATTCACGGAAACAACCCTATTTAGAGTTAAAAAAAAAAAAACGCTGTGCGGTACGGTCAAATAGACCGCCTAGCCCGTCAATAAGGTGTTAATGGAAAAATATGAGTCTACTATGTCGTATTAATGCCAAGTTTTCATAATTAACACCACACATTTCGCTATACAATCTACGTAATACCTGAGTAACCAAGAGAGTAACGTGACAATTGACCATCAGCTGGACAAAAAATATTATAGTAGGATCGAGCAAGGGTGTTCATTATGTCTTGATTTACCATACATATTAGATTGTGCAATGCTAAAGCTTACTCAAGATTCTTCCGAACCTGAATACTATCATCAAATGAAATTAAGAAAAACGTTGTTGTACTGAGAGAGTTATTTATATCAGTCACGGATTTTTTTTTTTTTTTTTTTTTTTCTGTCTCCCTTCTTCATGTTTAGCCCATTAGTTTTCATATTTTATGACGTTCAGCCCATTAGTTTGGCGATTATAAGACTTTCTGTCCCATTTCTTTGTCAATATTAAGACTGTTCGTGTCATTTAGGTGTTTTTTTTCCTGGCGAGTGATACCGAGCATGTAAATTAAGAATTTTGTTTATCAAAAAGAGTACAAATTTATCTTGTGTGTGTGTGTGGGGGGGGGGGGGGGGATTTGTTTAAGCTTGATGGAAGTCTAGGGAGGAAATTAATAAATATATAAAAAAAGATACATAAATGAGGTATTAACCCAATCACTGCGGGAGACGTTCGGGAACGTCATGGTAATTTACAAGCAATTTACAGGCTGAATGGGTACAAGTCATAGAAAGAGAGAACAGCGGGCGGGAGCGTGGCAGGCCTCTCATCCGCTCACCAGCACGTCGGCTGACACACTAAAAGGTCTTCACATATCTCGAGAGACCTCTGCAGAGGTGCCATAGGCAAATATAGCTCGAGTTTACTCATTATTAGCGAATATTTGCCAATGTTTTTGGTAGCGCTGCGGGTTAATCTTGCACGCTACGAAGCTCATTGTGGTGTCATTTTGATGCTACTTTCTACTAGTTTTCAGCTGAATTTGTTTAATTTCATTCAGACACTTGATTAATCATTCAGGAGTGCCTAAATGAGCTCAAATAGGTGGACTCATACCCGCGGTGTTAGTGTTCATAGCAAATCCCCCCTTAAATGACTCCTGCTATCCTAAATTACCTAGAGCAGCTGGTCCAGCAACCCCCCCGTATCCCGGATCGCTTCGGACATCGGCCCAACATTCTTGACTTATTTCTAACCTCAAACCCTTCTGCTTATAAGTCTATATATCTTTTCTCTCCTTTGGGCTCCTCCGCCCATAAACCAATATCTGTCCCCTGTCCTATCTCTCCGGTACGGCCACCCGATCCTCCCAACCGGCGGCACTTGTGGCACTTTGGCGCTGCCGACTGGAGGGCTCTTCGGCAGTACTTCTTTGATTTCCCATGGAATTACTTTTAGTTCCGTGGCCGCAGACCCTCGGATAGTGCTGAACGCATTACCGAGGTAATCCTCTCGGGCATGGAAGCATACATTCAATCTTCTTTCTCGCAGTCTAATGCAAAACAAATCTTGGTTTACTCACGCTTGTTCTACTGCTGTCCGCAACAAGGAGGAAGCATTCAAACGATACCAACGCCTTAAAATTCAAGAATCTCATTCTTCCTATGTTTTTGCCCAGAATCAAGCCAAATCTGTTCGACTTGCCAAGCACTCTTTCATCAATAATAAATGCACTGACCTATCCAACTCTAGCTCTTCCCAAGCTTTCTGGCATCTAGCCAAAAACCTCTCCAACAACCTTTCTTCCTCGTCTTTCCCTCCCCTTTTCCATTCTGATGGTACAACCATCACTTCTTCCTCTGACATAGCTGAACTTTTTGCGCAAACATTTGCTAGAAACTCCACCTTGGATGATTCCGGTGCTATTCCTCCCTCTCCACCCCCCTCTCCCCTATTTATGCCTAATATCCTAGTCTCTAATAAAGATGTACTTTCTACACTCTCTGGACTTAATACAAAGAAGGCTTACGGTCCAGACGGTGTTCCTCCTGTTGTACTCAAAAACTGTGCTTCCGTGCTGACTCCCTGCCTAGGCAAACTCTTTCGTTTCTGTCTCTCTTCTAACGTCTTCCCTTCATGCTGGAAGTTTGATCTAATTCAACCTGTCCCAAAGAAGGGTGACCACTCTCAACCCTCCAACTATTGTTCAATTGCTCTCATCTCTTGTATCTCTAAAGTTCTTGAAACTACTCTTGCATCCAAATTTCTTAAGCATTTTCTCTTCTCATAATCTACTCTCCGATCGCCAGTATGGCTTCCTTAAGCGTCGCTCTACTGGTGATCTTCTTTCATATCATACTAACTCTTGGTCATCCTCGTTTCGGGACTTCGGTGAGACGTTTTCTATGGCACAAATGTTTAATTTCTAAACTACCCTCCTACAGTTTCTATCTCTCCATCTGTGTCTTTGTCTATAATTTCCTTTCTGGCCATTCCATAGCTACGGTTGTGGACGGCCATCGCTCACTTCCTCATCCTATCAACTCTGGTGTTCCTCAGGGCTCTGTCCTATCTCCCATTCTCATTCTATTATTCATAAATGATCTTCTCAACTGTCCCTCCATTCCCATCAATTCATACGCATACAACTCTACCTTACACTACTCAATTAGTGTTCCTGAACGCCCCAGCCAGCAATCCCTTGAAAACAAATTTAATGAAGCCATGCAACACTTATCTTCTGATCTAACTACTATTTCCAATTGGGGCCGAGAAAACATTGTTACCTTTAATGCTTCCAAAACCCAATTTCTTCATCTTATTACCCATTCAGAACTTACAGAGGACTATCCCTTACTCTTCAACAATACAAAAATCAATCCTTCATCTTCTCTCATTATTCTTGGTGTCTCCTTTTCTTCTGCTCTCACTTGGAAGGACCATATTTCCAGTCTTGCTAAGGCAGTCTCCCAGAAACTGGGTGTGCTAAACCGCCTCAAGGGGTTCCTTACCCCTGCACAACTTCTTGCTCTGTACAGGGGCACATTGCGTCCTTGTATTGAGTATTGTTCACATGTATGGGGAGGGTCCTCTCACACCGCACTCCTAGACAAAATAAAAAGGAAAGCCTTCCCTATCATTAACTCCTTCTACTCACCAACTCTCTGCAATCTCTCTCTCTTTGCCGCAATGTTGCATCACTCTCGCTATTCTATCGCTACTACAATAATCAGTGTTCCTCAGAGCTTTCCCATTGTATACCACCTCCTCTACGTACGGTACATAGTACCCGTCTAGCAACACAATCCCAACCCTATTCTGTGCAACTCTCCAACCCAAGAGTGAAACGCTATGCTCAGTCTTTCTTCTATTCAACAGCTGAGCTCTGGAACTCTCTCCCATAATCAGTCTTTCCCTCTTCCTATGACTTAAATGGTGAGATGTGGGCTGACCAAAATACCACCACATCTAGCCATAACAATATAGAGAAGATTGCCTCAATCAGGAACTACGACATCGGGGAAGTCAGAAATATATTTAAGACCCCCCTCTATTCTGCCGCCGTAAAAGACAAGCAGGCACTACGCGTCAGAGAAAACGACCAAAACTTCCATAGCAGATGATTATAAACCTAATCAAATTCCAACACGTGTGACCAGTCCAACACCGATTACACATCTCTTGCAACACCCAGAACCTGAAATCTCGCACAAATCATCAACATTATCAACATCACATGCCTCCAGCTTACGACATAACCAACCAGCCCAGGAACAAGCCCAAAGACAGAAGAAAAGGGATCAAAGCTCTGAACATGTGCATACACCAGCACCAAGCACCTCAACAACAATTACACATCTTGCAAACCATGCACATCTTCCTTCACCAAGCCCATGCAAACCACGTAAGGCCAAGACAGCAGGTATCCGGGAAACTACATCCGGCACCTCCAAACCACCTCAAAACACCTTCAACTTTGCCCCAAAATATGCCCATCAAAAGTGGACAAAACAAGAAAGATGCTAACCACAATTATCTACTCACCAACACCAGCCAGAGACTCCCCACGCAATTCTACAACACCGCGACTACAAGAGCTGCCCAAAAAGGTAGCTGCCGCCCCTGTTGCCTCTTCTACTCTTGCAGAAGGCAACACCTCCAACCACGCATCCATGTTGCACCGAGCCACATCCAGTGTGACCAAGCAGCCGAAGTAGACACTATCTGAGCTGGCCAGACCAAAGGCAAGCAATCAGCCTGCTGGCTTAAAAGCAATATTTGAATCCTGTAAAGGTTGTCCTAAGGCAGAAAGGATAAAGGGATCGAAGGCTTATCATCTCACACAATCTGGGTTATTGTTTGAAGCAGACCATTTGCCGGGACCGCTTGATGCGCCAGGACAGATTATAGTGGAATATAATCCAAAGATATCTAAGGCTTGTCATCTCACATAATCTGGGTTATTGCTTGACGCAGACCTTTTGCCTGGACCGCTTGATGTGCCAGGACAGATTGTAGTGGAATATAATTCAAAGAGACTTAAGAACTCTTGGAAGTTCTTGCAATCCAAGCGACCACGATTATCCCGGATGCGTGGTCGTGCAAGGGAGGATTCAGGGAAAGACAGAGTTTGGATTGTTGCTCGTGTAGGTCCTTCGAGAATCTCTGAGGAACATTCCAACCTAAGCAGAAACACCAAAGACAACAAATATCATCTTCACCTTGTTCACCTTTAGCAGGTCCATTAGCTAAAGAACAGCGAGAGGTAAACAATATTTAAGTCAAACTAACAAACTTACCCACTACCCCAGGTAAATCTATTGAGATCTCCAGGTCCAGAGGAAGGTGTTCTGTTCCCGAGTCCAGGGTGCGTGTCTGCCGAGCGGACCAAAAGCAAAGAAGCCGAGTCCATAGACGAAAGAAACTGTTCTAGGAGTTGTTTGGCCCCGAGTAGGATCCTCGTGGATCTACAGTACCAAGCCTTCAGCCAGTGTCCCTCTCAGTGACTCCAGAGTTCCTTTAACCCCTAACTATCGGGTCCTTTTGTAACACTACTACCTGCCAAGCGGGTAGATTTACCCTAAACGAAATTCATTCCATGCTCTTTTTCATGCATAAAGAAGAGCCAGAGCGTAATACAATTATGTATCCGTGAAAGGCCGATAATTGAGCTTTCCAATGACACCTGAATCATCCTTGTACGACCACGGGTTCTCTTGCAACGATGTTGCAACACGAAGAGAAAAAACCTAAAGTACAGTAATTTCCTCTGTTTTTACCCTGTCTCACGGGACCAGAGATCTGTTGAGATGTGGTAGTGATGGCAGTGGTGGGACTAGGTCCACGCTGAACGGTCAGAGCCCGCCTGCAGTCGCTGTTTAGGCTATGGTTCTCTAACCGACTTAAGGCGGGACCCGCTACTAAGGTGTTAAGTAACTTTATTTATGTAGTGGTAATGCGATTTTGGGAAGGGTTAATGCCTTAGGAATACTGAGTGTCTATAAAGAATTAACCTAATTAGAGAAGTCTTTCTTCTCTCTTCTGGTTAATTCCGAGACCCGTTTCAGGGAAACATTACACTTCTCTCCCCGAGTATCGACATACTGTATATACATTCTTGAGTTACTGCATTCCCGTAGCTCATTATTGATAAAATATATATATCAGATACTCTAGTGAATTTATAAACAACACCCTTTCACGTAATTGAGATAACTCGCTAGGTACCTGAGATTACTCGTCTATGTCGCCAGGTTCATAATTAAAATCAGTGAGCGTTTGCCTAGCAGAGTTGAGTGCTTCATTATCAGTGATTCTATGTTATGCTTTGAATCTATATTATATTAACATAAGTTAATCTTTGTGAATGTTTGCTATCTATCTGTTCTCAATTCCTTGTCAGTGAATTATTATCACTATTGTTCATCTTCTGATGTTTTAGATCGTTCTTGTGATTTGCTGTAGCCATGCAATCTTTGTCAATATATACCATGGACTTAAGCCCCTTTGGCCCGGACGGTATCTTTAACCTTTTATGCACCCTCTGCGGATCCATTTAAGAGATCCTATTTTCACCTATTTACCTGTACTTTGAGCATAAATTCTTCTATATGTTATACCAATTTATTTGTCTCTATTAACTCACTATTATATTGTTTTATATTGATTATGCTTGTGAGACTTCGATCTCTATGTTGTACTAATTATTATTTTGTAACTATTTTATCATCCATTATTCTTAATCTATTGAGACGTATATGTATTATGAACCTCTGCTTCTATTGAATAAAATATTGTGTTGATTTGTCACATGTCTTTATTTATTATCTGTTGTTAGTGTATCGTATTGGAATTAAGTGTCAGCCCTCGCCCAGTTAGAGAGTTAATACGTTGTAACAGAATATCTCACGTTTCTCCAGAAACGTGGCATAACAAATAGCTTCAAACTCAGTGTGTCCAGGCATTTTGGCTCGAACGTCCCTTGACTTTGGCCATGTCACTCTTTCAACTCTGGGGGAGGCACTCGCTACAGGCAGTTCTGCCTTTTGTCTATCTCCCTCACATAGAAAAAAAAGAAAAGAGGATAAGTTGAGTAAGTTTGGTCTTCTTAAATTCTTGAGGGAGGGTTTCTGGACCCCTTTCGCCCCCATGTTTTGAGATTTTAAGATATTTGCTAGATTATTTTGGCGAATTTACGACCTTTCCTGGCATTTATTTATCGATATTTCTTACCGAGCGATAGCGAGCCTGCAATATAAGAGGAATTAACCGGCCTTCGACCGGGTAATTTTTCTACCGAAAAATGTAAAAGTGTATCTTGAATGGTGGTCTTGGGGGTATTTTATAAAGTGTGATCAAGATCTGAAGAAATTAAAATTATCATGTCAATAGATAAATAGAAAAATAACAAAGAATTTCCTCTTAAGATAAATATAATGGTCAAATAATAGGAAGACTGTGCTCCATTACCATGCCAAGTGGCCCCAGTCCTGACGTTCTTCTTGACTTTAAGTGTGCAGCTGCCTTAATAATCCAATAGGGTTGATAGCCTCTGAAGTCCTATTTTAACTAACTAAAAATTACCTTGAGTCAGTCATGAGGAACACGGTGTTGACGAGGTGATAGCAGAAGGAGAGGCCGAAGAAGATGGTGACAAGGAGGGTCAAGTAGGTCGGGTAGGAGCGCCAACTCATCTTCTGCCAGGGGGGTGCTAGTTTCTCCGTTTTCTGTTGCCTCTTCTCTCGCCAGACACCCTCACTCTCCTGCCTGCACGGAATAGTCATACCATTAAAAGGAGATGGACCGGTTTCCTGGACCACTTTCTCCCTCATTTTTAGCCCCATTAGTTTGGCGATTTTATGAACTTTCACCCCATTTTAGGACCTTTCCTGCCATTTAGATGTCGATTTTTTCCTGGCTAGCAATAGCGAGCCTGTAATTTAGGAGGAACCGGTCTTCAGCCGGGACACTATTCTACCGAAAAATTTACAAATAAATCTTGAAAGGGGGTCTAGGGGTCGTCCTTTTAAGCTTGATGGAGGTCTAGCAAGGAAACTAGATGAATACTTAATAAATGAAAAAGTCTACCAAAAAGTGAACCATCTCCTCTTATCCCTTCTGTACCGGTGAGTTTTTTTTTATTTGATTTCAGCTACATGTAAACGATGTTGTGAGGCTTAGGATGGATATATGGTAGCGAAAAAGATTGATTGAGATGGTATGTAGCCTTTTAATGGTCAGACGTCCTTCCTAAACTGTCTAAAATCGTCCAAAATTGCCAAAATATCATACAAATTACGTCACCGTTACTGAATGTGTTAACCCTTTCAGTACTGGTCCTGTCCGTTTAACTTTATTTTGGCTACCAGTAGACGATTTTATTCAGATTAAAGGGGTATTTCAGCAATTAGCAAGCTTTGGAATATCTCACTTAACCCTTTCTGCTACCACTGATTTATCATAAATTGCACAAAATCGTCTTAATGTAGCTAGAGTACAATTTTAAAGAAGTCGCCAGTACAGAAGTGGTTAATTCAACACTGTCTCACTGATTTACCCCATCTGTAGCGGCGACGTCTTTAACATTTTACTTTAGCTATATTTAGATGATGATTTCTAGTTAATGAAGGCTCTGTGGTAGTAAGAAGGGTTATGTGAGATAGTTCGAAGCCTTTTGATTGCTGAAGGTCCTTTCTAAATTGAATACAAACGTCTAATAGTAGCCATAATCAAGTTTAAATGGCGGTACCAGTACTGAAGGGTTAATTATCCTTAGTTTTGAAATCCAGGGCATATTGGATTTACTTTTTCTAAGACAGAATAGTCTGTGGAAGTTGCTATCAAATGAACTAGTTAAACATTATTCTTAATTCAATACATAATCATTATGTGTAAAGGTTTAACATGACTTTTTACAAAATCATAACTGGACTCTGCTTTACACATATTTGAAATATAAATCAACCACTTTTTTGAGACATAGCAGGATACATTTGATAACATACAATATAATTGGCATGTTTACAATTTGAAATATGTCTTTCCTCGGGCACGTAACGCAATTATTAGACACATTATAAACACACACTTTGGCTAATTTTAAGACGCACTTTTGAGACATGTCTGGACATTTTGAGACCCACTTCTGAGACATCTATCTATCTATCAATTGCCTGACGCCGTGATCCCCGAAGGGGTGGCCACGAACGAACCGCCCACATACACCTCTGTCCCCAGTCAGTCAACGCCCCTCCTCCCAACCTGCACCGCCTTCATTCATATACTTCCTCATTCCATACTTCCACCTCTCCTTAGATGCACCTCTCCCTCTCTGTCCTTCCACCTCGCTCTCGTTCATCCTCTTAGTCATTCTCTCGCTTTCCATACGTTCCATATGGCCGAACCATCTCTTCTGAGACATACCTGGACTAATTTTGAGACCCACCTTTCAGACATACCTGCAGTAATTTTAAAACCTGTCTCTGACACATGTCTACTATTTTTCAAACCCACCTCTGAGACATTCCTCGACTAATTTTGAGACCCTCTTTTGCGACCTACCCGGAGCAATTTTGAAACCCACTTTTGAGACATAACTGGACCAATTTTGAGACCCACCTTTGAGATAGACCGGGACTAACTTTCAGACCCACCTCTGAGACGTACTTGGAATAATTTTGCGACCTTCCTTTGAGATATACTTGGCCTAATATTGAGACTCACCTCTGAGACATAGCAGGACTAATCTTCGCAGTCCGTGCCTCCCATGCCGCCTCCCAAGTCAATCTTTCCGCCGCATCGTTTTGAGCGGCCTGCTCATCGGTAGGGATATAGGCCTGAGGGTCCTCGGTTAGTGGCCAGCAACCAAATACCCGAGCCAGGCGCAGGTACCAACGGATGTCCCTGGAACCCATTTCAATCGTATATCATATATTTACATTGTAGGAACTAATGGTTCAATTCAGATAGGTTTCTTACCCTTATAATTCCACTGTTTTTTATTCAACTTTGAGAAGCAACTGTGACATAGGCAAATGTAATGACATAGTTATATAACTCTTGAATTCCTGTAAACATTATACAAACTTTAACACATTCGTTGCAGCGCCTGTCTTATGACAGACACCAAAATCTGCTTATTATGTGTCCTGGGAGTAAGTCAAGCGAGTGCAAGCAGCAGCGCGGGACCCTTTTGTCCTTCGCCCAGCAAGGCTAGGCCTGCACTGACGTAATATCAACTGTCTGCCACATTAATACAGTATTACGCATAGCAAAAACAGCTCAAAGTCGCTCAATTTTAGTGAGTTTGGCCGACATTTGTAAGATAGTTGCAAGACAACCAGACGTCGTATAGAGACGATTCAGGTGTCTTTGGAAAGATCAATTACTAGAACTTTCACAGATATATCATTGTAATACGCTGTGGCTCTTGTTTATGGATGAAAATATGTAGGGAATGAAGGTCAATTAGCGCCAAAAAACCCGCAGGCAAGGAGTTAACAGAAAATAGAAACATGGAGTTAGCAGATATATGTGACAACCTAACTGGGATACTAAACTTTGGAAAACTATTTCGAATATTAATACAGTTCAGTAATTTGCTCTGATAAAATAGGCCTTTAACACCTTAAGAGCGGCCTATGCGGTTTATTTATATGTACCGCCCAGCGGGGTGTTTTTAGCTGTTTACGTGATCATTTTCATGTATCTATCCCTGAAAGGGCATAAACAGAGCTTTCGAATGACACCATAACGATCCTTTTATGATGGCTAGTTTTCTTGCAATAACCGTGCAACGCGAGTGCAAAAAGCATGTAATTAGGCACTTTCCCCATACAATTCCTTATATAGCGAGTGAGAGAGGTAGGAGGGAGGTGAGATTCGTGTCAGTAGGTTCTCCGCGGTGGTCTGGAGCAGTCATACGCTCGCTACTCTCCTGCCACCACTTGTCTCTCTCTCTCCGCAACATTACGTGCTGAAATTGCCACTCGACCTATGTCGAGCACCGCCACATAGTCCAGCTTTATTTAACTCGACTTATGTTGCTCGCCGCTAATTAAGGGTTAATAAAATACCAGGAATATTGTAATAATAATAATTATAATACAAAATTAATAATAATAATAATGTTTATTATCATTATTATTATTACCATTATTATTAAAATTATTATTATTAGGATGAGGGCTGGTCCTATCCAGAATGAGGTTTGGCATCCTCTACCCAACCTTAGTCGTTTTTGTCTGTCTCTTTTACTGTCCTACTTTTCTTTCTTAGGGCAGAGGGCTAGGAATCCTCCTCCACTCGTAAAATTCACATACTAGACGAGACAGAGTAAGGAGCGAGGGAACGTGAGAGTGGTCCCGGACCCTGAGAATTGTGACTTTAAATGCTGTTTCTGTTCGGGCTTTGTCTCAAGTCGGCCACCCGCAGCTATGTTATATGTGCCTGAGTATATACATAGAAACACACATTATCATTATTACTAATCATTATTATTACTATTACTTCTACAGTATAGTTGAACAAACTTGAGCCAGGTGTATAACCATCGATTGGCTCTGTTAGGAATCGTATAGGATGGAGTTACATATTCACATTCCCTAACACAATAATCAGTAACATTAATCTGAATCTGGTTACATACAGTATGGGTGCTTATACATGTCACTGATTACTATGCTGTACTGGAGGGAGATTACACATGTTGTTACAGAAGCTACCAGACATAAAACCGGTATCACACAAGAGTTTTCGATGATCAACATTTTTCTAGCAACATTTATGGATTATTTTGCACTGGTATCTGACACTAAATTGCTGGTGGATGAATTTAGGTAACCAAAATATTTTAAATGTGGAACTCATAAGCTGCCAGACCAGTGTAGTGGATAAATATTGAGGGAAAAGTCGCTCGTGTGATACCGGCTTAAGTTTCCGATATATATAAGGAACTGAAAACAAGTATCCCAGGTACTTTCTTAGCAATTTTAGCCATGCAGATTTTGAATATTTGAAGAACAGAATGTCATATATAAATTGTTCAGATATATAAATAGTCGTGTGATGCCTATTACAAAGTTGTATTTATTTTATTTATATATTTATTTATTTGTTAATTCTTAAGATCCAAGTCAATATATGATAATAAGACAACATTACAATAGTTGTGTTCTTCAGGTTCCCTATTGTTAGACTAGTCTGAACATTTGTTTACGGAACATTTACCGTTACTGATAGCTGGGGACTATAGGCCTACACATGACAGATATTAATGGGGTAGTACTCGATTTTTATGGACCCCCTTCTCCCTCATGTTTAGCATATTAGTTTTGAGGTTTTAAAACGTTCGTTCCGTTAGTTTGGCGACTTTGAGACGTTTCGCGTAATTTTGTTGTCAATATTAAAACTTTTCGTGCCCTTTAGGTGTCGATTTTTTCCTGGCGAGCGAAAGCGAGCCTCTAAATTAAGAAGGAACCGGCCTTTGGCTGGGAGATTTTTCTACCGAAAAAATTACAAATATATCTTGAAAGGGGGTCTACGGGTTGTTTTTCTAAGCGTGATGGAGGTCTAGCGAGGAAACTCAAAAATAAATAAATAACAAAATATATCAACCAAAAACCAAGCACTATCCCCTAAAGGGGAGGTTTTTAGTTTGTTCCCTAGACCTCCATCAATCTTAAAATTACACCCCCTAGACCCCCTTTCAAGATAAATTTGTACATTTTTCGGTAGAAAAATGTCCCGGCTGAAAGCCGAACCGGCTTTAATAAATTTTAATAAATTACAGGCTCGCTATCGCTCGCCAGGATAAAATCGACACCTGAATTGCACGAAAGGTCTTAATATGGGGTGAAAGTTCTTAAAATCGCTAACTAATAAGAACATAAGAACATAAGAACATAAGAAAATGAGAGTCTGCAGAAAGCCGATTGGCCTAAGCAAGGCAGATCCCTGTCCCACACAACCCCAGTTCAATTACAAAGCCCAATTATAGGCTCAACACTCTAATACCCTGAGGATCATCTTACCAAAATGGTTAGAGATTAACGCAGGATTATGGGGGTATGCAGAGTGCTGATTGGCCCAACCCGGCTGATCCCCCTTCACACCCAACCCTTCTCGTCCATATGCTTATCCAATTTTGTCTTAAAGCTCCCTACCGTTTGAGACCCCACTATAGCACTTGGTAGTCCATTCCACCCATCTACAACTCTGTTACCAAACCAATATTTGCCATATCTTTTCTGAAACGAAATTTATCTAATTTGAAACCATTGGTACGAGTTCTTTCGCTATCACTGAGCTTTAGTACATTTGTCATGTCCCCTTTGTTAATCCCACTAACCCACTTGAACACCTCTATCATATCCCCTCTAACTCTGCGTCTCTCTAACGAATGTAAACCTAATTTCTTCAACCTTTCTTAATACGAAAGATTTCTAATATTATGGATCATTTTTGTCATTCTACGCTGTACTCTCTCCAATGAATCTATGTCCATTCTGTAATAAGGACACCAAAATTGGACAGCATAATCCATATGGAGTCTCACTAATGACAAGTAAAGTTTTAAGATAACATCAGCAGTTCTGTTACTCACATTCCTAGAGATGAACCCGAGAATCCTGTTTGCCTTATTACGAACGCTTATACACTGTTTTCTAGGCTTCAAATCATTGCTAACAAACACACCTAGATCTTTCTCGCAGTCTGAATTTTCTAATTCTAAATTAGCTAGTTTATATTTAACATTTGTATGCATTTTCCCTATCTTTAATACCTTGCATTTGTCAATGTTAAACTTCATCTGCCCATTTACTGACCATTCATGTAAGGTATCTAGATCCCTTTGGAGGCACTCTATATCTCTATCTGAATCAATTGATCTCCCCATTTTAGTATCGTCTGCGAATTTACTTATCCTACTAGTTACACCTAAATCTAGGTCATTTATGTATATAAGAAACAACAGGGGACCTAATACCGATCCCTGGGGGACACCACTTTTGACTGCTCCCCACTCTGACTTGGTACCATTTATGCTGACTCTCTGTTTCCTACCAATTAGCCATGACCTAATCCATCCCAACAACGATCCTCCTATTCCATGTGCCTCAACGTTTCTCATCAATCTCTCATGAGGGACTCTGTCGAAAGCTTTACTGAAATATAAATAAATAATATCATATGACTTGTCACTATCTACTGCTTCATATACCTCTGAGAAAAAGCTAAGCAAATTAGTAAGGCAAGAACGTCCCTGAGTGAATCCATGCTGAGAAGAATTTATTAAGTTAAATTTGTCTAAGTGGCTTCTAATTTTCCTAGCAATAATAGACTCTAGCAACTTTCCTATGATTGATGTGAGACTAATGGGACGGTAATTGGATGCTATCGATTTATCACCTTTTTTGAAGATCGGAACTACATTTGCAAGCTTCCAAGCTTCTGGAACTAACCCTGTTTCTAAAGACTTGTTAAATAAAAATGCTAATGGGCTACTTAACTCATCTCTGCATTCTTTTAATACTCTAGCATATACCTCGTCAGGACCAGGCGATTTTTGAGGTTTCAGTCTGTCAATTTCCTTAAGCACATCATTTCTACTTATACTAACTGTACTTAACATATTTTCTATACTATCACTATATACCATATTGACTTCTGGAATCTGTGCCAAATTTTCATTAGTGAAAACGGAAAGAAACTGACTATTTAATATACTGCACATTTCTAAATCATTTTCTGTTATTTCTCCTATTGAAGTTTTTAGGGGGCCTATTACATCTCTAAATTTAGATTTATATAGTTGGTAAAAAGCTTTAGGGTTATTTTTTGAGTGACTGGCTATCCTTATTTCATAATTTCTTTTTGCTTTCCTGATTTCCTTTTTGACCTGTCTTGATAGAGTCTGATAGTATATATGTAGATGATTTTCGCCTTTCTTTATTTTCTATATATTCCTTTCTTTTTTCCTATAAGATCTATTAGCTTATTAGTCATCCATTTTGGTTGGTTCTGCGGCGATCTAAATTTTCTTTTAGGGATATATTTGTTTTGAGCATTGTGTAGTGAAGCAATAAACTGGTTATATGTAGGTGGCAAGTTTAACTCTGGCATATCCTGACTTAATTGCTTAACAATAGGGTCCACCCTTAAGTCTCTTCTTAGCCCACCATAATCGGCTTTTCTGAAATCTGGGATAAGTGTCGTATTCTCTTTAGCATTCCCTGTCCATTGTATATTAAAATAAATAGATTTATGATCGCTATTTCCTAGGTGGTCACCAATATCTACATCATTTATCATATGTTCATTGTTACTGAAAACTAAATCAAGAATATTAATACCTCTAGTCGGCATATCTATGAATTGAAATAAAAAACTATCTTGTACAACCTCAATAAACTCTACTGAATCGGAGTCGCCTATTTGGTGCTGCCAATCAATGTTCGGAAAATTAAAATCCCCCATAATGCACACATTGCTAAACCTTGATGCTATTTTAATTTCCTCCCATAACGATGTTCCGCCATTTCTACTCATATTAGGCGGTCTATATATAACTCCAATAACTATGGTCTCACTACCTTCGTTAACCTCTACCCAAACACTTTCATTATCATTATTTAGTCTAATACCTGATTTAATACAGCTTTTTAATGTACTCCTGACAAACACTGCTATACCCCCGCCCCTCCTACTTGTTCGGTCATATTTAAACATACTATATCCTGGAAATACTCTTATTAGTCTCACTTCAATCATAGGAAAACTACTAGAGTCAATTATTGCTAGGAAAATGAGAAACCACTTAGAAACATTTAACTTAATCAATTCTTCTCAGCATGGATTCACTCAGGGACGGTCTTGCCTTACTAATTTGCTTAGTTTTTTCTCAGAGGTATATGAAGCAGTAGATAATGACAAGTCATATGATATTATATATTTAGATTTCAGTAAAGCTTTCGACAGAGTCCCTCATGAGAGATTGATGAGAAAGGTTGAGGCACATGGAATAGGTGGGGCGTTGTTAGGATGGATTAGGTCATGGCTAATTGGTAGGAAGCAGAGAGTCAGCATAAATGGTACCAAGTCAGAATGGGGAGCAGTCAAAGTGGTGTCCCCCAGGGATCGGTATTAGGTCCCCTGTTGTTTCTTATATACATAAATGACCTAGATTTAGGTATAACTAGTAGGATAAGTAAATTCGCAGACGATACTAAAATAGGGAGATCAATTGATTCAGATAGCGATATAGAGTGCCTCCAAAGGGATCTAGATACCTTACATGAATGGTCAGTAAATTGGCAGATGAAGTTTAACATTGACAAATGCAAGGTATTAAAGATAGGGAAGATGCAAACAAATTTTAAATATAAACTAGCTAATTTAGAATTAGAAAATTCAGACTGCGAGAAAGATCTAGGTGTGTTTGTTAGCAATGATTTGAAGCCTAGAAAACAGTGTATAAGCGTTCGTAATAAGGCAAACAGGATTCTCGGGTTCATCTCTAGGAGTGTGAGTAACAGAACTGCTGATGTTATCTTAAAACTTTACTTGTCATTAGTGAGACCCCACATGGATTATGCTGTCCAATTTTGGTGTCCTTATTACAGAATGGACATAGATTCATTGGAGAGAGTACAGCGTAGAATGACAAAAATTATCCATAATATTAGAAATCTTTCGTATGAAGAAAGGTTGAAGAAATTAGGTTTACATTCGTTAGAGAGACGCAGAGTTAGAGGGGATATGATAGAGGTGTTCAAGTGGGTTAGTGGGATTAACAAAGGGGACATGGCAAATGTACTAAAGCTCAGTGATAGCGAAAGAACTCGTACCAATGGTTTCAAATTAGATAAATTTCGTTTCAGAAAAGATATAGGCAAGTATTGGTTTGGTAACAGAGTTGTAGATGGGTGGAATGGACTACCAAGTGCTATAGTGGGATCTAAAACTGTAGGGAGCTTTAAGATAAAATTAGATAAGCATATGGACGAGAAGGGTTGGGTGTGAAGGGGGATCAGCCGGGTTGGGCCAATCAGCGCTCTGCAGACCTCCATAATCCTGCGTTAATCTCTAACCGTTTTGGTAAGATGATCCTCAGGGTATTAGAGTGTGAAGCCTATAATTGGGCTTTGTAATTGAATTGGGGTTGTGTGGGACAGGGATCTGCCTTGCTTAGGCCAATCGGCTTTCTGCAGACTCCCATTTTCTTATGTTCTTATGTTCTTATATTGTCAAAACGTCTCATGATCCTCAAAGGGTTAATTTATACCCCTTCTGTACGGGCGACGTCGTTTTAGTTGTATTCTAGCTATAAATAGACGTTTTTGTGCAGTTTAACCCTTCCATGCATTTATGACGCAGAGGTTGCCAGATTAGCAATAAGAAATAGAGTTCTCTCACTCTTATAATTACCTCTCCAAAATTAGTTTTCTGCCCACAGCTAACTCAAAGACAACTGCAGAGGTTGAAGTAACTAAACTAAAGGTTTCTAAATACCCCTGATGGTAACAAAGGCTTTAAAGTATCCCCAATAGGCTCAACATCGCGTCATATGTCGGGGAGGGTTAAGAAGGATTTGTGGTAGTAAAAAAGGTTAAGGGGAGGTTTTTAGTTTGTTTCCTACTCCTCCAGCAATCTAAAAATGTCACCCCCTTGACCCCCTTTCAAGATAAATTTGTACATTTTTCGGTAGAAAAATGTCCCGGCTGAAAGCCGGTTCCTCTTAAATTACAGGCTCGCTATCGCTCGCCAGGATAAAATCGACACCTGAATGGCACGAAACGTCTTAAAATGGGGTGAAAGTTCTTAAAATCGCCAAACTAATGGGGCAAACGTTTTATAATATCAAAAGCAATGGGGCTAAACATGAGGGAAAAAGGGATCAAGAAAAAAATCCCTCAAGTGGAGATCTCCCCGTGAGATATTTCGAAACCTGTTTATTGCTGGAGGCCCTATTCAATCTGAAGAAAATTGTCTAATAGTCTAATAGTAGCCAGAATGAAGTTAAAACCTCGTCACCGCTACAGAAGGGGACATTCAAACGTTAACTAACCTCCAAACGGTGCAGGTGATAATGTTGACGGCTGGTGCACTCCTTGTCTCCTGGTCCTGATTCATGCTGTAATGATACTTAATTTGTTATATAATTATCCACATAGAAAACAAAACTAAATTAGGTGTCGATTTTGTTACTGGCGAACGATAGTGAGCCAGTACAAATGTACAAATTTATCTTGAAAGGGGGTCTAAGGGGTGCTATTTTAAGTTTGATGGAGGTCTAGCGAGGAAACTAAATAATAAATAATAAATAAATAAATAAATAAATAATTATGTAGACCAAAAACCAAGCACTGCCCCCTTAAATTAAGTTACACAGAGCTCTCTCTTATAGTGAACCGGCTTTTGGCCGGGACATTTTTCTACCGAAAAATGTATACATTTATCTAGAAGGGGGATCTACTGGATGTTGTTTTAAGTTTGATGGAGGTCTATGGAAGAAATTAAAAAAAAATATATATATATATGCAATAATCGACTAAAATTAAACCCTTCCCCCTTAATGTTAATGATACCGGTGGTCATACTAATAATAAACCCTTCCCCCTTAATGTTAATGATACCGGTGGTCATACTAATAATTAACCCTTCCTCCTTAATGTTAATGATACCGGTGGTCATACTAATAATAAACCCTTCCCCCTTAATGTTAATGATACCGGTGGTCATACTAATAATTAACCCTTCCTCCTTAATGTTAATGATACCGGTGGTCATACTAATAATAAACCCTTCCCCCTTAATGTTAATGATACCGGTGGTCATACTAATAATAAACCCTTCCCCCTTAATGTTAATGATACCGGTGGTCATACTAATAATAAACCCTTCCCCCTTAATGTTAATGATAACGGTGGTCATACTAAAAATAAACCCTTCCCCCTTAATGTTAATGATACCGGTGGTCATACTAATAATAAACCTTTCCCCCTTAATGTTAATGATACCGGTGGTCATACTAATAATAAACCCTTCCCCCTTAATGTTAATGATACCGTTGGTCATACTAATAATAAACCCTTCCTCCTTAATGTTAAT